>PVKB01003681.1:91965-183573 GCA_004027205.1 Ctenodactylus gundi | reverse complement strand
TACAGTGAATTTTTATTTAAGAGGCCAAAATTTATTATTAGAAATTGTATATTTTGGTTCCATTTAATTAACTTTGTTTCTAATCAAATACAGGGAACTAAAGGTCTGTTATTTCCAAAAGATGAGGGTTCTCTACTAGGGTCTGTCTGTTTAGTCTGATCCTGAATTTCCTAGATCAAAAACACGCCAGCAGAGAAAGAGTGCAAAACTTTTGAAGTAGTGTTTGTAGTCATACTCATCAAGAAAAGATTTGATTAATTTATAGTTGAATTATTGCTAATAGAGAAAACTGGTATAGTTAGATATATTTTATTGTTTTTTAGAGAAACATAAACCAAAAAATATGATCAATCCTGTCAATATCAGGAAAACCTCTAGGCAAAGACCTCTGTGGCACTGATTTTTATGTTTCTTCACAGCAAATATCTTTCCCTAACCGTATTTGACTTATTGTCATTACTTGATGTTTGAACACTTGACCACTGGGAGCAAAGAAAGATGAGTCAAAACATCCATGGGAAATCATGCTGGGATTACAACTTTGACCAAAGATGATGAGTTTGCACACAAGTAATAGGAACACAGGCTCTAATTCCCTTGGTGGCTCCTTCAACTGTCTGGTATATATAGCTTTTCATATACATTTTCCATATATATATATACATGGGTCCTGGCTAAGACAGAGTATGAAACTGTTAAGACATTCCTTGCCTCTGGGATGCTATTTTTCAATAATTTCAAGTCAGAAAACAGAAGTATTAAACTAAGAGAATGCAGATGTGAATTTTCATTTCAGACTCAATAATTATTCTCTAATGAACTTAAAACTTAAACTCAGATCTTACCTCTCTCAAATGACTGATTTTGAGCATTAAATATCATATTGTATTTGAAATAGCTCTATAAATCATGACAAACAGATCTATTATAAATTGTGATTTTTATATTTATGTAAATAAATTTATAACTTAAATTTAGTAAACTTTCATGAGAGGTAATTTACTATAATGCATAATAAATGCAATCAAAATGATGACATTTAATAACAACATTCAGTAAAAATTACATAGAAACTGCTTATAAAATTCTTCCTGGTCAGAAAGAGATACAATTTAAATAGAATTTTTATTAACATAATGTTTAAGAACTTTGGTGCTACATTAAGAAGTCTTTGAACGCAGATACTTTTCAGTTGATGGTTAAGAGAAAACCTATTTTCAAGAAAGTAGTTTATTTTTATTCTATACTCATTTTGACTTTGATTCTATCTTTAGAGTTAAAAAATCTAAAATGTTTTTTATGGTTTTGTAATATCCTATGATACCACGAAATTCTTTAAAAATAGATCAAAGGCAACATTAAGTTTTATCTAACAAAATAGAAATGAGTTAAAACAAGTTAGCATTGCTTGGGATAGAATGTTCTGGAAGAAAGACACCTAAGTCTACACAAAAGGGAGAGAGGCAAGCGAGTCATCCCTTCTCCTGTGGGATAGTCCTGAAGGTGACGCGGTGTTGAAGGAGTAGTTCTGACCCTAAAGCGAAGCAATTACTTGTTTAGTAGGGAACCAAGGTAACGTGAACAACGGACTCTACAGTGGAACAGCGCCAAGAGGAGCAATGCTGGCTGCCATGATTTTAAAAAAGAAAGCAATGTTCTAGGGATGATGGGAGTCAGAAACTGCTGGTGTCACTCACTGTACAAGGCTCTGTATGGACATGGGACTGTTCGTATGGCTGGGGACTAATAGCCACAGTTTATGGAGTGGTTGTAATTTTACATTTCTTAAATATTAAACATTTTTCTACAGATCACCTTATAACAAAGCACAATTTCTTTGAATTACCTCTTTATATCTTCAAAGAGAAAGCAGCTCTTAGGTCATTTAAGTTTAGTGTGGTTTAGAGTAGTTTATGTGAGTCTCAAATCCTAGCACAGGAGAAATTAAACCAGTTAATAAAATTAATTAATTTTTGGCATAACTTCCACCTTAAGTACATCCTATGTAGTAGCTACGATGTCAAGGCTATGGGAAGATATCATTGGCTGAACCATTTCTGCTCTGTGCCCAGTTGCACTGTTCTATAGGTATTCGTGACCCACAGAACATGCTTCACAACCCATCTCCCTTGCATGAGCAATCTCATGTAAGTAAAAGCATCACTCTGCCCTTACACTATTTTTTTAAATTAATGCTATCAAAGAAAAATAAATACAAGCAGGCAGAATCCATGCATAGTAAATACCCTGTGAAGATAGAGTTATTTGTACATAATGTTCTCATCTCCCACCAGGAAATCCGTCCATGAAATGTCTGAACCCTGCAGAAGTTTGGGGAGCACACTCTGTGGGGTTTACACTGCTTTCACCTCCCAGAATTCCTTGCTTCCCTTGGGAAGGATTTTGAGGTCTACTGTGTCTTCCTATAAGGCAGAGAACAGAACCTCACATCCCCAAAGAAAGAAAGGATAACACACACGCATGTGCACGTGTGTGCACACACACGCACACACTCACAAAAGCTTATTAGGGGCTAAATGTCATCAGGACTACTAAAGGAGTATAGTGAACACCGGAATGCAGTACTTGTATTCCAGGCAACCATCCTCTACATTTTACTTTGCAGCACTGATTAGAGTTTTGTAAGATTTCACTCCTTAGGGAAATTATCTTTTATTATATTTATTTATTTATAGGGAGTATAGACAGGATAGAAAGCAGCTTGTCAGTACTCCAAGCCAGTGACTGGTGGTAGATAGCACAAAGGTGGCCATATGTCTTAGCATAATGACTTGCCATTGGATAGGCAGATGTCATTTTACAACCAGGAATAAATGATGGAGCCAGATGAGGAGTGTGAAGACCTCCTTAACTCTGGGTAATGTGCTTAATCCACTGTGCTAGGGAAAAATCCATCTAAATAGCATCACGTAAAGGAAACTTGTGAACTGCCCAAGTCTCCATCCACTCTTTCTGAGCTGTGATGTGGTCACAAGTGGAAATGGTGGGCATGCAAACAGTATCTCTCAGGCCTACCTGGGTAGAAATGGCTAAGCAGTTATTTAGTACTAGAATTCACTGTCATTTTGCATATGGGTTACATGAAGAAGCCATTAAAATGTAAAGTGAAAATACATCATTTTTAAAAATTCAATTTTAATAAATTTACCAATAATGCAAAATTTTCATTTCTAAAAATCTAAGAGAAATAAAATCTTTTATTTACCTGAAGATACATTTGTAAATGTTCAAAGTAATCAAAAGTAGAATTAAACCAAATCAGTCAGTGAAGAAAGAAACTGTGGTATATCCACCTAACAGAGTAGTATTCAGATCTAAAAATGTATGGTACACTGAAAATAAGTTATTCATGTTAAAGTCTGAATAAACACCATTGTGTTGAGTAAAAGAAGCCAACTATGAAAGACTATGTATTACATGACTCTATTTGTATGAGAGATCCAGAAAAGACAAATTTATAAAAACATAAAGTAGATTACTCTTTGCTGAGAGCTGGGAGAGGGAACCAGGACTGACTGCAAGTGAAGGCATGGTATGTTTTGAAAACTATGGAAATATTTTAAAATCAAATTGTGGAAATGGGTGAAAAATTATGTAAACTTGCTCAAGATCAGTGATTTACATGGTTAAAATAAGTGAATTTTATGATCTGTAACTTATATTTCAATAGAGCTGCTAATGAAAAAGATCCAAAATTTATTGTTGATCTTAAGCACTACAGAGGAAGGAGTAGAAAGGCATTTTTCTGGATATTTTTCATGTTCATAGAAGTCACATGAGCTCCTACTTTTCTACCTTCAATTTTTTTGTGCATCCCCAATTGTGGGCGAGCCTCGGGCCTGCCCTTGTCAGGACAAAGGAAAAAAGACAACATGGCTTTATCCATATCAGAGCATATGTGCACATCCCTGGCACCACCCTGTAGCCTAGAGTCATAGCCTTGTAACTTTAAACTGTCCAATCCCATCATATGATGCCATAGCGGGTGGGGGCTAAGGGGACAGAACGGTATGTAGGGGCAAGCCCTTCATTGTTTTGGGCTAAGCTTCTGGATATTAATCCTCTGGGTCAGTACCACCACTGATAAACTGCCTCCTGCTCAGGCCTCCGTGCCTCACCTCTCTGTCTGAGAAATAGGCAACAGAATGAGTATGCAGTATACACCCTGGTTGGCCTCAGTTACCTTCTCTGAGATCTATCTATCTCATTGCCAATCAGTTTGTCAGCTCATGAGCATCGAGGTCCTTGGCTCTGCTGTAAGCCAATACACACTCAAGACATGAGGTAAGAGAACGAAAGGGACTTTCTATGTTACACAAATCAGGAATGTGGGTAGCCTCATAACTGAAAATTCTCAATTGCACTGAGAACAAAGAAAAGGTTAAGGGGCATACCATGGTGGGAACTTACCACATGTTCATATGTTTTCCAGAACATAAATCCATGTTCTGTTGGGATAGAGATTTTAGCATTTAACCAGGGTGGGCTAGACGTCTGACATTGTTGTTGGAGTTGCCACTGCTTGCTACACTGAGCTTGCTTTTTCTTCTGGTTCCAAATGAATGGAGGGTTGTGATGAACGCCTTTCATTTCAGTGTCCTGTTGAGCCTGTGGTTGTGAGGTTAAACAGACTAAACCCACTGTGGAGAGTAGCGAAGGAAAAATCACATGAAATAAGTGTGATGATCACGGGCTCTTCAGGCTCCCCTATTTCTTCAAAAGGTTACAGAATTTCAGATAGAAAGACTTAAAGAAGAGAAATGATCACCTTGACATGCCCATTTTGTAAAAATTGGCCTATTAAAAATGTATACAAAATATGACTATAGTGTCATAAAATTTCTTATTTTACATTTGCTTTGTAAAAGTCACTTGCACTAGCGTTTCTGTTATCTAAGCTGATATCCACAAAAAAGCATACTATGTACATTTATGCAAGATCACTACATGCATGACCTACTGACTTGAAGAGATTATTATTCAGTAGACATTGTCAAGTTCATTGGGAAGAAAATTCTTCCTGTTGCCTCCAGGGGCATCTGACCCACAGCAACCAAGTGTAGCTTGACTAGCATATGTTTACAGATCGGTGAACATCAGAAACATTCATTTTTCTTAGGTAGTTGCATAATAGCCTTTTATTTTTGATTATTTATGCATTAGCGGCAAGCAATAGAGATGTGCTATGTAGGAAAGTTATTATTTGCTAATTTGCTGCTTTTAAAATACACAGCACACTATCTATTATGTATCATGCATTACAATTACAACAACAGTTTAATTAATCACCAGAACCCTGTTTTGTACCAATCTACAGCAGCATTCTGGGTAATGGTGTTGTTTACCATTTAGCAAGTAGCAACATTTCACTCTGTTTCACTACATTAAACTGCTCAAATAAAGCAAACGGATATTGAAAAGAGTTGGCCATCTGCCTTTATTTTCTTTTACTTTTGTTTAAAAAAAAAAAAAAACTCTCAAAAGAAAAAGAACACAGCCATGAAACTGATAGTGACAAAAAGCACTCTTTTTTTTTCTTTTATCAGGTTTGAATCTCATCTAAATGCAGTTCTGATGAATAGTTTAAAAAAATAAAGAAGCCCGCTTTGTGGATTTGGAGTGGGTCTCAAGACCAGCCACGAAACCCAATGATTATTTAACGGTGCTGCACTCCAGGCTGGCTTCTGTAAGCCTCCTTTCCCCCTTTAAGAGTTTGATGAATAGGTCTTGTGACAGCCATTTAGGAATAAACAAGAATTCATCAGTCTGCATAAGAAGAAGCCAGTTTATAGATTAAGTTTCCTGAGGTAATTCATGAGGTCAGTCCCATTTAGATGGAGACTATTAGGGTCTGGCTCTAGAGAGTGGCCATAGGGGGGACTCACTCCAAATGGACCCCGAGCACACAAAGCCCCTTTTCAGAGAGAAGCCGGCCATTTTTATGACCCTGCTGCTAGGACGCACATCAACTTGTCACTGTACAGATCTGCTAGGGCAAGACCTCATCACTCTATTAAAGAGCTCTGTGACCCTATTGATTTGAAGTATTTAAAGCAGGGGTGAAGTTCAAAGCAATTTCTTTTCTATACTATTACTCAGTCTCTCTGTGTCTTGGCTCTAAAACATCTGCTGTCAGTTCCTTTCTGTTGTCTGACTCTTGAATCTGTCACTGGAGAACAGAGCAGTTTTATTTAACATAAATTGGATTCCTTTTCAGTTTCCAGCATTCCGCATTGTGATCAATGGCTTACGCGCCTTCATCTGCTAGGAGACTTAACTGCAAGTGTACCCTTTTAGGTCTCTTTAGGGCAAGACTGAAGCAGCAACAGCCTCTGAGGTTTGTAGTAGAATCAAATCTTAGAAGTAGGTAGCAGCCACCGGCTCCTCTAATTGGCCAATCAACAAAAATAACAACCTTTCTTTTAGAAAGAAAAGAAATTTACAACAAGAAGGAAGGAGAAAAAAATAGCACCTCCAGCAGTGGCTCCAAGACCCAAATGCTAACAGTATCAGTTTTACTTGTATTTGCTTCAAGAAATGAAAACAAAGTAAACAACTCAGTCATCTTTAAATGTCAGCAGGTAAGGCAAAACTGGGACTCAAGTTTTGAAAGACTGCAAAACAGTACAGGCTGCCATACTTGTTTTCTGGGAGTGGCAGGACTTGGAGAGCACTTTAAGCAGTTGATAATGCATCAGGTCCTGTGTGTGCATTACAGAAGTGATAGTAAGGTGCTGGTATCCCTTTAGTGACTTGCTGGGAGGGCTGGCCTGTTCTTCGCATGAGTCAGTCAGCCTCAGTGCTAGCAGAAGATTTGTTTAAAATGCCATACCAGAGTTAAAACACTGCATTAGAAAACTCAAGAAAATAAGTAACTATTATAAAACTTATGGGGAAAAGAAATAGTACAACATTTACAATTGGCCCACAGCTTAACACTGATAACAAATCCAAAAAAAAAAAAAAAAAAAACCACTTAGGCCAATAAGATCCAATGATAATTGAAGCACAAACACTTTCATTACCCTGAAATTCTTTTCTAAATTATTTTATTCTGCAGAACTCAATGAGGACATTATTTCTCTTAAGGAAACACTCTCAGAATCATCCACCACCTCTTCACATAACTGCCAGTTTTTCACATCTATTCTTCACAGCCTTTCCTTGCCCAGATCAGAGCTCTGGTCAGACTTCCATGTCTGAGGGTTATTTATCCTACCCGCATTGAAGTCTGTTGGAAACAAACTTTGGTCTAAGAACCTTCTTTTCAAACTCAGGGTTCCTTCCTACCACTGTTGCTTGCTATCTTTCCAGTCACTTCCTTCTTCCCCCACATCCTATCAGTCACTAGCTTTCGAGTCCACCACTGCAATGTCTCTTAGTTCCATTTCTTCTCCAGAACCTTAAGATGTGGGTCCTTTCCTCTCTCAGGTCTTCAGAACCTCTCACTAACAGCTGCTTCCAAGTTGAGTCACATGGCTTAACCCATTTTGACCTCAAATCAATCCTCAGAAACCAAACTTTAATCAAGTCGTGGCACTGTAGAAAATTTCCTACTGTTCCACAGGATCTAGGAACCAAAGCCAACTCTTGAGCCTGACCTTCAGAGGCTCATTGGTCTCTCCTCCATCGTCTGTCCTACGTTGCAGACTAAGAAACCCAAGGGTCATGCCACTCTTTGTGTCTGGTCCCTTCGCAGGTCCTCCATACCAGATCTTGTTCACTTTAAAGGCTTCAGATATCACTTACAAGCTGAAAACTTTGTGCCCCACCACCGTCTTGTCTCAGGAGCTTTAGACATACCCCTCCAGTTGCTGACTTGGGTTCGTCCTAAGCAATCAAACCTCAGCCAAGCTCAAAGGTAACTCAGCCATGCTCAAAGGTAACTCAACATCTACTCTCTCAGAGAGAGCTTCCTGTCTCTCACCGCAACATCACATCAGTTATTGGCTTCTCATTCTCCTCTCATCTTCCCATTTCACGTCTTTATTGTCCCCCTCACGGGTGCTTGAACATCCATTCTAGTTTCAAGTCTAAAACATCATGAAGCAGGACTTGATTGAAGTTAATGTTACTTTTCCAAAAAGAATTGGTAACTCTGTTTTGAGACCCCTCTGCCTGCATTATTAATTCATTTGTAAGAGTTTTTTTTATTTATTAGTAGAAATTATGTCAGAGAGTCACTAACAAAATTTTTTAAATAAATGAACAAATAATCCCTACGAAACAGAGCTAAGAGTTCTCTTTTCTAATTTAAGATGATGCAGAATTAATAGTCTAAACAATATGTTTAAAAATGCATATTAATGTTTATGGAAAGACTTACTTAATTTTCAATTTTAATATGATATACTATGAGTGCTTATGTTTAGGCGTATAAGAAAATAGCTTTCTTCTTCTTTTTTCTTTTGCAAATGTTCCTCTCTCATGCCTAGGGGTGACAGTGTCAGAAGTATAATAACTGCATTATTTACTCAATGGTATTTTTTTCAAACTAGCTGTGCTTTAGATGATGCAATATGTTTAGTTCTTATAAATCAGGGTACAGTGTAGGGTTTTTTGATAGAGTGTTTCCTTTCCAGCTCTTTTACTTTTTACATTTTTTCAGAAACTGAAATTGTTCTACACAACTCTTTCATTAACAGTAACTCAGTGATTTTTCTGAAATTTTACAATAAAAACAGCACAAAAACTTAAAGAAGATAATAGGCTGCTCAGATACTCCAAGGATTTACTAATATTCAACACCATATCTTCTACCTTTAATTTGGAAGAGAGATGAAGAAGATACGCATGCATGTCAAGAGAAACAGAACACTGTGGCAAGCTGACGTCACCTTAATTGTTCAATGCTGAGCATATTGGAATTTACGGCATGTGCTCACGGAAAACATTTTCAAAGGAACTAGAATTCGATAGGCTGTATTCCATTCAAAGACAACTAAGATAGAAAAAGAAAACATTTCCATTCACTAACAGTTAATGATTTCATATTCCTTTGTTATGAAAATCTAAAGGTTAAGTCTGCCCAACTTCTAACTTACTCTTTTTAAATCTACACTGAACAAATCCTATCCTGGAAAATTGTGCTCTTGTTCATTTTTAAAGAAAATGATCCAGATCTTAGAGTACACTGGAAGAAAATTTAAGTGAAAGTATAAGTATATATCTTGTAGACTTTATTATTTTTTTCATATGTGTATATATAAGGAATAGGTAAAAGACCAAAAGGTGAGTACTCTTCTCATAAAGTTATTAATGAGTTAGATTTAAAAAGTTATATTTCTTAGTAAATCTTTCATGTTTTTGATCCCAAATTCTGCCATTGTATATGCTTCCCTTTCAGTAAACTCCTATATATATTTCTAAAATATATTTATGAGACATTCATTTTATACAAATTAATATGGCTTATAATTCTCAGTGTTAAGTGTTGAAAGCTTCTGTAGACAATGGTTATAGTGTTTAACAAAATCATAATTTTTTATTTCTGAGAATAAATGACTTAAATACTTAAAATTCAATGTATATGTTTTCTTTGTGATAGTTAGGGAAGTATCAAGAAAGAGAAAACCTTCTCCCTTGCCTTTTTATAAGTACAACTCAGAATAGATTACTTTGTTGCGTGTTTTCTTTTAAAAAAAACTATTAAAAACTAATATGGAAGCAAAATTTAGTAGTCTTCTGTTTAAGTTTCAATTCAAAAATGCTATTGTTTTAATACCATGATAATAGCTACACATGGCATAATTGAGAGAATTGAATATTCAGAATTTCATAATTGTTTATTCAAACATTTTATCCAGTATCTATCTTTGTGTCATTGATGGGTTTATGTTTCTGCCTGTGTAAAAGCCCTGGGGAAACCAAAAATTATTCATAACCAGTTTACCTATCTGATCAATATGTTTATTTTTGGACCAACGCCATGCTATTTTTAATCACTGTAGGTTTGTAGTATAACTTGAAATCCAGAATTGTAATGTTTTCTACTTTATTCCTGTTGCTGGGTAAAGAAAATGTGGTGTATATACCCAATGAAATATTACTTTGCAAAAAAGAAAGATAAGTCTGTGTCATTTGTAGGAAAATACATGCAATAAGTGGCCATAATAATAAGTGAAGTAAATCAGACACAGAAGGCTAAATAACACATATTTTCCTTTATATGAAAATAATTTAAGAAGATAGATAAAAGAGAGATGATGGGAAATACCCAAGTAAAATTTGTAGAGGTAGAAGAGAATCTGAAATAGGGTTGGAGGGGAGAATGGAAATTTGATCCTTTTCCTTTGTTATTGGTAGAAGATAACATATATTAGGGGAAGAAGAGAGATCATATAAATTGAGAAATCACACTTTATCAAAAATTACTTGTGCACTACATAGGAGTCCTAGCTATGATGACTTCTTTTACGTAAGAAAGCTGGTGATGCAATTCTTTAGATTCCATTCAATGTTCCATCAACATGATATGTTTCTTCTATGTCACCTTTATTGACTTTCACCTTTGAGTTCATTTATGCCAACTTAGTTATAAAGATACCACTCCACTTCGCTACTTGCATTTATGTTCCAGAAAAGAAGGAGGTACCAAGAAGAGACAAACGCAGATCACATCAAGCAAACAAAGTTCTCACAGAAATTCTAAGCAAATTTTTAAATGTCATTGGCCAGACCCATATCTCATGGACACCTCTGGATGCAAGAGTGTCTTGAATATAAATCTTGTAAAACAGAACCACGACTTCCCTCAACAAAATGAGGCCTCTGTTTTCGAGAAAGAAATGTGAATATTAGGCAAAGAGCTGGAAGGCCTACCATTAAAATCCACTATGTGAATAGCTTAAATTCCCACCTCTTGCATTCTCTTATGTGCTTGGAATCCACGGTATTGAACAGAGACAGGAGGAACTCTGTTGTGGGCCCAGGATTTCAGAGAACTCTCTCTGGCCTGCCCGAGTCATGCCACTGTTGCAGGAAAGGGAATCTCCTGAACCAAACACAGATGTATACACAGAGGCTGTATTTTTACCTTTGCCATGTTATTCTCCAATAATTAATCCAAGTGATAACTTGCTCACATGGCTGAGTAGCCCCTCCATGGTCCCAATGGACTTTATCCTTAAAGAAGTTTTTCTGAAGTCTGACTCTACTGCTGGTGAATGTTTCTGTGCTTAAGAGACATCAAAGGATGTCTGCAAAAGATTTACCTAGGAGTTGGGCTTAGAAGCAGGCTGATTACAGTTGTGTAGAACAGATCATGATAGGGCAGGACCAAAGCAGAGGGAGAAGAAAGTGAGCCTCCAATGAGAGGAGAACACAAAGGCAAACCCACTATCTCAGGTGTAAACAGTGAGAATCCAAGAGTTTGTAATTTAAACTTGGTTTTCCAGTCATCATAACAAAAGCATCACGTAGAACAGGTTTTGTTCAACTTTTTATAACTCATTTAAACATATGATATATGAACAACTAAGTGTACTCCTACTCCAGCTAGGCAAATGGGAACAGGTCAAAAATCCATGGATTCCACAAGAAGGCATTTTTATTTCCAAATTGGCATTAGTTTCAATATACACTTGAAGAAATTAGACATTGATAGATCTGACTATAGTTTAGATAAACTCCTAAATATTTAGTTAAATAATAAATTCATATGCTGGGCATGATGGCATACACCTGTATTCCCAGCACTTGGGAGGATAAGGCAGGAGAACTAGCATGAGTTCAAGGCCAGCCTGGGCTCCATAGTGAGTTTAGGATCAGACTGAACTACAAAGAGAGACCCTGACTAATAAATAAATAAATAAATAAATAAGTTTAAAAATAGTAAAATAAATCCAGCAGACTCATCTAATCTAGCTAAAATTTTATTAAATCCTGGTAGGTGTGCTTATTGATTTGATATTTTTCTTTTACAGTGTCAATGATCATATGATAAAGGAACTTATTCAGCCTAGCAGAGTGGCTCAAAGGACTTTATTTATTTAAAGTAACAGCTAAAGTCTAAAAGAGAGCAATGATTATTATTATCATCACTGCAGAAGAGTCCATCTTGAGCAGTTATGGTATTTAATGAGCACATTTTGTAGCTGTACATTGTGTGCCAGGACCTGTCATGTGTCTATAAGATACAATTGTGGAAAAGTCAAGTGAGGTATGAAAAGAGCAGTTGATGCCTTACACAATGGCCCCCTTTTAAATGTCTGTCCTCCGCAAAACTTATATTGAAATGTCCTTGATATTGCAATAGTTGTCAGAGGTGAGATCTCTGAGCAGTGACTAGGCTATGGGGATTAATGCTTTTATGAAAGGATGAGTCTAGCCTGCTTCTCTTTTGCCCTTTTGCCATACACCCACACAGTAGAAAATCCTTTGCCAGATAGTAGACCCATCATCCAGAGCATCTCAGCATCTGGAATGTTGAGAAAATAAATTTATTCATTACAAATTATCTAGTCTGAGAAATTCTGTTATAGCAGCACAAAACAGACTGAGCCAGGCATCTTCCAGTTAACACTGATAACTCAAAAATTTCTGAAATTCAAACTCATTCTTAATGCAAGTCTATGTCTCATTATCTGTAATGAGAAGAGGTGTGAGGTGCCTTTAATTTAGGTCCACACCCACAAATCATTTTGTGATTGACAGGATTGTATTTTAAGATTAAAACTAAGAAAATATTTCAATTCCTCTCAGATGTCTAACAACACTACCCAGTCTGACAACAAAAACAAAAGGAGAGAAAAATCTCAGGCATCATCTGAATTTTTAAAAAAAAGCAGTTTCCTTTCAGATTAAGGGCACCTTCTGTTATCAGGAGAAGGATAAGGAAGGGGAGGAAGGCAACCAAAAACCCAAATCTCAAATGTAAAATACGCAGATTTAGCAGTGAACAAAACTGCCCGGCTAACAACAGATTGTGAAAGCTCTCTGCAACGGACTCTAAAGTTTCCATTGATTTTATGAACTTACATCTGTGATATTGTTTAAAATAGGTTCGTAGTGACAAATGAGAGAGATGGGCAATTTTGAAGGAATTGTTCCTACCATCTCCCCCAAAATCTAACTTTGAGTAAACTCTTCTCCTATTCTTCCACAATGAATGATCTCTCAATTTGAGACTGGCAGTGAGTGAAGGAACCTTCGAAAATACTGGCATTAGTCAACTGGTCATAATTTTTCCATATTTACTGAAAATTAGCAAAATGCAAATAAAAAATCACCATATTATAATACAAAATAATAAAATCACTTACTTGTCAAGTAAATAATAGGCTTGCTGATGAATAGGTCCTTTACAAGCAAAACTCCAACTGTAGAACAACTTAGGAAATGTACAACACAGTCCCTCAGCTGAAAATACAGTGTCTTAGTAGCATATTTGTCACTGTGACTCAATACCTAACTGTACAACGTTAGGGAGGAAAGATTTATTTTAGCTCATAGCTTCAGTAGGTCTCTGTCCATTCATAAGTGGGCAGCTGGGAAATGGGGGAACCACATAGTTGGGCCACAGCTAGCCAGAGCCTGAGCTTGTGCTCTGAAGACAGAGATCCTCATGACATGGTGGAACAGAGCCAAGTCTGGTAGAAGGGGTGGAATAAGTACATGACCCTCCAGATCAAGCCCTAAGCATCCACCCCTTCCCTCCAGGCCCCACCTCCTGAGAGTACACAGTATCCATAGGTATATGAGGCTTTTGGGGACACTCCAGATCCAAACCACAACAGATGCATATTTTAAAAGTTGCTAAGTGACTCTTTTTCCAGCTAATATCTCTCGGTCTCACCACAGATAATGAGAAACCTGAATAAAAATATATAAAAACCCATTTCAAACATTAGATAACAGGCAATACAAAGGAAACAAAGGAAGCAAAAGTACAGTCACCACAGTCTGCCTGGAGGCACTTTCCGAACAATGGTACCAAAAAGTGGAGCCCAGGCACAGGACAGTCACCGAGGCGACAGTAGAGGTGGCAGTCTGGACAGAGATACACTTCACAGGACAAAGAAGCCAAGGAGCAGGAAACTTCACAAAGAAAGAGTTCCAGAAATCTGTACCGAGGATTCCTTCAACACTTTGGCTTAATATCAATCTGCACTCAGGGGTGAGACTCCAAGGGGCCAGACAGTAAACAGCTACTGGATAAAGAGTGACTGCCAGGAAGTTTGTGAATGGACCGATGCCCAGAGTTCACACAGAATGGGAAATGTATGAAATCTGGCCAACTAGAGCAGAAAAACTACATGGCACCCTGCAAGCAGTTAATATTTCCATCTACTATCAATGAATAGCTAAACATAAAATTGTAGAAAAACACTATTTCAGTAGCACCAAATATATTAAATATTTAGGAATAAACTAACAAAATAGTAAAAATATATGGAGCATTTTAGATGTATTGCACTGCAAGCTAAACAATATTTAAAAATTCTACCAATGAAAATATATATGATGTTCCAAGTAAGGAAACTCAATACTGCTAAAATTCTAATTCATTAAAACTTCAGTTTTTTCTTAGTATTCTGTAGGTTCAATGCAATACTAATCAAAATCTAATTTGTCATATTTATGCAAACTGATCAGCTTATTCGAAGTCTTATATAGATATACGAACATAGCCATGCCTATGGGAAAAATAGAACAAAATGAAGGCTATATACTACTGTATGACAGTGTTTTTTGTTCTAGGAGTCGTGACAGTGCAGGATTGAAGTGAAGACAGAAACACAAATAAATGAAAGAAAACAGGTAGTCAGAAAATAGACCCACGTATGTCTGGTCATTGAATTTGTAACAAAGGTGTCAGATCAAATCAATTAGAAGAAAGTATTATATTCAGCAAACGATACTTTCATAATTATAGCTACATGTAAGAAAAAGGAATGCCAACCTTTATCTCACACCATTTATAATATTACAGGTGCAGGCCTGTCATTTGGGAGGCTGAGGTAGGAGACTCACAAATCTCAGCGCCGCCTGGGCAACTTAGTGAGACCTTTTCTCAAATAATAAAAGGGGGCTAGGGATGTAGCTCAGATCAAAGGCTCTGTTTTTGTATGTTTGATTGCTCATTTGTTTGCTTGTGTGAGGACATGGCTAGCTCAAACTATAAGTTAAATATTAATTAAGTGGGCTTCATTAAAATTAAAAATCATGTTCTTCAACTATTTAAAAAATGGCAGCTAAGACAAAGACAATGAACAAAAGCAGAGGTAAGACCAATGAGTGCTTTAAACAGTACAAAGTCAGATCAATACACACAATCAATTGTATCAATATTTCTGTACATTAGCAAAAATCAATTGGAGAAGAAAATGTAGAACAATAATCACTTACCGTAGCACCTAAAAGCATATGCTAAGACAAACTTAATTCAATATGTGCAAAGCCAACACACTAAAACCTTCAAAACTCTGCTGAATAAAACATTTATTTATTTATTTATTTGTTTTTGTACTTATTCATGAGACAATATCTTATTCTGCAGTCCGGGTAGTCCCTAACTCACTGTATAGTTCAGGCTGACCTTGATCTTGAGGAAATTCTTCTGCCTCAGCCTTCCTGGTGCTGGGACTACAGACGTGCACCACTACATCCAGTTTATACAAAGCTGGGCATTGAAATCCAGAGCCTTGCACTTGTTAGACAAGCTCTTTAACAGTTGAGCTATACCCGCCACGCCCCCCCCCCCCCCATTTTGAGTACAAATTTTAAAGGATCAAAATAATAGAGTAGATGTGACTGGAAGACTCAGTATTATGAGGAGAACTGTTCTTTATAGTTGCATGAACTGCCAGAACACTTTCCTACAGAACTTGACAATACAATTCTAAAATGGATACAGTATGAGAAAGATCTAAAATAGTCAAAATGATTTTAGAAAAAGACAAAAGTTGAAGGATTTTAACCACCTGAAGTCTATGCTTAATATATACAATAATAAGTAAGATAAAATGATTTTTAAGACATCTACAGCAGTAGATCAATGAAGTACATCAAAGAGCCCAGAAAATATGTTTAACAAAGATGCCAGTTTCATCTAACAAGTAGATCCCTTTTCAATAAATGCTATTGCAAAAACTGGATAATTACTTGTATCTATCCAAAAGAATCTCATTTCTTACATCTCATCAGAGCAAAATTAGTCAAAAATGATCACAGACAAACACGTAAAACTGTAACATTTCCTAAAGAAAATACAGGAAGAAACTGTGATCTTGGTGTAGGCAAATACTTCCCACCTGAGACCCAAGAATCATTAACTATGAGAAAAAAATTGATCACTATGCTCCTTAAAAGATGATTTTTTTTGAAACAAGGTCATGCTCTATAGTGCAGGCTAGTCACTATGAACTATGAAACCCAGGCTGGGCTTGGATTCACGACACTCCTCCTGTCTCAGCCTCCAGAGTGCTGGGATTACAGGCGTGCACTGACACGCCCAGCTTATGTCATACTGGGGAACTGAACTCTGGGACTTAGTGCTTGACTTAGCACTGCTGAGCAAGTGCTTTAACTGCTGAGCCATCCCTCTAGCCCCTCTTTGAAAGATTTTTTTAAAAGCTATAATCTCAGAGAAAATATTCTTAAACCATGTCTCTCAAAATAATAGTATTTAGAACTTCTATAATGACCAAAAGATGTACAATTTGTTTTTATATTCTTAAATGTACAGCATATTTGAACAGTGACTTTACAAATGAATATAAATGTGATTAGTAAGCCTATGAAATGTAGTTCAATATAATCAGTATCAAGAAAATAATAAAGCCACAAGGATTAGGTCAATGTATACTTATGACAATGGTCAATGTAAAAAGATCATCAATGCCAAGTGCCATCCAAGTTGTGGAAAAAGTCTCCCACATTGCTGATGAGGACTTGAGAAAGCCTAATCACTTTGAAAATAGATCGTCAATTTCATTTAAAGTTGTCAATGTAGCCGGGCTTTGGGGCCCAGGCCTGTGATCTCAGCACTTTGGAAAGCTGAAATCAGAGGACCGCAAGTTCAAGCCCACCCTGGGCAACATAGTAAGAGCCTGTCTCAAAATAAAAATGAAAATAAATGGACTGGGGATGTACTTCAGTGGAAAAGCCTGAGGTTTGACCTCCAGTATCACAAAAATAAGTAAAAATAAATAAATAAGTAAATAAATAAATAAATACTGCAGTTAGTTACCTCATAACTCACTGATACACTTTTAGATATTACCCAAGAGAAGTTGAAACACACATCCAGGAAATGACTTTATGGGAATGTGTATAGCAGCTTTATTCATGTCAGCTGAAAATGTTCTTTTATAAGTACACATTAATCCATACGTGCACACACATAAATATACATATGTATACTGAAGTGTGGATATTAAAAAATCATAAAATATTCTACTGAAGTGGATTGGTGGGGGAGACATTCCAAAGACTATGTTTATGTTGCCTAGCTAAGGTGTCTCCCAACATGTTTTTCTAAGAGTACGAGACCCCCAAGTTAAGTGCGTCATACGGCTGCTATGTGTCCATGGCAAAAATTACACATTTTATAAAAAATGCCACATAGTGCTCATGCTTGTAGCAGGTGATGGAAATCCAGTTTAAAGTGGTTAAATGATTTGCTCAAAATAACTACTAAATTCTAATAGAGCCAATATGTAAAGCCAAATTTTCCAGCTGCGAGCTCTTTATTCCTGCTTCTCTTCTAGACTGCCTTGAGATGTTACAGAGATGTGTACTTGATAATGTTTATTTTCTACTTATTCCTAAGACCATATACATTTGAATTTTATTGCACTTTTTATCTCTTAGGGAAATTTTGTAGTTCCAAATGCTTTATAGATTATAGATGATTGCTTTTGAATGCTATTTTAGAATGGATAGTAAGTAAATGTTCCCATGTTATTGATGCAAAAACTGAAACATAAAAAAACGATAAATCCTATATCTGCCTTATAATGACATTTTAAAGACTTTCAAGAAAGAATAGATTAGAAATAATTTTGATCATTTATACTAACTGAATTATCATAAAAGAAAGAAGTATTCACTAAAACATACACAAATAATATTTTTAATCCTTAAAATTTTCAGTACAATATATAAGGTGTCAAAGTTCTTTATAAAAGTTTAGATTTAATTTATAGAATGACTTAAAAGCTCAATGGGAAGCCCTAGATTCAATTCCCAGTGTCAAATAAATAAGTAAATAAATAAAACACATCAAATTAGAACAATTGTATGCACTCAAAAGTTTAGCGTAAACCACTTCTATAAGCATTAGTATGTACTAAACTTCAGTTCATGGGTTGCTTTGTTTACTGACAGTTTGAGAACTCCAGTTCAATCAGACAAGAATCTATTACACGTACACTTCTTATATGTACATGTGTTAAAGATAACTACTATGACAAATAAGAGGAAAATAAGATATATTTAGTGTACTTTTGTTAAGGTTCTAAATATTATAAATTTACATATTTCTGGTTGATGTGCTAGGTAAATGTTTTGTAGGCTTAAAGTTTATCCATTTTTGTGAAAAATAATGCAAACATTTTTAATTTTTTAATAAGGATTATAAATGCCACTTACACTCTAATTTTAATTCCATGATAGTTATATGCATAGAAAAAATGAATTGAAAAATAGCAAATTGCTATAAAGGGTTCTACCCACAAAAAATATATATTTTTCCTCAATTTCCCAAATTACTTCTAATATAATCTTATTAATTTTATAAAGGAAAAATAATATTAATACTACATGAAATCTTCAAAAGTGTAACTCAAAAGGGATATACTGTTACCAAAATATATAATTTGGCTGATAAGGCTTTGACTTAAACTATTTTTTAAAAATAGATAAATTAGAATGGGCTTTCCTTTTAGAAAGGATTTGCATGGTAAAATGAAGTGAAAATCATGAGCTAATTATGTGGTAAATTCAATTAGTGTAGTCACTTAATCTAAATTTTTCAGACTCATCCTGGTTCCAAGAAAGCAAGGCCACCATGCGCAGGACTCACTCATGTGCAAATAGATATTAGAAAATCCTGCTCATGGTAAGAGACAAAATTTTACTTTCCTCCAGCTGCTTGCTTTTTATATGCAGAAGTATAAAGTATCAGATCATTTCCTCAATAGATTTACTTTTAAGAACAATAGACTGAGAAAGCCATTTCTATATTTAATATTTTTATATGTAACCCAGCTGCAACTGAGTATTTCCAAAAGCATCAAGAAAACCCTAAGTGTCTAGAACCATACATGAAAGAACTAGAGATACTAAGATACTTTTCTTTTTGTTTGAGGTTTGAACAGCAGCGATAAGAACTGCATAGCTAGTACATAGAAAAGTTTGCTGTCCAAACAGTCTTATAATTAAACTCATGCTGCCCCTGTGGAAAAATCTGGGGTTGAAAAAAGAAGAAAACTGTAGCTAGGATTTTTGCACAAAAGGCTAATAATCTTAATCCGTGCTGCTAATCCTAACCTCCTTCTTCCGCGGTAGATAATAACGTCAAAGTTATATTTAAGGAAATAGAAGCTCTCTGTCCCTGTTTTTCCTTTCTATGGAGTGGGGTGGGGACACAGGTGCAGGGAACCTGTGTGTACTTTAGGCTTTGTTGAGTTTGTCTACTCCAGAAAGCAGAAAAAGAACAAAGCATGGGTAACTGTAACACTAACAAAGGTAAAGTCACTAACTGGTAATTTCTTAATGTCACCATAACAAAGTATCAAGAAATTTAGTTGCTTAAAACACATGTTTATTCTTTTATAGTTCTGGAGATCTGAAATGCAAAGTAAGTCTACAAAGCTCAAATCAAAGTGCTGGAAAGTCTGAGAAAGCGCTTGGGAGGTCTTTGGGGAATGACTGCTCCTTGCCTCTTCCAGCTCCCACGTACCTGGGAATTCCTTGGCTTGTGGCCACATTTTTCCAGTCTCTGCTCCCCTCATGGTTCTACTGTCTCTTTGTCTGCTGTAATACAATCTTCCCTTTTTTAAAGGCCCCTTGTGATCACATTACCACCTTTGGCTAACTCAAAAGTATCCTCATCCCAAGATTTTTAATCCTATCTTCAAGGCACCTGCCTGGTTTGGACCTCGAGTGTCCCCCAAAAGCCTCATGTACCTCTGGATACTGTGTACTGTCAGAAGGTGGGGCCCAGCTGGAAGGGGCGGATACTTGGGGCTTGACCTGGGGGGGCGTGTGCTGGTTCCGCCCTCCCTCCGAGACTTGGCTTTTGCCCTGCCACGTTGTGAAGATCTCTGCCCCTGGAGTACTGGCTTAATCTCCGGCACTAGCTGCAGCCCCACCATGTAATTCTACCACTTTCCTGCTGCCCATCTATGGATGAACCAACTTTTTGAAACGAAGCTAACATAAAACTTTTCCTCCCCTAATTTGTGCACATCAGGTATTGAGTCCCAGCATCAGGAAAGAAACTAAGACAGCACCTTGCACCATATAAGGAAACATTCACAGATTCCAAGGATCAGGATACTTCTGGACTCCATTTTCAGCCTACCACACTGAAACGAATGCTTATGGTACCACGAGCAACGGCAGCAAGGGTGTCCCAGATGGTGGAAGGAGTGTTGACTAAGGCCACAGCAAAGGTACGAATCCCAATGATAGTGGTGACGCCGAAGTCAACACTGAGGTTGACAAAGGCAGAGTGGTGTTAATGTGAGCAGGTATCCGGACCGAGGATCTCAGCAAAGGGAGTTTAGTCTCGGCGCTCATGTGGACGTTACCAGGCAAGCATTATTCTTGACTGCGGTTTAAAGGGCAGGCCAAGGACCTACACCGAGGGGGCTAACCCCACCCGTGCCTTCAACAATGACAGCTGCTCCTGTAGCTCCAGGGGCCCAGTCAGGAGAGTGAGAGACACAGCCTCGTGCTATAAGGAAGAACATTTACCTACACAGCTAAAGTCACACAACAATACTCTCCAAAGTGTGTGAACAGAAGTGACCTACGAAAGAATAAGTAGTCGCGCGGTGGATTAGTGTTGAGACAAGGCCGCTGATAGCTCATAGTTCGAGGATGGCGCGAAAGTTACACTGAGGGGAGGTTGTTGCGATCTTCCCAGGATTCTCTGTGCAATCACTCTTCCAGTATGCATGGGGGAAGACTGTGATCTATCTCCAACGCATGTGTGTGTTCAGGAACCACTGTGTGTAGCCATCTTTGCAGAGGTAAATGATGTGGTGCGTATTTAGACACACTGCTTCTTAGCGAGTCCTGGAGACTTCGGGCGGTCTCTTTCTAGGACGCGACATCCTCTCTGTAACTTGATTACTCAGGAGGCATCTCCATTTCCTGTGGAAGGAGAAATTCCCAGCATGCTCACCTAGGTTCCAATTCCCGGAGGCACTTGTGCTATGTCTTTAACATAATCACTTCCCCTCTGGAGGTGAGGTAGCAGACAGCTAGTAGCCAGGCCACGAATTTTGACAATTACTTTTCACAGTTCCTGAAAAGATCCTAATCAGTGGTCCAAGCCAAAAATACAAAAGAGACTTGCTCTGGATACTGCAGATCACTGTTCTGAAACTCCGTCTTGGCGTATTGGCATATGGCAATGCCGCCAGCCCCATGGCCCTAGGGATTGAAAATAAAGTTTCACAGAGAGAAGTTTTCATCAGCCGCCTCCAAACACTTTTCAGGTAGAGACGATGATCTCTTGGTCGTTTCAGCACACTCAGCACCCTGTCCCGAGAAGGCTGAGTTTATTAGACGTCTATTATAACTGATACAATGTTGCAGAGGGGGCAAAAAGATGCATTAGACAGATGATCTTAATTGGCTTTCTTCCAAAAGAAAAAAATTTTAAGAAGAGACAGCTGAATTTCATTCACATTTACAATTAGTAAAACTTTCTTTCATTATTGAAATGCTTGCTGAACCAGCAGCCACATCAGGGTGACAAATCCCGTTATCAGGCTTTCTGTAATTGTCTCCCCAAAAGACGCCTATTGAGAGCATTGTCTGGGTTTGTGTATGAGACTGACAATCAAGCTCCAGGCAGAGGGTAGAGGGGCCTGTGCAGCCTGCTCCAAAATGCCTTTGTGTGCGTGGGCTTGTGGTTGCTCGGTAGAGAGATCTGAGATTCTGCTAAAATATGAGGACGCACTATGCGTACTAACAAGATCTGTCACCAGGCATTAGTGGGAGTCTCATGCCTCCCGCCTTCACTTTTCTGTTTTCTCATATTTTTCTCCAAGAGCAATGGCAGGTGCTGTTTATTTGTCTGGCTAGTACTGGGAGAAATGGGGATGGGGAGAGATTTTTTTTTAAGTAAGCAGTTAACAGATGAACTCACATGGCCGACAGTAGAATCACGGTGAAGGGCAAACAGAAAAGAATATAAAGGGTAACCACCAAATGTCTCATGGAATGAACTGTTTCCTGGAGGACCAGGCTAGGAGCCACTTGCTCCGGGTCCTGCATTTTTTCTTGGCCAACACTGGGAAAGGGATCTGGTCAGGCACCCTGGTCTAACAGATGAGTTTGGAAGATATAAAAGTGTTTGTGAAAGAATGAAGACCACATAGGTAAGCGCTTCCGTTGTGGGGTGGAAGGAGAGGAAAGAAGGGAAAATTCAGAGGGAAGGAGCACCAGGGCACCAATGTTGGTAACTGCTGTTTCAGTTCTCGTGAGACTTGCATCTCACTTCTTATTTCTTTCACTAAATAAACTACTTGAATCTGAACACCTTGTTTTTGTTGTTGTTGTTGCTGCTGTTGTTGTTTTGTTTTCCTGACTTGTCCATAGACCACGTCTCTTTCTTCCACATTGATGTTCAGCATTAACAATTCCTTTCTAATCTGCTAATCAGCTAGAACCATGTTGTCTAATAAATTCATGCCTGGTCTATGCTCCAGAACCCTTCACAGTTCCAGAGCCCCATCCAGCCTCGCGGAACCTGCTGTACCCACAGTTAGCCTTCCTTGGGCTGAAAGAGAGCCATGAGCTCAGGGCCACATTGCTGGAGCATCTGGAGGCCAAGGCAGGTAAGGCAGGTACATAATGTGAGGTAGAAGGTGGGACAGTAAGTGATAAGCCTGAAAGAAACTAACTGAACTGTAATACCAGAAGGACCCTGCTCTACCGGATCCAGAGGTGGCAGGAATGATGTCTGAACTGAGCATGGTATTGTCACTGATACTTTTTTAAGCTTTTCAGCTTCTCCTTGATGCGTACTGAATGTGACTGTGGTCAAGAAATAATCTTCCTAGATAATAAGCCCCACCAGGGCAGAGAACAATGTCTGCCACAGTCACTTCAGCATTTCCAAGCCAGCATGTTCCTGTCATGCAAAGGTGCTCAATAACTTCTCATCGAACAAATGAATGGCTGGAACTCAGAACTGCCCATTCCTACTGTGACATTACTAACCTTCATGCCACTCAGCACTGAAGGCAAAACATTGTATAAAATCGTGCATTTACACCAGATTTGGTGACACAAGCCTGGCCTGTTATCCCGGCTACTTAGGAAGCTGAGGCAGGAGGATCTTAAATTTGAAGCTGATCTATGTAACTGAAAAACATTCTCAAAACTTAAAAATAAAGAAAAGGAGCCTTATTGGTCATATTGGAGTGCCCTATTGAGTTCCCTTTTACAGCATTGTCAAATAAAGGACTCCATGCTCCCTAGGTTTAGTCCCCCATGGCGCAAAATAAATAAATAAATAAAATAAAATAAAACTTTTGCATTGAAGGAAAGTACAGCCAAGTCGATGAGGTAGAGACATTTAATCCAAAAGTGGACTAACATCTGTGATATAAACATGTTCAAGGCCAAGGAGGAAATTATCATTTCTAATAAGAGGAAGGATTCAGAAAGTCAATTCATGTAAATTCACTTTTGAACTAAGTCTGGAAACATGAGTAGGGATGAACAAAATGTCTGCATCCTTTACCTGAAGCCCCTGACCCTGACAGCACCTCAGCATGGCCTTCAGGCACTTTTTGCACCTTGCACGCTCACCTGGAACCACCTTATCTGCCCACTGCCATGGAAAACTCTCCTGGAACCTGGATGTTAACTTATTTCAATAAATTTCCGCTTTCAGCCAAAATGTCAGACCCGTAATTCTTTCACTTATGTCGTCCTGAGCTCTTTTGGACTTTCTATCACTTCCATTCAAGTGATAAGAGAAGGCAAGGATGGATTATAGAGGTTTCAACATTTGACACTTCAAGCAAAGCGCTTGTTTTGCAAATACAGATTCAAAAAAAAAGTCTATAAGCTTTATTTCCAGTGCCAATTTTTTTTTTGCTCATAATCCTCTTCTGTATAGCAATTCTAGAACTCCCACAGCTCTAACAGATTTTAATTGCACCCTTTTAATTCCCTTTTACCTCCTGAAACTCATCAGAAAATCCCTCCTTCTCATCTTGCCCTTTGCCAGGAACATTGTGCTATTCTCCTTAGACTGTCCCGATGAAGACACCCGTATGCTATAAGCCTCAGGCAGATATTGTGGCCTTAAAACCTATTAATCTCCTTTTTCTTCCTGACCAGTCTTGGCCTATGGTGCACTGAGGTATTTGTTGATTTATATCAGTACCCTAATCAACGGTCACTCTGCTTATGTTCTCTACACTGTTAGATCTTAGCCTCATTGCTAGGATATTACCATATTTCATCTCCTCTATGCTGCACATCTAAAATATTGCCTGAGAAAATCTCAGCCACCATGTGGAGTAGTGATATGATGAAACAGCCATCTCTGATATCACCTGAGTCCCTAATCACACTTTTTTTTTGTCCTGTTCCTTGGTCCAGCTCATCAAAGTCCCCTGTGATGATTAATTTTACATGTCAAATTGGCTGGGCTCTGGCACCCAGTTATTTGTTAACATACCAATCTAGACAGTGCTGCGAAGGAAGCTATTTCTCAGTTGTAGTTTACATTCAAATTAGCAGTTTGTCTAGTGCATATCACCCTCCGGAATATGGGAGTGCAATTTCCAAATCATTGAAAATCTTAAGGCAAAAGACTGAGCACCCCGTTTCAAAAAGAAACTTCTACATTTAGTCCTACTCTAGACTTCAGATGTGCCAGCCCCCGCAATCACATGAACCATTTCTTTAAAATCTCTCCTCTTTCTCTCCTTTTCTCTGTCTCCTTTCTCTCTCTTCTATTTCGCTAGAGAACATTAATGCTAACATAAGCATTAGCAACTATTGAGAATATAGCTCCTTTTCCAATAACTACTCCTGGCATTTTCTCAAGGCCTTCACCAGGTACCTCCAGAAGGCTTACACTACACGCTTGTCAGCTAACATCTTGATTATGACTAGGCATCGCCTATCACTGACATCTAAAGAAAAAAAAGTTGAAACACTAACGATGCTTACGATGAACACTACAATGTTTTGCCAACATGAGAATGGCTTACATGTCCCTTAAAACTGTCTACACTGAAACTTTCTGTTCTATGGCCAAAAAAACCCCCCAAAACATTATTTTCTTTTTTTCCAGGTGATATAAACACACCTTCGTGGTTGGGTGATGAAGCAGCTTTAAAATACACAACAATAAGGGCACTCTTAAAGTTGAGCGTTATACATCACTATTTTAAAGACAGTGATCATTCTTTATGAATGGAGTTTCATACTCAACATAACCCCTCTCATGAACAAGTTTTCTGCTATTTGGTTTGTGCATAAGCCAATTTTTAAAACCTCCATAGCACCAAAATATTAAGAAAAACATCACCCAAATTCCCTGCTGCCTAGGTCAGAGAGAAAAAGTATAATGTGTATTCATATAGATCAAGATAAATGAAAGGTGTATATATAAGTCACGAGTCCTCCAGAAAGTGCTTTCCTGCTTCAGAAAACTAGATGTAAACAATGTCATGACCAACCTCAATATTACAATACTTTGAAAATAATGAGTAAAACGGTAAAAATTGCTACAAATGACACATATACTTAAAATATTTCTTTTCATTGTGGAATTTATGGACATACAGTGCTGTTTTCTCTTTGTAATAATAATATCTTCCAATATCAATATCTTCTAATATCCTCCAATATCAGAGCGGCCACCTGAGGACTGCATGTTGGTGTCAGGAGCTGTGTGCCTCCCCTCTCCGTTATAATTTTGACCTTAATTATATCTATGGATACTAAAATTCTAAGACTTTATAAAGTGTTACTTCATTGAATGTTCTCTAATATATAATTTCATTTAATTCCAGTGACTATTCTAAAAAGTATTTATTATTATCATCCTATTACAGATGAGCTTCCAAAAAGTTGACTTTTCCCAAGTCATCTGTGAAAGGCGTTGAAGCTGATTTCAGCCTTGGTCTTCTGCTCTCTCTAATATATTATGTTTATAATCATATTCATCACAGCTCATAATATATTTATTTCCTGATGAAAAAGCTATTCATGTAAATGTCTTCACCTGATTTTCCTGAAGTTAATTCTTCTTAACTTTTGATGGCAACTACTTTGGGTTGAAACTAGATTTTCTCAGTTACTTTATGACTTGACACTGTAGAGTTTGCCAGAAACTCTCAGGCATCAAGGAAAAGACTAATTGCTTTTTCAATTTTCTTAGCGACTGTCTAGGTTCGATAAGGAATGTTAGAGTGCAGAGGATTATGAATCTGTAATCTGATAAACAGCTTGGTAACCAGAAACTGAATCCAAAAAGCTCATCTTGAATTGCACTCTGGCCTGATACATTGCTCGGTATAGCTGTGTGTATGTATGCAAATGGAAAGTATGTAGATGCACGTATATTTATATCTATACACATATGTATTTATATATACATAGTAATATATAAATATAGATGCCACTTCCTAAATACCAAAACATGCAATCTGAATGAGTTCTGTTACTATGTAGAGTGTGAGGAGTGTGACTCACATCGTCTAGTGAAATGTTGTACATGTTATACACAAGACAAAATTAACATCACTCCCTTACTGAGCTCATTAAAAAAAATGGGAGAATGGAATCAACGACAACTTCCCATTGAAAATCAACCAACATATTGGTTTGCTTTCTTCCGCAAGCTTCATACTTCTCTGACAGGCTACGGAAACCATTCAAAACACTCCGATGACTATTTGTGGAGTCTTGAGAAACTCTCGGTTTCAGTGCCTATGCTTCTAGAAAGCAAGCGCCCTGGGCTCCAGCCTTCCTGGACAGCTCTTCCCTCTCTCTGTCCTTGAGCTGCACTAGCACTCTAGATACAAAGCCGTGGCCGGTTTCTGTTGGAGAAATGACAGGCGAACCCTGTGGAGTAGAACTCTATCGTGTTCTCCTCCTCCAGATCCTTTGAAAACTTTTAAATTTTCTTCTAACCTATGACTCTAGAGATGTGGGGGAGTTCAGATGAGATACTAAATGGTTCTCCTTACTTGCACAGAGGACTTTGAGTTGCATATCTGTCGGGGCATGTCAGGCAACAATGCGACAGGTTTGCTCCAACACAAACTCTAAAGTTTAAGTTTACTTCTGAGCTCACATGCAGAGCCAAGTGAAGGCTGGGGCTCTGCCCAGGGTCACATTTTTGCTTAGCCTCCTCCTCTTCCAGTCCTGCTTCTGCCCCTCTTTATCTGCATCTCCTAGGAGGACCTTACAGAGTCTGCAGATAGGAAAAGCAAGAATTTAGGATGCCATGGACATATTGACCCTCCTCTACTCTCCTTTTCTTCTTTCCCTCTCTCTCTCCTTCCTTTCTTTTTTTTCCTTTTTTATTTTCTCTCTTCTACTCCTCCCCTCTTCCTCCCACCCTTGGTTCTTCAGATTCTTTCTGTTTACTTTCTCATCTCCAGTACAAATTCTTTTGAAAAATAAATTTCTGGCATAAACATTTGTACAATAACATGGACGTCCACGATGTACTATGTATTAGTTTACGTATTTTTCATGTGTTACCTCATTTAATTCTCAAAAAAAATCCTAGATATAGGTACTATTACTGAATTTACTGGAAAGAAAATAGAGGAATACAGCTAGGACTTAAAGTCAATGATTTTATTTCAAAATTCATGTTTTTTTTTAACCTCTTGGGCATACTTTAGAAATGGGCTTGGCTTTCTGAATCCCGGAACTGATTTATTTTCAAACAATAAAAGTTTGGATAAGTTTAAGAACATTCTGCCACTTAGTTTCTCTCTTTTTACTTTTTATTTAGAAATTAATTTTTATTGTGAGGCTTTGATTTAATGCAGATCCACTCCATAATGGATTCTATCATTCATTCTATAGTGAACGACCAACAAAATGGTCATATGAGATACAGAAAGATTAAATGCCTTTTAGTTAGGATCACAAGCTAGTTAGTTCGAATGAAAAAAAAAACAGAAGAGTGACCTGGTGTATGAAGAAGGGTGAGTACTCAACCTCCATGCAATGCTGCCTCTTAGCTCTGCACTGAAATGGAGGATGGCTTCAGCTCATCTACAAAAATCAGTTCTGTGGAGCTATTTTTTGCTTATAAGTGTGAAGTAATCAGTACACCAAGTCACTATGGCAAACACTTTAGGTACTAAGCTCACGAAAATTTAATGCCTATATTAATTAATCCAGAGTCAAAGGAATTTGACGCCACCGACATGAAATATACATAGGAGGCATGGAGAAATAGTTCAAGGACGTGTAATTTCAAAGGAAAGGTATTGTGCACACAGCCAGTGTCAGAGACATCACATGTGCAGAGACTAGTACAGGACTCAATCGGTAGGGGGATATTTTCAGCTGACTGTGAAAAAGCAAGATTTCTTAGCTTTTCTATGTGAGATTATTCACATACTTAAGAAGGGATTTAGGCAAGAAGATACCTGTGGTCTTGTCTAAGTGGAAACATTTTTGGTTGTTAAAGTCTATGGATTTGCTTTTGTTTAGATGGGGGGGGGGCATGATCTTCAATTTCTTTAATAAATGCATATTGGCTTATACATCATACAACCTTTCTAGTGGATTCTCACACTACCTTTCCAACATATACCCAGGCAGTAGCTGTAATCCACCAGTCCATAAATCAGCAGATATGTTTTACTGGTATTTTAAATTACAGGGTGCCCTGGAGCAATATACCTGCTGTTTGTCATCCACTGCCACCTGCCACGTGAGTCTGTGGGCTTTCAACTTCCAAATGAACTGCTATGCGGAAGAGAGAGTGTGGCAGACTGAAGCACAGAGGAGACAGACTTCTATGTTCTATGGGGGAAAAAGACAAACATACTAGGCCTATACCTTGTGAAAGAGTCACTGTATTTTGGGTTGGTTTGCTTTTTTTTCATATGTGTTTGTCATTGACCAGCTACCTGTTATTTTTAATGTCTGGATGAAAAAGAAAAGGGAAAAACAAGACAATCATTCATTCAGTATGACATTAACTCATTTTTCTGAAACTGAGACAGAAATTCACAGTAAACATCACAAAAAAAAAAAAAACATTTTCCCCTACAAAAGAAAAAGCCAACATGCATGCATTCATATGCACTCTTTTTGCTTATATATCTTGAGTCATGAAAGCTACATCTATTCCAGATGTAGGGGCGCAACAGGGAATAAAAAACAACATTCCTGTCTTTTGCAGAGTTTGTATTTCAGGCGGGAGACACAGACAAGTAACCTAACAGATAGCATAAATTCAGCTAGTTATACACAGTATAAAGCAAAACAAGCATACAGAGGGGTAGAGAGACAGGGAATGCCTCTTTTTTAGACAGAGTGGTCTAAGAAATCCTTCTGAGGCAGCCCTGGAGAAAAGACGTAAACAATGACAGCTATGCAAAGACCCAGAGAGGGTCTGCCAGAAAGAGGAAGCACCGGGCAGAAAAGTCAGAGGGAAAATGGGCTTAGTGTGTTCCGGCAACAGAAGCTAGCTGTGTCTAATCTGTATACAGCACCGGGAAAAGTCGTGGGAAGTGGTGGCAGAAAAACACTCGGGGACAGTGTCATGTAGGACCTTGTGTGCAGAAGGAAGGACTTAGTATTTAATTTAAAGTGAGATAAGCATTACACAGACTCAAACATGGTGTTTCATGTTTATGTGTAGTTTTTGGTTGTTTATTTTAAATGACAGCTGTCTCGGGATTTTGTTTTTATTTTTGTTTTTGAGGGAAAAAAAAGGGTAGAGATGCAAGATGAGACATAACAGAAGCAAAATCTCTGAGTAGAGAAGAGGTAATGAGCACACTGGTGTTCAGAAGGCACGGGACAGTTCAAGTATTTCATTATTAAAACAACAATGGGAAAGCGCAGATGAATGCAGATACCGGTTGGTAGATCAAGCAAAGGTTTTGAGCAAGAGAGTAGTATCATTGACTTACATTTATAAAATCTCACTTCTGTGTGCGTAAGAGTTCTATGTGAGTATAAGAAGAAACAGCACAAGCAGCCAGAAATGATCTCCAGGTGATACCCTCACTGGTAACTGGGACCAAAATGATTGTACAAGTAATGAAAGTATATTTTTCTGATATTTTTAGGCTTGATCCAACAGCAAGTCACTTGCTGTTTGATTGGATTGGGGATGGGTGGGTAAAGAAAAAGTGGAAGGAATAATATCTCTAGATTTCTAGATCTTGAGATCTCTAGTAATCTCTAAATCTCTAATGATAGTGCCGCTCATTTAGCTTTAAAAATTAGGGAAGACAAGTGAAGGATCAAAAGTTTTAGTATGATCATTGTAGTTGGAAATGCTCATGAGACATTTACGTGAAGATAGTGAGTAGGCAATTGGTTCTCTGGGTCAGTATCCTAAGGAAAGGCCACGAGGTCAGGGTGGAGGTGCAAACCTGGGATGCCTTAGTTTTGTGTGATGTTTAAGTGATGGGATTCAATGGAATACTTTTGCTACACGGAGAGGTTAGAGAGACAAGGGGATAAGCCTGTGAACTGAGCACTGGAGAAGTCCACCATTGGGTTCAAAGGAAAAAATAGGAAGAAATGGGAGAGTGTGACATTTTAGAAATGCATGGCAGAGTATGTTTCCACCAAAGAAAGAGTAGTCAGTTTAAATTAATGATATGCTCTTCAATGGTGAGCAACACTCGGAGAGAGCAGACTGATAGATTTGAGGATCACAGGGGAAGTGTAGCAATGAAATCAAACCTGTGATCAACACCTAATTGTAGCAGTGGCATATTGTTCAGATAAAGATGGCAGGTCTTTCAATTTCCACAGGATTTTGCCTCACCAGGTGACCAAACAAAGAAGTGACTAACTTGACCTTGGTCCAATACCTAACATCTCATAGGGAAGATTGTGAGTCCTGCCAATAGGTAAAAGGCAGGGAGAGAGACTTGCAACCTGGGGATATAAAATCCCCATCCACCATACTTCTGATGCACTTTCTTCCCCTGTGTGTGGGGGAGTCAACTCTTTGCAAAAAGATAGTTAGAGATGGTGGGGAAGATTCAATGCACAGCAGCTCTTTGGAATTTGAAAGGAAATTAAAATGAGATAGTTAACAAGTGAAAATGGTGTCAATAATGATAAAAATTAAAGTTATCTGTTTTCACTCAACATTCTTAGCTATCAGTTGTACATAATTGTTGCCCCTTGTATGGTTCAGCTTTCTCCTTATGTAAGCAAATCACCTGATGCTCACAAATTTAAAAAGAAGAGTTTTATTGGGCTCACAGTTTCCAAGATTTCAAACCACGGTCAGTTGGCTCCAGCTTCAGGAGCGTCATGGTAGAAGGGCTCAGAGGAGCAAAGCTGCTCTCTGCCTGGTGATCAGGAAGCAGAGCGAAGGAGAAGAGTGTGCTGAGAGATATAGCCTCCAAAGGCCCTTCCCTGGGCCCGCCTCCTCCTCCTGGCCCTCACCCCTGAATAGCACATTCTGCTATGGACACGGGTGGATTAATCCCTCAGCACCTACTGTTCTCTTCAGACTTCTCTTAATTCGGTCAAGTGGGCAACCAGGGTTCACTGGCACACCACTGCTCAATTTGGCTTTTTGCTCTTTTAGGTTTTTATCACGTTTTATATATTTTATAGTTTCTACATCCTTTTGGCTATGCTGATAAGTTTGGTCTTTTATAAAAAGATCCTTATCACTATGGTACTTGAAATTCCTAATTTTTGTATCAACCAAAACTCTAGTTCTACAAAATCAACACAAAATTAAGTGTACTTTTACATACTACCCAAATGGCTGTACAGAGATACTAAATGCCCCCTTTGTCTTCTTTTTCTAGTGCTCTCTTACCAAGCACTAATATACCTAAGTGCAAGGGCACACAAAACCTTTTATGTTTTCGTAGTGTATTTAAATGCTTATAAGGATGCTATGACCTAATTCCCCATTCTACCAATAAGGTAACAAGACTCAGAAACCTTGAATGATATTACTGTAGTTACACAGCGGAGTTATGATAGAACTGTGACTCGAGCCAACTTGGTCTCAGGCCAAGACTCACCCATTTTAACCACTACATTCTGTGATTTAAGAAGGCATCCACCACTCCAGCTCTTGCACTTATTAAATAAGCGCCCCATTTTCCTCCTCAGTAGCACCTGGTCCACAGACTGATGGCTACCATGCAAGAAGACTAACTACGAAATACCAATGACAAATTCTAATTTAACATTATATCTTCATTGCTTGCCAATTTCCCCGATTCATTACATATCTTATCTAAACAATGCTTTTCCTTCTTCAATCAGTTAGAATTTTACCTCTGAAATTAATTCAATTAAATTATGATTTTTACATTAAAGCCCAAGTTGTACTGCTTATTAGCTGCTATCTTTCAGATTTCTTGATCTGGAAAGTGGTACCCACTTCCTGAAGCTCTTGTCAGTAATACTAAAATGTTACAAGTAAGTTGTTTATAATTGTAAATGTTTCATTTAGAGATAAGTTGTTATTTCTATCATTATAGCTCTACTCAGTTTCTGATATTCCTTCTTTATATTGTCTGGATTTAGGATGAATGATCTGAAAAAGATTTTCTAATTTTTCTGTTTATGAAAGCAATTTATATGAAACATAAATTTAATAGCCTTTAAAGAAATCTCACCTATAAAACCATCTGCTCATGGTATTTTTCATGGTAGATTTTGAATATCATTACATAGTGTATTTGGATTTTCCAATGCTTCTTGGGTCAGTTTGGCTATTGATACTGTTTTCTGTAGAACATTTAATTGATAGGGAACTTACTGGCATAAGCCACAAAAAGGATTCTTTTGTGTTTTTCATTACTGTTGTGTTCCATGAAATATTTCTAACATTTAGTAGTTTATACTTTCTTGCTTTTTCCTTAATTGACTTTCCCAAAATTTTCTTATTGTTATTAGTCCTTACAAATATAGATTACTGCTTTTGTGATTCTTTCTACTTCTTTAATTTTTAAATTTTTTAACTTGTTTATCTTTTCCTCCTTTTATTTTCTTTGGATTGAGAGTCATGCTCTTCTTCCAATTTCTTGAATTGAAAACTTTGTTTATAAATCTCAACTTTTCTACTTCTCTTATATAGACATTTAAAATGTAAGTATCCTTTGCCTACTAATCTAGCTTCACCCACAAGACTGTGTGTGTGTGTGTGTGTGTGTGTGTGTGTGTGCGCGTGTGTGTGGTACTGGGGATTGAGCCCAGGACTACACATTAAGCTACATCCCAGCCCATTTTTTTGCTTTTCATTTTGAGACAGAGTCTTGCCAATTTGACCCAGTGGGGCTTGAACTTGTGGTCCTCCTGCCTCAGCCTCTCAGAGAGCTAGGATTGTAGTCCTACACCACCAGGCCAGCTAACATGCCAACATAAGCCTTTTTTTTTTTCTTTACATATGTACATTTTTATTATTTTCATTATGATTTCTTTTTCTTCAATCAATGCATTATTTATAAATGTGTGTTTTAGTTTCTAAATGTATGCAACTTTTGGCACTTTTTTCTCATTTTAAATTTCTACTGGCAAAAAATGATTCCATTATAATTTTTAAAATGTGGTCTTAATTAATCTGATTCTTTGGTATTTGTTAAGATTTGCATTTTGGCCCACTACAATGACATTTTAAAAAAGAAACTCACTACATGTGCTTGAGAAGAATACATATTTCTGAATCTGTTAGTTACAGCATTCCACTTATGTTTATTATAGAAAGTTTGTAAATTATGTTGTTCTAATATCTGATGTGAAATCAATTTAGTGTGGACACCGCTTTTACTTTTAACTCTGTGTGCCTGATATTACATTGCTTTTGACTTCCTTTCAGATCATATTTGCCTGCCACACTTTTCCCATGGTTATTCCCTCAACCTTTTGTTGTAATTATTCTTTGATCTTGTCTTGTTTAGATAACATTTAGAAGAATAACATATGGGAGACCATTTTGCCTCTCTGGATGATCCCTTGTTCTGTTTCATCTCAAGTAATGCATTTGAAAATTTTTCAGCTCACTTCAACAAACAATTACTAACTGACTCATAAACCAGGCACTTTACTAACAACACAAAATTTAGAAGGACATAGTTTATTTTCCTAAATAATTTAAAATCCAGACTACAAACTAATATAAGCAAATAATTTGAATATAAAGTGACAAATGCTAAGAAAGACAACAATACACACTTGATAAATATCTCTTGAAGGTGAAGCAGAGCTCTAAGGATGCCTCTGCTGTGACCAGTGAGGAATCCCAGCGCTCTCTTCAAACAAAGCATCCAGGGTCTGCGTATGCTCATTGGCATGTGGAAGGCAAATAGCTAAGGAAAGTCCAAACTTAGCACTGAAATGACTGTCTGGATTGTCCAGAGATTCATTTGGATGACCTAGGACATCCACTTAAGAATACCAGTGAGCATAAGAAATAATTAAAAACCCCTTATAATCATTGCAAAACTAAATCAAAATAAGTAGTTTAAGTCAGTTTTTCTAAAACTCAATTAAACACAAAGCAATGATAGGGCATTTTGTAACACTGATCATTTTGTGGGATTTCATGCACCTTAAGAGGAATCATGCCTCAGAGAAATGTTTAAATGAACCAGTGACCTGGACTTTTTCTCATCTAGCAGCCATTGGAATACAGCTATTTTCTGTGATTTAAAAAAAAACAATTATTTAATTCTTCATCATTTTTGTGATGGTGATTTTTTAAATGGTTATTCTGTTCTATCACTTTTTTTTAAATAAGAAAACTATTACTTGGAGATCCTAAGAACCCCTGAATCACACCAGCAGACATTTACTGAGGTTCCATTCTGTGCAAACATGGTTCAACCTTAGCGTGTGTAATCTGAAGACGTGGAGTAGGAGTCAAGTTGGAAGGTTCAAGGAGGCCTTCACGTGCCAGCTCGCCAGATCAAATGGCTCATTGCATGTAGAAGACAGGACCCAGAGCCAAGAGACTTAATGTCAGGAAAAAAAAAAATCAGTAAGGATGCTTATAGGTTGAGTTGTGTCAACCATAGCTTATGTTCAAGTCCTGATCCCTAGGACCTGTGCATGTGACTTCACTTGAAAATTAGGTCTTTATAGGGGTATTTGTACTGGAATAGTGTGCACCCTAGTCCAATGACTGGTATCCTTGTAGGAAAAGAGAATTTGAACACAGACATGGATGCAGATGCATAGGGAGAACAATATGCAGAGATCAGGAACATGTCGGCACGATAAAGAAAGCTGAAACTTGCTAGATGCCATCAGAATCTGGGAGAGAGAAGCGAAATGCGTTCTTCCTCAGAGATTCCAGGAGAAGCGACTCCTGCTACCAGGCTCCATTGCAGACTTCTGGCCTTCACAATTGTTTAAAAGAGCAAATTTCTGAAGTTATAAGCCACTTTCTCTGTGGTAATTTGTTACAGAAATTAATTGAAACAAGGACCAAGTTGGACAGAAGGACAGTGAGCACTGAGGTATTCTCTGAAGGCCTGAAACTCCTTAGTGCCTTTGGCGATAAAGCTTTTGGCCAGAGTTTGAACATCTCAGCATGAGCTTCAAAACAGTGATTTTTACCTTACAGTTTAGGTAGACAGAAACATCGTAGTCCATTTAAGCAGACCAAACACCTGAGCCTTCCTTTCCTATCTATTTTTAACTTTCCATTGATAAACAACCTAGAAATTAACAAAATATTGAGAACAGACTTAACAAGCTAATTAGAAGCTCACACATTTTTACATTATAAAATGATGATATAACATTTAAAATAACCTAATGCTTCTGTTATTAATTCATTTACCTTGATGATGCCCTTGCAGTTGAATAGTGCCAATGTGAAGGAAGCCCACAACTAGTGATGGCAGGAAAATTTGTCAGATGATGCATGTATACATGTATACATCTGCTGTCTCTAGATGTACACACAACTCATCCTTGACCTCACCACAAGCATGCCTTAAAATTTAGTTATTGGAAAATTATAGACCAACATAATGTTGACACAAACGTGCAGAGCTACATGTTACAGGGTTTGCTAAACAGCCTATACTACACTAAAATTAGCAGTGACGCAGCAAAACAAGCAGTAATTTCTAATTCTAAAACAATTAGCAGCAATTGAATGACACAGCAAATTATTGATATGCTAATAACAATACATCCATTCTGAAAATTTTGAGCAATTACTATGCCCATGTGAAGAAGTCTTCATTTGCTCAAATCTATTAGTATATGCTGAAATAATAACTAAGTGTCTACTAGTGCACCGAGCATGCTCCGGATAGAGCAGTGAGCAAAACAAAGCCCTTCCACCACAGCGATTGCGTATTATAAACACAATGTATAGTAAAAGTTTGCATCCTCAATAACTAGCAGGCTTAATTCTATTTTTAATATTAAAATGTGATACATTGTTACCAAGAAAGTTTTGGCCATATTAAAAAAAAGAGAGAAAATCTGAAGAATTATGCATTATACATACTCGACAGCTGCCTTGCATTTTGCCTCATTGTACATGTCTTTGCTGTTCTTCCATAGACCCATGTATCACAACTGAACCAGAGAGAGAGACAGAGAGAAACTCTGTTCTGATGATATCACACAAATGGTTGCAGCTAACTTCCAGAAAAATTAAGTCTTTGGCTTCCTGAAATAGCAGTGCATTTCCTCTTCTGTTGAAATACAAGCAGCACAGTTGCCACATCCTCCCCTCTTTAGTCTTACAGAATAAGATGTGGTAGAAAGTCTTCCTCAGTTTTCAGAAAAAGCATCCATTTGGGATGCTTGCACAGGACATATTGGCTTCTGCCAGCTTTCTTCAGCAAAGAAGCGAGGTCTTCCTCAGAGATGGAAATTAACTTACTAAGTTTAAGGGGCACCTAACATACCTGATCTATTTCTTACACATCTGGGGACTCCTCTATAGAATCTATCTTTACAGTGCTTGCTTAAAACTATCCATTTTTACCTATCCAGCCTTCTCGGATATCAAATTTTAATTTTTGAATTAGTTAAAAACTTGATTCTTTTATAAATTAAAAAATTAACATGTCAAAAATTTGTTTATACATGTCTTTGTTGCTCTTATGTGTTATAAACACACACATACTTCATAAACAAGAAAACAAGGTGGTGAAGCTGGTTCTGAGTGAATCTAAGTATCAAAAGCTACATAGTCATTCAGAAATGATGTGTTACAGTAAGTTTTCTAAAGACAAATCTGACCACTGTCTTTCAAGGCTACACCATGGTGACCTCTAGGATTATCTCTCCTGTGAAAGAATTTTCAAGTTAGCATGTGTCTTCATAGACACATAGACACATGACCAAAGTCTTAACTGATCATAAATAGGAAGTAAAGCAAAGTTATTCGTGAGAAGGAATACTCCTAGATTATGCTGCAAGGCAGGCATCTGCCTCATCTCCAAACATTTAATGACATTTGATACTGTAGGGTATTGCTTTCTCAAGGGCCAGAAAATCCAAAAATCAAAAAAGTTCCCAAGTCATTATGTCTAATCCTTGCTTATTGACTATGTTTCGTGTACACATTTAACATGCACTAATACTGTTGGACATTAGGCTAGGCTGTAAAATCTTTCTAGCCTTATAGAATACAATGGTGATATCCTCCTCTTTCTTTTCCTCTCTTCACACACACACACGTGCATGTGTGTGTTTACTTCTTCATAGAGGGAACAATATATGAGATGGATTTTTCTTCTGCTAACATTATTGGTTCCAGGTCCCCTGTCTTCCACCTAAAATTGCATCCTGCAGGCAGAATAAAATCTACTAGATAAGAGTGTAAGGTTTGGCTTTAGACAGCTCTGAGTAATAATCCTGGCTCTCTTGTTAACATTGTCCTCTAGCAACTTACTTAGTGTTTCTGAATCTCAGTGTACTCATCTTTACACTAGAGAAACACTTTTGTGGTAGGGTTGGTAGGAAGTTACACCTAAGGAGCTTACGACAATACTGGCACGTAATAAAGAATATAGTAAATATCAGCTGTTTTTATCTTTTCTTAACTTTATAAACCTCTCAACACACGGAAGATAGCAGGTCAGCATCTTTGAGACTTAAAACATATTTTAGACACATTCAGGTGGAATATTTACAACAAATACATCATTAATCAAGCTTTAGCAAATTTTAGGAAGTCTATTTGTGCTTTCTGTTGTTCTTAAAAATTATCTGATTATATAACTTTTCCAGGGATATGGGTCTGTGAGATGAGTATCGTTACTGATATCAGTCTTTTCTCCAAATTCATAGTAACTGCATGGCTTCATGGTCTACAACACACAACTTTGGTGTCTGCATACCTCTGATCCTCTTTGCTTTGGAAATAGCATGGGGAAAGTGGCATGCACTTCAGGATCTGCTTACGAGCCAGCAAGTTTGCTTTTTGTGTTCTATTCTTAATTCCAACATACCAAGCTATCTTCTCTGTAGGTTTTGAGTGACCTTTCCAAATTAGAACCATGGGCTGGACACGCAAATCTACTACTTATTAAACCACTTGTATAGATTCAAGTAGCTAGTAGAGAAGAACCTCACTCAATTTCAATGTGCTTACAAGAACACATTTCCCTGAAAAAACGGCTTAATTACATGATTTTTAATTTATTTTTTAATAATAGGTATCAATTTCTATTTGTGGCCTGACTCTGGGATAAAGAAACCATAGAGGCTAACATTCTGGCAAAGTACAAAGTCAACCAAATTTTTTCCAGATGCATAAAGAAAGTTACTGTACTCTGTAAATTGTTTCATTAACAAGGGTGGGAACTGCAGGAAAGTTGGGGAATTGCTCCTTATAAATTGAGATGAGATTTACCCAGCTCACCTGTCACCTGGTTGGCGGCCTGCCAAGGGAAAAGAAAAAGAAAAGAAGAGAAATTCTATCACTCCTTTTATAGGTGCAGGGAGCGCTGTGTTATTTGATTCTTCCACAAAGGTTTTGTTATTGATTAAATGAGATAAAGGTGTATGTACAACACTAAACAAGTATAAGGTGTTACAGTTACTCAACAAATCGGTAGAAATTTATAGACATGTCACAGAGCATTTTCCCAGATGCTGTTGGCAGGCTCTCTGTGAAGCGCGATGGCTGTGACATACATGTCAGCACACATTGCCCGTAAACAAGGAAGGCCTGCCTCAGAGTGGGACTGAGGGAACTGATGCCTCACTTGAGTGCTTTGAGAGGCCAAGATCAAAAGCACTTTTAAGCATATCATATAATTATCATCATTAAGAAGCACGAGGCGAGGAGTCCTAAACTCCCAAATTTTCAAAGCAACAAAAGCAGCACAGCTTTAATGGGACTTTGAAGTCAGATAAATCTCCAGGTATTTTCATTATAGAAACTCACAACTAATTAAGGAAAACCCTATCTGGGCCAGTGTTTAATTATGTTTGCTTGTCCGCCTGTGTCGTGTACTATGTTCCGGGAGTAGAAGGGTGTCAATTGGATTGTACCAAATACTGTGCTGGGAGCAGCCAGCACCATTCATTTTTAACAAAGTTTGGCAGAGCAAGGTTTTGATCTTTTTTTGTCTAAATAAGTAAGTTCTTAACAAGCACTGATGATTAATAATAGTTTGCATGGCCCAAAGGTTAGCTAGAGCTTTCTCCCCAAACATCACAGATGTTTTATGATACAAGGCAACATGCAGAACCATGTCCATAGAAAGAGACTGGACAAATTTTTCCTGATAACGAAATACAGACAAATGATCCGAACTAAACCCCTGAGAGATGCTGTTCTATAGAAGGCAGACTGGACCTACAACTGCCTCATAACCAGATCTTGCCTGAAGATATTTTTCATTTAACACACATAAAAAGATCCACATTGTGTGTTTTATTTAAAAATTAAAAATTATTAACAGCATTTAAAAATTAGAAAATAATCTGGATTTCTGGTTACACTTAAAAGATTGGGAGATCTGGCAGCATGAGGCCTACTTGGTGACCCTGGGCCATTTCTACCTAAGGAGAAAGACTGGCCAATTCCCCACAAACCTAGCCAAAAGGAGTGGATAAACAAATTCTGGTACAGTCATAGAATGCAATTTAATCCAGCTGGAAAAATCATATGTTACTGATACATGTTGGGACTTGACTGAACCTCGGGAATACTTTGCTATGTGACAGATGATGGACACAAAAAACGGCTGCATTCTGTAGGGTTACGTTTTATGAGAGATCCAGAGTAGGCAAATCTGTAGTCACAGAAAGCAGATTTGTGGTTCCTAGGAACTTGGGGAAGAGGGTGGCAGGAGTGGTTTCTTGATGGAAATGGATTTTCATCTCAGGTGACAAAAAAGTCCCAGAAGTGGGACCTGACAGTTATACAGCATCGTACGTGTACAAAATGCCACTGGGTCACATACTTCAAAATGGTTAAAATGATAAGCTTTTTGTTGTGTTTATTTTATCATAATAAAAATAAGTGAATCATAAAGTCCTTGTCCTCATGGTGCTAGGATACTGGAAAGAAGTGGCAGACATGGTGAGGCATTCACGCTCTTCCTGGCAGCCTGTCCCCTCCCTTGGGATGGGTAGGAGGGAGAACCGTGCCCAGCCATTGTTGCAGGACCTCTATATGCCCCACTTTCGTAGCAGCAGGAACCTCAGTAAACCACTTCCCAGGTGCAGCTGAATCCTAAGCTTAGCTTCCAAAAGCACGTGCCCATCGGTATTTCCACATCAGTGGCTTCTGCGGTAAAAAGCCCCCCGCTTTGTCACACAGCACTTCCCCAGGCCTGTAGGAGCCTGGAACAACAGCTGCTCACTTCACTCCATATTTTTGGGTGCCATCTCCCTACTAGCTACCTGAGGCCACAGCACAGCTCTTCTTACCTGAGGAGACATTCAGACGTTCATGCGAGATGTCTTGGGCCAGTCTCTCTGAATCAGCTGCTGGGAAGTGCCCCAATTTTTATATCTCATTTCTTTTTTGACCCCAACCTCAACCAAGCCAGGGGTCTGTGACCTCCCTCAGGGCCCCCTCAGCTATATGAGTTAGAATGATTGAAACCCAAGCAAATATCTACTGAGCATTTACTATGTACTTGGTGCAATTCTAGGCATTTTACACTTGTTTTCTCACTTAATGCTTAAAGTATCACTGCCAACTGGCTTTATAGGTGAGACTGTAAAAGTCTAGCCTCTCAGTAACTTTCCAATGCACTTCAGCTATCCAGGACTAAAGAGAACTGCAAAATCAGAGAGCCTGCCTCTGGTGTGGTATCAGTAGTTTAAAGATTATACCATTCAGCCTCTCTAAATCATAAGCTTTTGGATGCTGCTATGGAAGAAAACCTAAAAGTGTTACCAATTATTCTCTGAATGTCTCCTTGGGGAGATAAGAGAAGCTGTGCTGAGACCTCAGGTAGCTGCTAGCAGGATGGCCCCATAACTATTAAGTAAGCACCTGCTGACTTGCATGATGTTTTGAGGCCAGAAGCCAGACCCTTGTAGAGAGGGCACAGCACTTGTTCTCATGGCAACACGCCCTGGGTCAGGGCTCAGAGAGGAGACATGGTTGGTGCTGGTGCTCTACAGGGATGTGCCCTGACATAAAAAGGTTTTGCATAACCATCTTCCCTTGTGTGCCTTTGTTATGTTAGGTGCAGCCTACGTATCCTATTTGGAAGAAAGCCATGTCTGCACACGGTTCCTGGTATCAACAGCAGCGTGAGTTTCCAAGGACCTGCATTGTGGACATCAGAACTTGCTTCATAAACCAAATACTATGAACACCATTGATTTTTCTGTAGGGCTTCCTCTCCCAACCTGTCCTCTGCATTATTTACAAGACAACTTTTCAAAATGGGAAAATGATTCTGATCAAAATGGAAAATGATTATGTCAAACTACTCATAAGCGTCCTTCACTAACTCCTTATCTTAAGAAAAGCTCTAGTCTCATAAGCTCTCTATCTGGTTGATTTATCACCAAGCTCTCTAGGCACAGTCCTGTCCTTTCCTTCCCACTTTCTTCACGCTTAATGGATTGCTGACCAGTGGCTTCAATATGCCTGTTCACTTACACCCACCGGATGCCACCTACTCCGTGCCAATTTCCATATAGGAATATCAAAGGACATGGCCCTTCCCTGGAGGGCAATAATCTCTGGCAGGGAAGAAAGACCCAGAAACAAAAACACAGCACAGACAGGGCATTACAGAAAGAGAGAGGAGGACACTGTGCAGAGGGGAGAGAGGATCCCCTGCCCTGAAGTCAGGGTGAACAACACAGAGCAGGCAGCTGTCCAGTTGTATCCCAACCTTTGCAAAAGCCTTTGTCTACTATGGGATGTTCCAAACACTCAAAACATAGTAAATAGAACTCCCTACACTACTTAATATTTCTGAGGCTAATTTTATTTTTAATTTCCTATAGGCTTTGGAATTATATGATCTTTGATATGAATTTTTATTCTTCCTTTCACTAGCCCTCTTGTCTTAAACAATTCAAGACCTGTGATCTTCATCTTTGTAATAAATGGAATAACGCCCAACTCAATTGGCTGCCCCTACTTAATATAATACTGTAAAGACTATGAGCATGGAGATGGACAGATACTAGGGTACTACAGATGGTAGCTGCTAATATTTATCCTACAAAAAAGAAGCTGGAACACAAACTTTATGCCTTACTATATCCTGATTGCAGTAGGATTTAGTGAAAATAAGATATTTTATCCAAACCCTGGATGCTTGGAAATGAAAGTCCTCATTGGTCTTTGATTGTCCAACATGATTTCAAAATCTACTTTCCTGCCTGTTACCCAGGGAGGTAGCCAGTTGTGGCCATGGGACCTCCCAATGCATAAGACAGCAACCTGAAGAGACTTGGATAGCTCAGGTCAGCACAGTCCTTGCAGTTACCTCTCACCTTCTTTGTAATGTTAAAAAAAAAAAAAAAACCGCTGCCTTCTCCAGCCCAGGCAAAGCATTCTCTTTTGGTACATCCCACTGTACTTTGGTTTAGCAGCACCAACGAATCCATCATAGCAAATTTAGACCATACCACCAGGCCAAAATAATTATAAAGAGGGGTGTTCCACGGCTAAAAATGGTTCTAACTTTGACAAAAGAAATCAGAGAAAGAGTAAAAACAATAATGGACACATGTCTAAAACCTAAAACACATCCACTCGCTGTTGCTTTAGAGCCAACTTCAACAGAGTACTTAGTATGGCTTTTAGTAAAAGCAATAAACAGTGTGGAGAAAGTCTGAAGAGAAAGAAAAGGAATATCATACATATAAAGTTTTCAAATATGTCGAGATTGCATGTTTTTGCAAAGAAACATCTGTCAGGGTTTGAGAACCCACAAGGGTATCCTTGTTTCATGTTGGCAGAGATTGTTGAGTCAAAGCCCCTAGGCTAATTAAGCTGGGCTGTTTGCTCCTGGGAAAAGCAGGAATTTAGCCTAGTGCCTCATGCCATTTTGGTACCAGCTAAAAAACTTCTTGATACTAATGAGACCCCACCATTTCAGAGCAGTAACATCCGTTGGCTTTAATCAAACTGTCTATCAGAATGTTCACCATTGTTCTAGGGCGTCACTAGAGACTGTGGCACTTGAAAGCTGCTCTGCCAATGTGCAAATGCTATTTCAGAATTCTGAGCCCACTGGGAATTTGGCAATCCTCTCAACCCATGTACCTCTCAGCCACCTAGACAACTTATCCATGGATATCTGGTATTCCTATTTTCTGAATCAGTAACAAAAATCATTGAGCCTGAAACATGGTTTTTAATGTCATAATTGCCCAGGAAATTTCCATGGTAGAAATGTGAGACAGGTTTTTCACCCATTGTAACCAATTTACCTGATCAGTTCCAGCAAAAGAGAAACTTCTGAACTCTAGATGAAGCCTCTCATTGCTGGTTGCCTGGCCAGTCCGACAGTCTCCACGCTAGTAATTGGGAACCAAAAGGCACAAGGGACCAATTTCATGGTTGAGTATCAAGGACTAGCAGCTTCTAAAAATTTTAGTTTTGGACAAAAATGCAAAGTTTATGTATGTATCTAAATTTGACAGAAGTATTACCATGGAATGTTGTTGAGTTTCGGTCAAAATTACCTGAAAGAAAATAAGAGCTAGGCTTCGCTAGATAATGTTTCTTGTGGTTAGTAACTATCAAAACTCCATTGTTTGCTTAGAGGTTTTCTGAGGCCTGTTTGAAGGAAGGAACATGGGTCTCCACCAACTCTATAGTTTTATATATCCACAATCAGCCAGAATAGCATACATGAATAGTCTCCCTAGAAGACTTCTGGCCATTTCAATTTGAGTAGAACAATGTAAAGAAATCCGTTTCCTGTTACTTTTCTGGGTTTAGACAAGAACAGGCCACGAGAGTTGAGCAGACAAAGGCTGGCTACAAGGTAAGAAGTCAACCGGTACCTGGGAAAGGTGCTATGTAGTTTGGATTCCGGGCCGTGTGCGGGCTCTCCTGTTTCCCTCATGCAAGAGAGCTCCAAGCTAGCCTGCCAGGATCAGGGAAGCAGGAGCCTTCAGCCAACTCAGAAACCCACTCAGCCCTTGTGGGATTTGAGTTTAGCTGTTTTAAAACAACATTTTGATGAGTTGTGTGTAAATGAATCAGAAACATATGGATTCAATTTCCCTTGAAGTGTACGTGGGTTTAAAAATTAAGGGGAAAAATGTGTGGAACTTGGGTATGTATCAAAGGCAAAATGTTTAAAAAATAACTCAAGACACTTTTCAGAACAGACAGCATGGCTTCCTTGATGTGCACGTGATGGCAGAAGGCTGAGAGATGAGTCCTGAGACTCTGGACTTAACCAACATGTACAAAGCCTGGCCTTCTCACAATGGCCTGGGACCCTGTGAACAACACCTAGTAAATGAAAAGCGATACCGACACTAGGGAGGCCCATCATATCTGGGCTAAAAATTAAATGGAAAGAAAACGGAAGAGATTTTCAAAAAAGGAACTTGCACTCTCTTTTTTAAGATAATGTAATTCTAATAGAAGGCAGTCTACAGACTGAGATATGAACTGAAAGGAAAAGTACAAATCACTAATTGTCTCCTCTGAATTTCTCTGGTTCTTGCCAGGGCCAGAATGCCACAAACAACAGGGAATGAACAGTTTTGGACTGAAACTTGGCCAGGGAAGAGTGCTAGTTTTCAAATTAAGTCATTTGTGGAATATTAATTGAGTGAGTACCTAGTATGCCCCAGGTATTGTTTTCAGAACTAGAAATAGAAAACACAGGAAAAAATGATGCTACTTTCAAGCACCTTTCAATTTTTAACAGGACAAAGATGAAAATGCAAATTCCTGCCATTAGGTGGTCTTGTTACCAAGAATGAAGGCCACACAAGGCACACTGAGTATAACAAAGGAGGGGGACAGTACACTCTACCTGCGTGACTGAAGGCTTATGAGGAACTGTGACTACTTTAATTATCTCCTCTCATCCTGTTGGTATGGAAGAGAAGTTAGGAGGGTGGTTCAACACACACACACACACACACACACACACACACACACACACACACACGCCTAAACAGAGTAGGTGAGATTGACAGCAGCTTCTTAATCACAATCTCAGAGCCTGGCCCAGGTGGGCACTGCATGCCCAAAGTCCTGTGGGACTTGCCCTTGGGAATACTGTGAGCAACTAGGGACTGAGAGGCCAGGAAGTATCAGGATGATGAGGGGTTCCTCTGCTTCCTACACGAGAATGTGACTGGCTTTTTTTTTTTTTTTTTCAATAATTCAAAGCCTGGCAGAGAACTGAGCTCAATCCCCAGGGATAAGCAGGAACTGTACTTGGCTAGGGGACCTTATCTGCATAAGCAGAGTTGGAAGACATTGACGGTTAGGACATTCAAGGCTCTCCCGATCTCCCCACATATCAGGCAGCATATCATTTCAGGACTTAACTTTAGGCCTGTAAGTATTAACACAAGCAGACCACCTTCCCCTCAATGGCTGGGTGAGTCAATTGGCATTCCAAATAGAAAAATGAAAGCAAAGTCTCACAGGCAAAAAGCAGGCTGGAAATTTAGTTAAATATTTTGAAAAAAGAAAGAAGATTTTATTTCCACAGATTTATGGAAAAACCACAATCTGTTTTTAAAGCTTAAAATATTTAAACATTAGAACTAATGAAAAAAGAAGAGATGTTAATTTAAAGCAGCACAATCCAAGAGAAATACAATGTGAGCCAGAAATGTGAACCAGTTAGGTAATTTCCAAACTTTCCAATAGCCACATTGAAAACAAAAAGTAAACAGACATAGACGAAATTCATTTTAATGATATACTTCATTTGGCCCACTGTATCCATAATTTCACCATGTTAGCATGTAACAACAACAAAAAAACCCCAAGATATTGATATTCTTCATTTCGTTCTATGTCTTTGAAATTCAATGTTTGTTTTTACAGTCAAAGCATACCTTATTTCAGATGCTTAATATCTACATAGAGCTTACAGCTACCATATCAGACAACATCAATTTACAGCATCTTGAATTTGCTTAAATTTGAAACAAAATACTATGTAGTTTTTCATTTGTAACTCAAATGTTAAAATAGAAAGCTGTCACCATTGAGTATAAATTTTTAGATAAGGAATGGAAAATGCCTGACACATGTTTGCCTACTGTCACACGTGTTTTCTTACTGTACAATGTCAGATTCTGCTGCTAGATCCCAACACACTGTCCCATTATGTCTATAGAAAGTCATTCTCAAAGGAACAGAATTGACAGAATGAGCCCAAATACTGTCCCTTTCTCAGCTATACAGGCATTGCTTTAAGATTACAATAGAAGAGCAAATCTTGAGTCTCTGTTTATGCTGTACTTTAAGCACTAGGCTTTAAGATACTAGAAATACAAACCAAAAATAAGCTATTAAGAGTAGGTTCAGGGCTGAAGGAATGTCTCAGCAGTTAAAGCGCTTGCCTAGAAAGCACTAAGTAAAGCACTAAGTACCCAACTTCGATTCCCCAGTAACACGTAAGCTGGGCATGGTGGTGCATGCCTGTAATCCTAGCACCCAGGAAGCTGAGACAGTAGAATTACCATGAGTCCCAAGGCTAGGCTGGGCTCCATAATGAGTTCAGGACCAGCCTAGGCTACAGAGCAATAACCCGTCTCAAAAATAAATAAATAAAATAAAGAGTAGGTTAAAACAAAATTCAATTAATCTCATGCATTGGGTCTTCTAGATGACACATGTAACTTGATCACTTGGCCAAGTCATACTGTACATTACACTCAAGGTTAAACTTTACCATGTAAAAGAACTTATTTGTTTGTGGACTTTTGCAAGAATATACCCCCAAATCTTTCCACATACATGTACTTTTCCAGACATATTTGCACTAAGCTTTCCAGAAAATAAATACTACTACAAGAAATAAACCATATAGAAAATCCCTTAGACACAGATAATCCAATGACACACATGCATATGCCCTCTCATTCTGCTTGCAAAATATATACTTGATAAGATTATGTTACTCAGAAAATAACACCCTCTCTAATTCAACTAATTTTGCCTGGTCTGAATTATTTGGTAGAGATCCATTTTTTTTGTGTGACAGTCTATCTTTAAATATTCTTATGGGCACTCCAGCTCCTACTACAAGTATTTTCTTCTTTTGTCTAAATTCAGATTTTCCTGTCATCTTAAAAAGAACATTGCCTAAGAATTCACATTTCATGCCATGTATAGGCCATTTGATATGAAAAAATTTCATTTTTCACATAAATGATAGAAAAAAATCTAATAAAGGAGATGCAAAATACAAAAAGTGTGTTTTCACATTATTCTCAATGTTTTAAAATGAAAAAATTAGGACAATATTTCATGTATGTAACCTATGATGTAATAGAAAATATATTGTACCTTACTTAAATTTTCAGAATTCAAAGCACAACATGGTAGTGGAAGAACATTGAATATAGCCAAGCAATGTCATGACCTGCACTGATAATCCAAGGCACAATGTGCAAAATTGTCCTAACACTTTTAGAAAGCTCTCCAAAGGGTAAACTAATAAGCTACTCAATAGAACATTGTGTGGGACAACCACCTTTACTCTCCATCGATACACATTCATAAGCCTTTCTTTCTGATCATATAAGACTGTTTTCCCATGGACTCCCTGCATTTCAGTCTCAGAATTCCTCCAACACATCATTTTAAATTTTATCTTTGACATACACTAGGCAACTAGAAAAAAAAATTAAAAAGTAATGAGGAGGGGACCCAACTGCTTTGAGAAGTTTCCACATATGTGCTAATTAGTGATTCCATCTGAAAATATTCCCAGAAAGCTGGATGTGTATAGCAGGCTGGGATAAATAATGCAAAGACCCTGTGGCAGTGTCACAAACACCATAATGAAGGCTGCTTGTGAGTTCAGAGAGTCTCCTGGTGCCTTAGCTGAGAATAAAAACATCAATGAAGCAAACCTGCAGTAACAACCTCAGGGTTACCACACACACACACACACACACACACACACACACACACACACACTTCATCCTTTCAACCTTTCAGTTAAGGGTTTTCAGGTCTTTTATTTATGTAAAGTGAAATAGCATTTCTAATGTCCACTTATGGTACTGCCCAAACGGGCAGTCTTCATTCAAACACTGGTCCACTTACCCAAGCACATGGAGATGATTAGCTGTAAAATAAGGCCTTAGTCAACAGCCTCAAATTCCAAATGAAATACTCTCCAATTGCAGGGACTACAACCTCTAGAAGTTACTTTTGTGAAATGACAAGCCTGCTGCTTTCGTTTTCTGATACAATGCCCAACTGTGTTCTTAAAGTACAATTGCGCTTCATCAACTGGACCAGAAACACTGCAAGTTGAAATACATTCTGTAAGTCAGTGGAAAAATAATACTAGCAGGCCCATAAATGAGCAATAAAGAGCACTATTATGGTAATTTCCTGTTTTAATACTTCGAGCTAACACAAGAAGACTATGATTTGGAAGTTGCAAGAGGAAATTAGAAGAAACATCTTGACACTTCACCAGATGTATTAGAAAACTGACAGCAAAAATTGTGTGATTCCATACCTCTTCCAAAAGAAAAACCACTAGCATTTAATGACCTTATGGATATGCATATGTGACATGTATTTTACTTGAAGCACTTAAAAGGTTCCCTCACCCAAGTTTCCAAGATTGTAAGTGACCATGGCAAAGGTTTTTCTCCTAATCCTGTGCCTCCTGACTACTGACATGAGCACTCTGTGACCCTAAGTGGCCAGGACAATGGGGAGCTTGGGCACTCCTGGCCGACCCACTGTGGTCCACAGTTGTGGGACAGCCCCACCTCTGTGCTTACAAGACCAGAGTGGCTTCCTGCTTGTGTCTGTGACCCACTTACTGAACTGAGCTTACCGCTCTGTCAAACTTACTGGGCACAGAAACAAAGTCTGCTCTATGGAGGTAAACAAAAGTCCTGGAAACAGTTTGAAGCCTGCCTGCTAATGAAGGCCCTTCGTCTCTTCTGCCTTGAAAATCAAGGCTTCCTACAAAAAGAATAAACTGCCCTCCATGACAGAGAGGGTAGTAACCAGGTATTTACATTTAGACAAGATACAGTCTCCTCTGGCAGCCTAGAAGAACGCACAGCTGTCAAGAATCAAATAAAGGCTTTCAAAAATCTTTTTCAAGAGCCAAAGATGCCATTTGAAGAGCAAAGTAGTGAGCAATTTCCATGAACATCACAGGAATTTTGAAAACTAATTCTGTTTGAAAGCTACAACCTGAGCATACCCATCAAAAGCCTGTGGTGCAAGCATTGAAAAAATATTATTATAAATTTTAACATAGTAGGTTTTTCATTTCTGCATATAAGCTATTTCCTTTAATAAAATGAAAACACAATGCACTGAATTTTCACAATAGAAAGTATTTTTATATCTGAGAATGAAAGAGGGTTTTTCCTCTCATATACATATATATCCAGGTAGATGTTCTTTGACAAGTTTGATAACAATGTCTGAATTAACTTCTATTTCAAAATCTTGTTAAAAAATTTTATTCCTAATATAGATGAGGGTTCAGTCTTTTATTAATTTTAATATTCTAGGAATCTCATTTGCTGTGTATGCTGGATTTTGGATATTTCTGACGATGCCCAGAGAATGATGGGGATGGGGTATCAAGAGTATGCTTGGGCAGCGTGGGGAGCACGAAAGGGGTGAGTAACCATTTTTAAGTAGAGCAAGCTTGCTTTAGCCTTCTTGGCCTCCTGACTATTCTAGAGAAAATATGCAATAAAATAGTAAATTTAATACCTCAGCAGATAAATAAACATATCTATAGATACAGTGTTTAATCATTCAGCAAGTATTTACAGGGCTCCTGACACTGGACAACACAAATCCCTGCCCACTTAGAGTTCATAACCTTGTAGAAGTAGGGAGTGCAGAACATGCATAATCATATCATATATCGATAAATGACAGGAGACAGACAGAAAGATCATGAAGGAACATCAATCAGAGAAGGGAATATGAGACTAAAGGAATGTGTGGACATCGTAGGTAGGCTGGCCAGGACAGATGTCCCGTACAGAGTAACACTTCAGTAAAACACCAGAAGAAATCAAAGACAGCTGAGGACAGACCCCTCCAAGTAGAAAAAGAAGCAAGTTCAAATGTCCTGTGTCATGATTGTGGCTAAAATGTTCAAGAAGCAGTCCAGTAAGTAGAGTCAAGCAGATGAGGACAGGGTGATAATGAAATGTGTTTACAGGATTGTTTTCTCTGTTTCGGGCAGTGCTGAGGATGAAACCCAGGGTTCATGTACGCTAGGCGAATGTTCCACCACTGAGCTACAGCCAAATAATCACAATAGCAGGCCAGCCCAACAACACTCAATAAACCACAACTACTCTTACTTTATAGCAAGTGTTAGAGAACAGGAGTGATCTTGTATCACTTATAATTTAAAAGAATCTGGTGGCCATTTTCAGAGGGTAATCAGAAGAGGACTGGCAGGGAAGAGGCTTGGTTAGAGGCACCTGGTGCATCCAGGTGTGAAATCACAGTAGCTTGACAGCCACCTCAGAGTAGGTTTAAGCAAAAGAGACACTCAGCAGTAGTACTGCTCAAGTGCAGAGTCTGAAGTACACACTGCAGTACTGCAGGGCCTAGGGTGGGGATAGCACAATGTAGAAAGTGGACCCAAAAAAGAGCTGGTATTTTGAAGTGTGAAAGAGGAGTTCAAGATGTCTCCAAGTACTTTAATCTCAGAAAAGAAGGAAATCACCCTTTCCTATGAAAGTAATTTGTATGGGAAGCAGGTTTGGAGGAGGAATACTAGGAGGCTGGCCAGAGATATGTAACATTATTGTCTCATGAGTAATATGAGATATTTATAGAACATCCACCTGAAGATAAATGAGTCTGGAGTTCAGATTCAGAGGAATGAGTGGTCTGGTCCTCACGGAGCTCACAATCTAAGGTGGATGCAAATAAATATGGAAATACACCCTACCACCTACTTACTATCAAGTAATAATCCAAGAATGTCATTAAAGTTCCTAAGAGAAATAGTCAACCTGGACACAAGGTCTTTGTAGATAATAGACATTAATAAATACTTGTTGACTATACAAACATTACACTTATCTTTTTACTTATTGATCTATTTACTTACTAAGTTTACTGTGTTCTATAACAGAGTCTTCAAGACCCAGGGAAGAAGCAAAAAGCAGAACTTGAGGCAGAGAAAAATTTTGTTGAAGAGACAGAGTTCACCGATACCAAGTTGGTTTCAGGTGAGATGGAGCTGCAAGAGTAGAGATAAAAGCCATGTGTGAGAAGGCTGAGGGTTACAGAGTTGTTGCTGGTATTTTGAGGCTCTCTGCATATAAGCCATGCTCAAGTCAGACACTATTTTCTTTCCATGGCAGAGTATCATCACACCCGTCTGTGGACATTGGTAGCCTTTGGACAACATAGCACAACAGTAGCGTCCCTGGCATAATGGGCCTGAGTGTCACCAGGAAAAAAGACTGCAATGAACAGAGCAAAAGAAGAAAAGACACATGAGGGCTAAGCTGTAGGCAGAAGAGACCTCCTGGATATCTAGCCTAGTGGTTTTAGAGAGGAATTTAAGAATCCAATGTTGAGATTTTCAGGAGAAAGTTATAGCAAAGCCAGAAACACAGGAGGTGGAACGGTCTAAGCCTGATGGGGCAGATGCAAAGCAGTAGCTCTTTCATATTTTGTCAAAGAACCTTCATTTCATTCTCTTGTTTTTTCTCCACACAAACACACTTTAAGTTAGAGAGGACACGGGGAGAAAGTGAGTCTCAGAGGGAGTTAACAGATCATGTGGCACCACAGAGAAAATACGTGGCAGATGGGGGAGCTGAAAGGCAGGACCCTCGTGATCAGTTTATGTTCTCTTAGGATAAGCCTCTGTATCAATAAAGGAAGATAAGAGGAGAGAGGGGAAAGAGAGAAGTGCAGAAGACAAAACTGATTTAGAGAGAAGATTTCTTGCATGACCTGGAACAGCCACAATTAAGAGCCCACCATGCATTGGGATATTAAAGTTAAGGCAGCACAAATGAACTTCAAAATACTTCTCAAGAAACCATGCCACTTGCTTGTTAGAGGAACAATTAATGTGAACTTTGTGGGCAAAATTTTTCAATCTTTTAAAATCCTAAAAAATCAGAATTTGAAGCACTAAAATCTTCAAATTTCAATTTCTGTGTCAGTTGCTGTGCTTTGGGTGATAGGAAACTCCAAGGAAGCTGCTTTTAAAACAAGGCAACACATTGGTCCACATAACTCGATGAGGAAGTGCTGAGCATGCTGCTCATCTCGCAGACTGTGGCTCAGGTTCTGTTGTCGGACCCTTTCCCATGTTGGGCTTGCCCATCAAACAAAAGGGAGCAGTTCTGGGGTTTCAGAGGCACAAGATGCAAAAGAGGAAGTCATTCTGATTTTTCTCTGAAAGAGGAATCAGTGACTTTCCTAGGAGCTCCTAGAAATAGCGAAAAATCTTTTTCAGAATTCAAAGCCTGTTTTGAATTAGTCATTGGCAAAGGGAGTTTAATTGATGAGCCCAACCCTGTCGTGGCATTAGGGTGAGCTCAGTGTCTTCGCAGGTACTCCGGCTACGTGAACAAGAGTAGGAAACTGAACAGAACTGTGATGCTTGCTAGGAAACAGCTAGAAGAAAAAGGATAATGACAACCAACAGTGTCGTGGCATTTCCCTGAGAAATTTTACCTCCACTTTGTTTTTATTGTAAGAAATTTCAGTGGCTGCCTAAAATACCTAAATTGCTATGAGAATCTTTACCACTGACTATTTACAGTTAAAAAAGTTAGCTACAACATACACATCCACAATGGAGATGATTAAAGGATGATTGATAATGCACACCCATAAAAGTATATTCAAGTATTTTAAAAATCTGAAAACATGGTCACAATATGCCATTAAATTTAAAAAATCCTTCAAAATGTGTTTGATTCTTCTTTCTTGTTAGGAAAAAACTATATGTTTACAAAAAGAACTAGCTCAACATGTACCGAAATGTTATCAGTTATAAATTACATTTGAGCAATGAGAAAAAGGGATATTCTTTTTTGATATCAGAATGTTCTTAATTTTCTATGGGAAGCACATATTGTGAGAAAAAGAAGAAGTTATTTTATTATCTTGTAATGATCTTTGAGAATCTTATCCTAAAATTTATATATACATTTTCTTCCTTTTTGTTATACTTATTAGCCATTGATGCTTGAGTTGTTAGAGGTCAATGCAACACAGCTCAGGTCAGCTCACCATGGGAAAAGCCATCCTGCTGGGCTGCTGGACAAATAACCACAGCCAGTCTAGGCAGGCGATCTGCAAACAAGACACTCAGCCTCATTCTCAGGCTCATTCTGAAAATACACGAGGTTATTTTCACGGAATCTGAGCAGTTCACTCTATGGGAGAGATGAGACTTCTTCAAAGCTGCACATGAACTTATACTTAATGATATTTAATGATAAGCATCATTTGCTAAAACTCACAATGTTACTGACACTTGGAAAGGACCTTCATTAATATTCTTTGATTAGGTCTCATCAACTCTGTTTTACTGATGAACAATCAGGGGCTACAGAGGTTGAGAAAGAAGACATGAATCCTGCTGAAGGCAGAGCTGGGATTTGCACTCCGATCTGCCTACTGCAAAGGCTGTCAATGTCTCCTAAAGTTGTGTACATAAGTTCATTTGGAGAACCTTATTTTATAATTCTCATTCAACTCAGGAAATATCATTTTTATACATTCTGAAGTTTCAATATTTCATCGGTTTTAAAAATACAGAAATATACACTATTATTAATAAAAATCTAATTTTATTAATAAAAATATCGCATGTGCCCCAAACATTATTAGACAAACGGTCGTCCCAAGTGGACTAATATTCACGAACACATTTGTGATGCAGGAGCTGCCTTTCAACAGTATGCACTATTTCCACCCAAACAAAACATGAAATAATTCATTAGAAAGAATCCACTATATTCCTCATCTAAACCACAGCCATATGAGCAGGGTTTCCAAGCAACTCTATCCCCACAGGTATAGATGATTGGGAAAAAGTCTGTGGATAAGCTTGGATCAAAGGCCCAAGATGAGGAATGAGTAGTGGGCTTAGAACAGAGAGAAATAAGAAAAGTACAAAAAACGTGTTACTTGGTCCTTTATAACTGTGTTTTTTTTCCTGTGTCCCACTTAGAAGTTTCTAGAAGTTCACTATTCCAAAGGAGATTATCCTGTGGAAGAGTTACAGTTTATAACATTCATAAGAGGAGAAGGGAAGAAAAATGGCTTTATCATCCTTCACACATACTCATTATTTACAACAATACTCCACTGCCTAGATTTATGTATTAATTTTTCCTCTGAGAAAAAGTCAATTTACATAAATATATAAAATCCATATTATAAACAATGTGTTTTAGTCATTGATTATAATCACCCATATATTGTTCAAAAATATAATATCATTGGGACATCATTATATTCATAACAATGTTTAATATTGTCTTATGTCTTTTCTTTGTGGAAAAATTATTTATCTGTGTGTGTCTGTGTATCCGTGTGTGTGTGTGTGTGACACAAGAGACTAAGCCCAAGGCCTTTTCAAGGAGTCACAAACCTAGCTCTTTTTTTTATTTTTTACTTTGGAACAGGATCTCAATAACCTACTAAGTTTCCCAGGCTGGGCCTGAACTTGCAATCTTCTTGCTTCAGCCTCTCAAATTGATGGGATTGCAAATGCATGCCACCATGCCTAACGTATCAGTTTATTTAATGATTGAATTAAAACATATTTTCTGCACTTCACCTCCATGAGTTTGCTTTTAGATTTCACTTATTAAAATTTTTATTAGCAAGTAAGGAACAAGCAAGAGATTTCCTGTCCTCTCCTAATGCCCTTGCATGCTGTGAGGGGCATTTACATCTCATGTAAATCAAGTCAAGCCTACCTGGCACTTTACAAGGAATTCTCATTGTCTCACTGATGTCTGCAGTCACTGATTTATCCTGCTGTAAGATGCACCGAAACTTTCTTCTCCAGATAACTGAAAGTGAACTAGCAGTCGCAACTGCATATGAGACCAAAACCTCCTATATGGATGAGTGAGCAGATTTGTAGTCTACAACAGAAGCAACTGAAGAAGATGGTCTCTCCTTTGTGGCCTTGAAGGATGTAGTAGCTAGGAGCAGATAAGGTCCTCTTGTAATAATTGTAATATCCTACTTATTTATTTGCATATTTACCTGCATCTGTTAAAATAGAGTCCCTTTGAGAACAATGACCATGATCAAATCATCTCAGATTGTCCCCTGACAAGGGACACCTAGTACACTCAAGCAGACAAAAAAATTGTTTGCCATACATTATTAAAACACATAAAGGTACCCCAAAAGAAGGGCAAACTTTTTTGTTCCCAGTAAAATTTAAAATCTTAGAATTTCTCCAAGTTCATACAACCTCACACCCCTGACAAGTTTCTTACCAGCCTTCTTCCTCTTGTGACTCTATAGAGATTCCTGTCACTCACACAAAGACACAACAAGAAGAACCTTCATCACTGCAGCACCCTTCGTGGCTTGGCATCTGCACGGCCACATTCCCTGCTGTTCAGCTCCCAGGACTCACTTCAATATCACCTCTTCTCTGATACGCTTCCAGCCCCATGCTTTGTTCTGGAAATGTAGTTGCTTCTTTTTTTAAGCCCTTACCTTACCCACTATATTTTCCATCCAGTACATGATAGCCCCTAAAATAATACTGCTTTGAGTTACTTAATTGACATGCTATTAACAAGATCTCTTTGAAAACAAAAACTGTGTTGAAATCGCTGTTGATCTGTCTTACAGAGCATGATAATTCTAGGATTTACTACATAGTATGTATCAACCAGAGGTGTATGAAGAATGAACAAATGAACGAGAGAAAAATGAGGAAATAGCAAGATTAGAAAAATTAATAGACTTGCCCAAAGTCTCACACACAGGACATGGAGCCAGAATTAGAAAAACAAGGGATCCTATTTGTTTGACTGCAAACCTCACATTCTTTCCACTACAGAATGAATTAAAAGGATTTCTCATTTTACTGTTATGACATTACAGGAATGTCAGGCATCAGTCAAGTTCGATAGCCTAGTGGTCGCTCAGCCTGAGAACTCACTCTGCATACATCAGGTTGCCATCTTCCAATTCCCAGAGTAATGGGCAGTCAGAGCTCAACTCCACAAAATATTCTACCACTCAAGCACTGCTGTGTCACTGCAATCCTCCAGTGTCCCCACAACTCTCCCAATCTTCTCCGCAGCTCTGACTCCCACTTAGCCTCCTCCTCCAGGGTGCCCTCCGTGTCTCTTCTCCAACCCTGCCTAGAGCTCAGGCTGGCCCTGTAGGAGCTGCAGGCTCCAGAGGTCCTCCCTCACTCCCAGGTAAACTCAGAACCATGAAAGACAAAGATATTTATGAAGTTTCTTTTTCTCTCTTTCTCTTTCTTTATTTGTCTTTCTTCTTTCTCATTTGTTCTTTTTTTATTTCACATTTGGATATCATTCTGTTGTTTTAACATCCACGACAATCGATTTTTTAATTCCTTGTAAACTAACACTTTACTGAAAAGTTTATTTTTAAAAATCATCTATACCCATATCTGTCTGAGCCAAAGCTACTTAATAAATAGACAAAAGAACTAAGAGTGGTTGGAATGAAGCTTCGCCTGTATTTGCTCCCTCCCCCGCCAACTGATACCCAAAGGAGCTGCTCCCAACGCTGATGTCTGTGGAGTGACATCCATCGCACAGGTAATTACTCATCCATCTTAATGCTTCCTTTTAAGTTTGCCCTTAAGAAGCCTGTGATCTCCCAAGTCAAGGGCCTCAGGAAAATCAATAAAACCTCGTCCTATCAGGCCACCAGCCAGATCATTTTCCACCTTTTAACAAGGCAGTGGTTATTAAATGCCTTGTTTGAAAACCCAAGTGGGGTCATCAGACTTTCATGATGAGAATAATCCATCAATTGTACATGGGCTATCTTTTCAGTGTCTTTGATATGAGTGATAACGTAGGTAATGGCCTACAGTTCTTCAATATCTGAGCATGTTCTCCTTTTTCACATTGGGGTTGCAGCCCAGCAGAGGGAATTTCATGACTGGAGGAAGCTTATTAAGACAGAAAGGCATTTCACTGTGTTTTATCAGTCAATGCATAGCTGTTGCCAGTTCCAACTTTCAAAATCAGGCTCCAAGCTGTCAGTGACTTCCTTCTTCAGCCCTAACTTAGCTACAACCAATGGCCAGATTTTTGAGACCCTTAAGTTCATGAATTGATACACCTTACTTAATGCTTTTTCTGTCTTGTTTCGTTAGTTGGAGTCTTGCATATACAGAATATAATAGAGATCTAGGGTCCCACAAATTAAAAATGTCTGATATTAGACTTTTAGACTTTTCTTAAATGCCAAGCAATAGGCATACACACATGCATGCATGAGTACATACACTCATATATGCATACACTCAAAACAAATATGTTCTGTATGCGTGTCTGTGAAAGTAAATTTGTCTTTCACTACCCTTCTGGCAACATAATTGCTGAAGGCTTCTTCTCTGACACTGTCAGATGTCAACATGAATGATAAAAACCATCCGTCACTGGACAAATGGAAGATTCTTTTTGTTCTGCTTGATTTGGCTGGGAAAGTATTGTGGCTTCACACATTTTCCACTAAAGATCTAATCCCTTTTATTGCTTTACATTAATGAGGAAGTTCAGATGAGATATTTCAAAACTTTCACAGCATTATTCTAAATTACACAATTAATCATCAACTTTAAATTTCCATCTCTGACATCTTCCAGTAGGAGGTGATGATCTGTCATTCCACCAGCTAAAGATGTCTCTTAAGCCAGCACCACCACATAGCATCAGGGAAGTGGTAATTAACATGGCAGTAAAGCTTAGAAGTAGCCCAGTTCCTGAAGTACCTTCAGCTTTATTAAGGAAAGATTAAGTGCATCTCTATAGTTTTAGTGTTACATGAATTTTGTATGCCAATATTTTCAATTAATGGTTATAGTTTACCAGATTAATTACCCCAAACACTTGGTTTCCAGAAAACAAGGACCTAAGACGGAGCAAGCCACTCCAGTCTAATTGGAGGCCATGGAGTCAACAAAGATGTGAACATACCTGGTGCCTATTGCTTATTCTTGTTCTCTTTTATTTTTATTAGAACTTATGTAAATAAAATAAATTGGAGAAAAAAAGTAGATCAGCTTCAGCCAGCTTCCATTCTCTCTGTTATAAAAGACTATAAGCAATAATAGAAGTAAGATAGTGGTTAAGGGACATTGTGAGTAACCACAAACCTTTTATTTATGAATTTAAGGTTACTTTGAAAACACCGCCAAGGTGGAATGCCATTTATCTCCCAAAACCACCATTGAGGGCTGGTGGCGTGTGTGGTGGAGAGTGCAGCTTCACTCAGGCAGACTTACCATGCCTCTCATCCCTGCTGTCTCGTATGGACCTGGGCGTGTTGTGTAATATTCTGTGGTTCAGTTTCTACTTAAATCATGAGGCTGATGTAAAGGATGAATGAAGTGACGATTAGGCTATTTGGAGAGAACCATGCAGTCCAATATTCTCTATTTCATCAAAGAGAAAACCGAGGCACAGAAAAGTCAAATGACTTGCCTGAGGTAGCTTGCCTAAGTCAGTAGGTGTTTGCATGACCGCTTTAAACTTTGGCATGGCACTGATACCGTTGCTTTTACTGTTCCAAGGACAGCCTCATCCAGGTCCTTTCTCATCCCTCCCCTCTCTGCCTCAATCAGTCCTATGTATTCTCCAGATTTTAATTCAGGAGACTCTTCCTCAAACTTCCGTGTAGGTCAAATCATTCACTATAAGTTCCCATAGCACAAGTCCCTCTAGAGTAGGTCATGGTCTCATGTAAAGATTTATAGTTAATTTTATAGTATTGGAGATTGGCCAGAGATTTGGCACCAAGCTGTATCCAGCCATCTTGTTATTTATTTATTTATTTATTTATGTATTTATTTGAGACAAGTTCTTGCTAAGTCACTAAATTGCCCAAGGTGGACTCCAACTGGCAATATTTTTGCCTAAGCCTCTCAGAGTGATGGTGTCTTAATTACTTTTTCATTGCTATGACTGAATACTTGATACATACAAATTTGAGGAGGAAAAGTTTATTTTAGCTCATAGTTTCAGAAGCTTACAGTTCACTCGTGGGCGGCCAACAGAGGAAGCACACGGTAGAGGCAGAGACGAAAGCAGCTCCTCGTGGCATTGCAAACAGGTATCAAAGTTCAGTGGGGAGGGAGGAAGTAGTATATACCCTTCCGGGTACTATCCCCGAAATCTCTCCTTTCAAGTCCAGCCTCAGTGTCCCACCCTTCCAGGTTTAGGCCCATAATCTGCCACATGCCTGTAATCTGTAATCTACTACAGGCCTATCTTCCACCACATACCTATAATCTACCACACACCCATAATCCACCCCACCAGAGAAGGTACATAGCTCCATAGATAACCCATAACATCCAAAGACATGAGGCTTTTGGTGAACATTCCAGATTCAAGCCCCAACAGCTGGAATTTCCAGCATGCATCACTATACTTGGCTGATTTATAAATCTTTATGGGTTCATGGGTGTGATAATGGACTGGCTACTGCACATTCCTGAGATGACTTCTATACTAGTGTCTACTAATGTGCTCTCTGCCTCTAGCACTCTTCTTAGGATGGAGGAAGAAACGATGATTTTTTGAAAAGAATTGTAAGAGATTATATTAAATTTATGTGCGTTTTGTTTCTTACTTCTCTCCAGCCCAGTTTCAGATGTACAAATAAAGTCTCAGCAATGTTAAATAAGCTATCAGAATTATCAGGCAGGCACATTCTAAGTCAGACTCAAGTTGAAGACTTTGAACTCTGCAAGGCTTTCATGGTTGCTCTGTGTCATCTTTAATTGAACACCAATTGTAGAGGTGATAGGAAGAATAATGCCCTTCCCCAAAAGGTGACCGTAGCCTAATCTTCAGAATATGAATTTTTTGATTTACATGGAGAAAAGGGCTCTTCAGATTTGAATAAATTAAAGATTTGGAGAGGAGAGATCACCTTGGGTTTTCTATGTAGGATCCATGTAATCAGTGTCCTCACAAGAGGCAGGCAGTATGATAAGCCCCAGAGAGAGAGGCGGGATTGCAAAGCAGAGGTTGGAATGATGTCTTTGGTGGAGGGGTGTGAGGAGCCAGAGTGTGGGAAACCTCTAAAAGATAGGGACACAAGGAGTAGATTGATCTTGAGAGTTTCCAGAAGGAATACAGCTCTGCCAACACTTTAGGAGTGTTACCCAGGAAATGTTTTCTCAGCCTGCAGAACATCTAAGAAGTAAATCTGTGCTCTTCTGAACTTGTGGCAAATTGTTAACAGCAGCAACAGTAGGCCAGATGTCAATGACTTGAGATCTGCGGACAAACTGGCTGAATGAGGGTGGAGTAAGACTCACCGCAGACATTCACCACGAGTGTGAGATCATCAGGTGAAGATGCAGAACACGCAGCCACGAAGGACCAGTTCTAGAACTGCACTTACAAGTTTAGTCACTCAGACAACATATCTGAATTAAAAGCCAAAACATCTAGTCTTTAGGTTTCTACCTTGAATAATTAAAATTTGAAGGAAAAATATTCCATGAACAACCTGCTCTCAAATGTACCATTCTATGATTTTATCACATTATTACTTGGCCTGAAAGACTTTATCTATTCAATTGAGAATGCTTGCTCTGTTCTACTCTGTCTCTCACGATATGGTCCTCTCTAAGTTCTTCCTGTATTTTTCCCTCCAATACAATTTCAAATGTATTCTAGAGCCATGCACACCACTCTAAGTCTGTTTTCCAAAGTTGGGTAAATTTTCTATAGGTTAAGAACCTCCTCAATAACAAAGTATCTGCCCTAACTCAGGAGAAGTTAAAAATAGCAAATAAAATTGAACATCATAAAGCATGATTTTTTTAAAGTCCACAATTTTAATCAGCTTGTTTTGCATATCTTAGATTGTATTTGGCATTCATCAATTTAAAGACTCAGACAGAACAACAAGATGTGCAAGAGCAAGTGATTGGAAGGAAGGAGTGGAGAGAAGGATTTGAAAATAAATTCTAGGCTTTGTGTCCACCAGAGACCTGGAAAAAGAAAAAGATTTAGAACAATCAACATTATAGATGCTACTGGCGTCGCCACATGCCTGCTGATAGACAGATAATTTTGCTAATATACTCAGTGGAACTTGAAAAATTGAAAAATCTATTCCCTGTATATTGTAATGGCTCAAGCAATGAAAAATTTATATTAGTATTGATAATGACATCCTTGGAACAAGAAAGATGCACAGGCTGGAAGCGCACAACATTTTTAAAAATCACACCAGGAATTGTTTCTGGAAAGCATAGTTTCTGTCTTAACTAGTGTGCTAGTGGCTTATCTTTATTAAGTTAGACATAGGATAAAAGGACACACAGAATGAAGAATATTAGTAGAGGTAACAAAATAAGATGGACTTCTTCCCAGAGAGACATCAATGTGCTATTTCTATATATCCATCAGCCATCATTATTAATGCATAGGTAGATTTATAGCTCTTTATACATTACAGAAATGACTTGTGGCTTGCTCTGAAATGGTACCTTAGAGACCTATTTCATGGTGCTCCTGAAGTCTAGCTACTACTATAGAATGTTTCCCAAACAGATCATTAGGGAAAAGATTCTGATCCATTGAGAAACACACCTCTGTCAAACCTATTCTCTGTTATCTCAGAGAGCCACACAAAGCAACCTCAGTTTTGAGATTTCTGGCACAATCACTGTATTATAGGCTTTTAGCAGGTAGGCCAATATCTTCTGAAAAGGAAAAGCCAATGAAAACGTGCATAAGAGTGATATGCTAGAGTCTGAGCTGGAAGGGATTGTGAAAAAAGCACTGAAAGTAGCAGTTTGTATTGTAATCAGCCTCCAAGAAAGATCTCCACACCACAAGTTCTCCAGCCACAGAAGGAAACCACTCTTCTACTGTCAGTCAAGTTGTCAGAATACCATATCCTGGGCCACTATTTGACTGCAACTTTATGGGAGACCCTACGTTACGACTGTCTAGTCAAGGCTCTCCTAAATTCTAACAGACATTTGGAAGCGCATGAGTCAATAATATTCTATTAAGTCAGTAAATTTAGGGCTGATTTCCCACAAGGCAATAGATAACTCATACTTTCACAGGGTAGGCATAATCTTGGGGGTGATTTAACAAGTAGTTTCTCCTATTGGTTAAAAACAGAGTTACTAGAGTTAAAGAGGTTTGAGTTTGAGTCCCAGCTCAGTGACTCTCCGAGTTATTTCACCTCTCTAAACTTGCTTATTGGAAGAACATGGATAATAATAGTGCTTGCTCATTATTGTACACATCACTGAACCACATAATCCTCTAGGATTCACCTTTCTCAACTTGTAAATGCAAATTCTAGAAGACAGAACATAGGCATGCCTTCATGCACATGCACGCACTTGTGTGCGTGTTGGTGTTTATATATTTACTTTGGTTGTATCAATATCCAGAAAATAAAAGAAAACACTGTGTTTTAAGCACCGAGTCTCTTTTTTACTACTAGGCTATATAGGCTCTTTACATATTTTTGACTGCTTTTGATTAAAATGCCTTATATGATATTAATTGAAAGCATATCACTTATAAGATCTCTGTTTTTAAAAGAATTTACCCAAAATTAACATTCTACGAAAAGAATCTGAATTGTAATTAAGTTCTATTGTAGCACATTAATATTTGTATAAAAGTTAGAAAGTATTTCGTCAGTGAGAAACCAGGATGAAAGATTATAAGTTAGTAGTCAATTGACTCCTTTCTACTTTAAGGACTGAGAAAAGTGATCAGTTCATGGATATTTACTACCAGAGAAACTGAGACCTATTGAGAGAGCAGCTTTGACCCCTGGGAAACAATATTGAAAATCTGTCTCCTTCCAAATGTAGCTCTTGGCCTACTCCTCACCCATCCAAGCCATACACCAACCAAAGTTGGGTTTTGCCTTACAAACAAACAAACAAACAAGCAAAAAAAAAAAAAAAAAAAAAAAAAAAAAGTTAAGCCAGCCTTCTGGCCTTCTGTTCCAATGATCTCAAAATTCACTTTCAAAAATATTTTTTTAAAAAGTCAAGAAAAGTCTCCCTGATGTGCAGCATTTTATTCTGTTGTTCTCTTCCCCTCTCTGCTGTCTGGCAGTCTGGGGAGCTCAGCTATTATCATTCCACAGCTTCCCTGTCTCTCCAGTTTTTGCCAGTTTCAATTTGTTCTGAGTCTTGCAATAAATGAAATAAATAATAAATGAAAAGGCCAGAGGCAACAGCACCATCACCCTGCAGACCCAGGGGAGAACCCAAAGGCTGTAGGGCGCTCTCTGCAGAGAAGATGGAAAAGAATGTCTCAGGGGCCCAATTATTTACTGTTGCTGCTGAAATGAGATGATTTATAGCAGTGACAAGGCTGTCCTGGAAATAGGAGCCAACTGGTATAAATTTAGATCTATTACTTAAAAAAATATTCTTAGACCCAAAAGAGTCCAACTTAAAAAGAAATTACATGACTGGGTTGTTAAACATGCATAGTGCACTTTGTATGTGTAAACAAGTATTGCTATTTAAGTGCTTACTGTGTATTCTGACATATGTAATTGATGGAGATTCAAGAGGCTGAGAATAAAAATACTTTGTATCTCATGTTCACATAATTGTACCAAACAAATTGAGTTAAGCCATAGGTGGAAAAGAAAGAAATTTTAGCTGAGGACCAGCTTTAATTTTCTGGTGTATTATCTGAATAACCAATGTATTCAATTGGTCATGACCCTGAGAGAAAAACATGCAAGGGTTAAGCTCACTAGACTAAGATCAAGATTTGGTTACTTCAAAACAACACTCTACAAGGTCACATACTGAAATAAGAAATTCACAATGTCAAATAGCAATGCTAGTTTCCATTGGATGAGCATCAAAAGGAAATTCATTACAGCCCTGGGAGAGTCCAAAGCATAGAATTCCCAGGCCTTAGTTATCAGGAGAAAGGAGCCTGTCACTGGCCGCAGCTTAGAGGATCAGGTTGCTGTGTGATCAAGATAGTTGATAGCAAGTTTTTGAAGTTGCCTAAGAGCAGTTTTTTTTTTAACAGGAGCATTCGGATTGAATATACATGTTATCATTTATAAATACATAGAGTCTACTATATTTTATGTATTAAAACCACGTGCATAAAAATAAAAACTTAGAAACACTATGTAAATGTCTCAGTTACTTTTTTGTCACGGTGATGAGATACCCAACATCCACAACTTTAGGGGAAAAGACTTATTTTAGCTTATACTTCAGAAAGTCACAGTCTGTTCACAGGTGGGCTGCTGGGAAATGGTGGAATCTCATGGTGGGGCCGTGGCTAGAGCTAAAGCTGGAGCTGGTCTTCACAGCATGGCAGAAAAGAGACTGGCCTGGCAGGAAGAGTGGAACTGCCCACGCCCATCCAGGTCCAGCCCCAAGCATCTGCCCCTTCCCGCCAAACCCCACCTCCCAACTCTGCACAGTATCCATAGGCACATGAGCCTTTAGGGAGACCCTCCAGATCCAAACCACAACAATAAGTGGCTCAGATCTTCACTCACAGTCCTTCCAATATCTCACCACTGGTTACAGCAATATATTCAAGATTTAGAGATAAGAATAAGGACTGTAGAAACAGGACTGAGATAGAGGTGAGGACACATGTGGAAGGTGTCGTGGACTGCGGACACTTAGGTTTTCTTTCCCAGTATCTAATACTCAAAAAAACAGTAACTGGACATTAAGGATATAAGTATAATCACCCATGACCTCGGTAACATTTTACCGCTCTTGTGATTGTCACAAGCTACTCCCTGGGATGTACCCTCCTGTTTTCCCTCACTCTGCCACACATTAGATTCCCTTGCCATCATCCATAAGGCATCAGGGAAAACAAACACTAATATGAATTAAACAAAAAGAAATGAAAGTGAGGTAATCCTTCTTTTACCATGGTAGTCACAAAAATGTTAGAATTTTCTCCCACAGGTGTCTGTCCACCTGAGCAGTGGTTTTCAGACTTGAGTTGCCTGCAAAGAACATTTAAAATGCAAATGCTGATGCCCTACTTTCACCCTGGAAATTCTGTTTTAGATAGTCTCCTGTGAGCTTAGAATTCTGCATAGTGCAGAATTAAGCAGTGACTGACAGCAGCCATAGGAAAAGGTTAGACATCTAGATTCTGATTTCTTGGGCATTCTTGGCCCAGTATCTGTCCTCTCACACCCCCTCATCTGAAGAAAGCAGATCAGAAGATACTGGCCATTAGAAATGGGTCTATTGACCAGTGGATACACAAACTGTGGTATTTATACACAATGGAAAACTATGCATCAATAAAGTCCAACAGCGTGGAGGCTTTTACAGGCAAATGGAAGAAACTAGAGAACATCATGCTTAGTGAAGTGAGTCAGAAGCAGAAGGTGAAACATCGAATGGTCTCTCTGATATGAGAGTCCCAGAGCACAACTCCTATGGAACTTAAGATGAAAAACAAAGTGAAACAGGGGGATCGGTATGGGAGGAGGGGGGAGGGGATGGGGAAGGGGGGGGGGGACAAAAGGAGAGTGGGAAAGCCCTTGTCACCTTGACAAGATACGTGTGTGCATAAAAGGCTCAACTCCATTGTAAACCTTAAATTTTGCACGTATACATATCAATAAAATGTGCGTGGGGGGGAGGGGGAAGCAACCTTGAATTCTAAAAAAAAAAAGGGAGATCAAAAATATGGGTTTGAGTGGGCCTCCCTGACTTTGCTACACTAAGATCCACATACACCTTATGGAAAACCACTGCAGTGATCTCTTCAGTGGTCAATCCACAAGTGTCAAGTTCAGCCCTCTCACCTTTCTGCACCAATTCTTGACAACAGAAATTTATATAGGCCCACTAGGTGTTCAGGAAGCATATTGGGTAAAGAGCCAAGAGATAGCTTCAGGATGTTACATAGAAAGGAGAATAAAGTAAGGCATTGAAGGCTGCATGAGGCTGAGGAATATTTCAAGACTTTGGATGTGTGGTGGGGTGCTGGAGGCAGATGCCACTGATGAAATTCAAAATCTATGTGGAACTAGACAATGAGATTCTGAAATACTATTATAAAATTGGACATAATTTGTAAAGCATTATGAACTCCTGACAGTGTTTTAAACAAAGTAAATAGGGAGAATGAGTTGAGCTTAAGGAAACTAATCTCACAGCAATATAGAAGCATGGGAATTTGAATCCAAGAAAACCACACTCAGTATTTATAGGCTCAACACTAATTTTGATACCTTATTACGCTTAGCTAAGGAATGAACTAGGGAGTTTAAAAGGCCTTACCCCCAAGCAACCTAGTGGTAGGTATAAGAAGGAAATTCTCACATATGTGGCTGCTTACTTAGAGATACGTAGCTACATATTCATAGATCAATAAGTATACAAGTCCCATCAGATCCTTAATAATCAATATGTGTAAGACAAAATATAACCTCCATTCCCAAACCTTATTCTCAATTCTTTCCTCACACTTTACCCGTTATGACTAAGGAGATAAGGCAAATTTAGGAAACTTTATAATTGAATTTAATCTTGCACATAAATTGGTTTTGGTGCTACTTTAATTTTACATGATACAAGTATAGCCACTGTGTCTATAGATGAGAAACTGCTCACAATAAATGCAACATTTCCTGGCCTGCTTTCTTGATAACACCAACCACTATATTTTAAATGTCTGATTCTCTTATGAGATTGTAAGATTCTTGAGGGCAGAGTCCAATCTATCTGTTCTCCATGTTAGTCCTAAAAACTACGGCATGCAGTGGGTACATACGAAATATTCTTGACTAAATAAATTATGTCCATCAGAATGTCATAGAAAAAATTTTGCAACTCCCTGACACAAACAACTATTTACAAACCTTATTGACTTGGCACACAAGTAGCGGCCACAAAGGACTAGGAACAAATACTCTGATTTGTTCCTCACTTGCAGGAAGTCCCTCTGCCAAGTTCACAAATGACAGCAGAAAGTAATCCCCTGGTGTTCCATGGGTGTGTCCTGAGTCTGTGTCCTCAGACGCACTCTGAGGCCTTTCATATTCATATTCATGTTATGTGAATGGAGCCTCATGCATGGTCTAGACAGTGTTCCTCCAAGAACTGAGTGATCTCCCGCTTATTCTCATGACCCATTTCATGCATTTTTAATAGTTGAAGTTGCCATACCAACCTTTTTCAATGTCTGAGAATATCTTAATTTGTAGATTCTGCAAGCATGTTTTAATTACCCACAGTGTGTCGCACAAACACGAGGTTACATAGAAGAGCGAGTTAAAGGACATGACTGTAAAAGTGGGTGTCTACACCATTTTGCAGAGGGCATGCTGATGCCAGATAGCTGCTATAAAAAGCAACCTTAAATTCCAGTGGCCTTGTACAACACAAAATGACACTTCGGTCACTCATGCAAACTCCAGAGCAGGTATTCCTGGTTAAGTGGTTTTCTGGGAGCTCTCCTCGAGGAGTACCCTACAGACTCAAGTTTTTTCCATCTTTTGACACTATGGTCTTCGACATGGCACCTCCACCTCCCTGTCAAAGGGGAAGCAAAATAAATCATCGAAGGTTTTTATAAGCCAGTTCTGGGCATAGCAGACATCAGCAAGGAGTATGAGAATGAGATTCCAGCCATACGCCCAGAAGGAACATGAAGCAAATTTGGAGGCCACACAGCATTGTTTCTGCCACCAATTCATCACCAAATATTAGCAAAGCTCCTGTTTACCTCATTAGTGGTTTTTCCCCTTTAAAAATCCTACATCAGGCAATCACAAACTAAGAAACAGTATAGTCCAGCTATCACTATTATTTTATCTAAGTTATATTTATGTAATTTTATGTATTTGTTGTCACTCTTTTTTTTTTCAAGTCTCTGATAATTTTGTCCCTATCTCAGCTTCAGAATCTTTCTTATGAACTTCAGTACTGGTAGCCATTAAAAATCAGGTTGATACATCTTATGTGGTTATTTTACAAGAGTGATTCAATTTCTCCATTCTAGTAGAGATGACCTTTATAAAAATCTAAGACCTAATCATTTTAGTTAATTCAAAACAGGTGGAAAATATCTTATAGGAAGTCATTTGTTATGCACAAGATCAAGCTGAAATGTCATCACCTCTCTGCAACTCTCTCTCCTTGTGATTTCCTATCCCAGATATAATTAATTGCCCCTCGTCTGTGTTTTTGCAGCGTTTTATATACACTCAGTTTTATAATGAATTACATTTTAGTATAGTTATTTGTTTACATATTAACTTCATCAAAGACTTTAGTTCTTTTGAGCTGAAGGAGGCTGTGTCTTCAGGGCTGCTCCTGAAGAGCCCAGCTGCAGCGTGTGAAAACCAGCCCAAGTGCTAAAGAAAGAGGCAGACAGATCCCATATGGTGCCGTTTATTGGGAATGTACTAACAGAAACATGGACCTGGTGGCAGTAGGACCAGGTGGGTCCTCATGTTTTCAGTGAGAAATGGGAGTGTGTGTAATGGTCAGGACAAAAGTGACTTCAAGCTGGAATGTACTTGGCCCTATCTAAAGGCAACATCAATGGTTTCTGTTTTTATTTTTATTTATTTTTTTGCATGCTGGAAAACTGTATGAGAAAAACCAACCAGTGTTATTCAGAGGAAATCATGGGGTGAGAACTCAAGGTGGCTGCAGCAAATCTAGATAGTTCCTAAACAGATTGGTGGCTCGTAGCGGGTATAAAATAACTGCTATCGGACAAATGGGCAAGCTTTGTCCCTTGTCCTCCTGTACCACGTGTCTTCACACCACCGTGATAGCGCTTCCAAGGCAGCACGGCAGTTAGGTGCTCCTTTGGCCCTGGCCACTAATATCTGAACTCTTCAGGATAGGAATGATATATTTTGTACTAATTGAATAGTGCGTACCTAGTAGATATTCAAAACTTATTTGTTCCAGAAATTGTATTATACAATTTTATATGCTTCTAGTAGATTAGAACTAAAACACCTGAAGAAGTCATGTCACAGAGTAGAGAAGTGTGGGGGTTTCGCCACAACACAAGGGCCAGAGGATAGGAAAGGTGAGCACGTGGCTGGGCCCCCTCCCCAAGAGTACCAGACCCAGCCTGGAATCTGTTGAAGAAGAAACTCACTTTTTTCAGGAAGTACAGAAGCTTATATAGGGTAGCAGGAGAACATGGTAAGGAGGGGAGAGCAGGTGATTTGACATGGTGTCACATAAGAGGGCATTAAGCCAATCAGCAAGATGTCCACACAGGCAGGCGCCAGGCGCTGACAACAATAGTATTGGGGTCACGCGCGGTCCACGAGGGTGGAAATGGCTTGGCCCAATCATCTTCCTTGGTGAACACCTGAGGTGGCCTCCCCGGGACTTCCGGCAGGTGCCATCTTAGATATCACCCCACAGAGAAGAGTAAGAAAAATGGCATAGAGCCTATGAGGGAGATAATACACTCTTAATAAATACACGTAAAGTGCCTGACAGATTATTCTATATTATACTTGTGATAAGTAAGCTATAAACTAGGCTCTGAACTCTCTGATAGTCAAACCAGCCAGGAGTATATTCTCAGCTGCAACACAAAAGTATTTAAAACATTTGAGCAAGCTGTATTCTTGAGGCAATGGTGGTTTATTTTGATGTTTCAATTTTTTTGTTTCAGTATTTCACTTATCCAGTATATTTTTTTTAAATCAAAGCTGGTGCTTTAACCATGAGCTAATATGTGCTGGAGCTTTTACATATAAAGCCAGGAACTGTGAGGGAGAGGTGAGCCATCTTCTGAGCTCTAGCATGAAGTTGCAAGAGAACCACAAAGTAAAACAAGACGTCTTCACATGAATTACAATAGCCCTCAAATGGTCTGTTTCCTCATGGTGATCTGATATCAACAGTCTAGAAGTAACGATATGTGGGCTTTAGGGTGCCTTCTGCAAAGAGCAAATTAACGGGGGAAACATCTCTTCTACCTGGCCCAGAGTATCTATTAATAATGGGCTTTTGGCATCAACCGTTCTCTATAATACAGTGTACGCCAATATGCACATGCCAGTACCAGGCTGGATGCATATAAATGACTATGGGGTGAGGAGGCTTTTGATGGAAAGGAAATTCATATTTATTAGTTTCTAATTGATATATTACTAAAACTCTTTTAGATGATTCTGACAGAATGCTATAGCAGAATATAAATAAAATGTCCACAAATTGTTTATTTTCATTTTACCATTCCTAGATTCTATATTTAGTGTATCTGCCCTTAGAGATGCAACTACAAGGAACAACCTTCCCAGCCCTCACCGGTGGCGATAGAGCCCACCTGGTCTACAGCCCCATCCTGGCATTTAGGGCATGATGAATAATTAACACATGGTCCCCTATCATCCAAATAAGTATGTTAGTGGAAAGTTAAAATTTTCTAGCAGAGAATATACAAAGTGCTAATAAATCAATCTAATAAACAAAGAAATTGCTTCTGTTCCACAATAGCAAAAATAACAACTGTAACAACTGACATCTATTCAATAGTTAATAGGTCTGGGTTCCTTTCTACATGCTTTGTAGAACTTTTCACTGATCACCACAGAATCCTATGAAGTAGATAATATTCCCACTTTACAGTTAGTAAAACTAAGATGTAAAGGAGTAAGGAGACTTGCCTGAAGAGATAAACAGAGATAAAGTGGCAAAGCCAGAGTTTTGCCTCAGGCAGCCTGCTTTCAGAGCCAGAGCTCTTAATATTGTACCCCTGTTCCTGTGGACATCAGGGGCAAAAGGCATCTTAAACTCAGTAGGTATTAGAACAGAGTCTAACTAGACTTAAGCTAAGATGTTTTTACCTCTTAAAAAAAAAAAAACTGAAGAAACAAAACCCATGGTGCTTTAAATAAAAGTTGATGGGTTTTATGGAATTGAGCAGGCATATAATACCAGAAAATACTACATTTATGCTAACTGAACATGTTCTAGAAAAAGAATTTTACATATGATTGTACCTTGCACATAAGCTTCCAATTCAATCTAATAAAGAAATGCATGAGAGAATGAATATGTGAAAAATAGTCTCTAATATATGAAAGGAAAATCAAAGGGAAGAAATATGAGAGGCAACATCTGAAGTATGCTTTATTTTGGCCAGCTACTTTTACAAACAATGTAAACTTAATAATCCATCACATCACTGTAGGCCACATACAGGAAGAGTCCTGAGAAAGATTTGATCTACATGATTACTGAGTTTTCTTATAGGACTTTCTAGACAGATTCTGTAACCAATTAAATCTTAAGGTGTTTACTTTCTCCTTGCAGGGACAGAATCACCAACATCCACAATGCAGGGAGGAGAGATTTAGTTTAGCACACAATTTCAGAAGGTCACAGTCTGTTCACAGACGGATGGCTGGAAATGGTGGAATCACCCCCACAGGCCAGGCAGACCAGAGCCCAAGAGAGCTCCTCATGGCATGTCAGAACAGAGTCAAGTCAAAGGAAGAGCCAGCACACAGCCCTCCAGGTCACTCCCCAAGCACGGCCTGCTTCCAGCCAGGCTTTTCCTCCACACAGTACACAGTATCCACAGGCACATGAGGCTTAGGGGGGGGCACTCCAGATCCAAATCACAACACACAGCAAAGTGATTTTCAGGGAACTACAGTTTTCTGGGTGCTTCACCTATGATATTAAGGCAATTTGAAAAAGCTGTGTCCAAAAAAAAAAAAAGAAAGAAAGAAAGAAAGAAAAAGAAAAAAGAAAAGGAATAAAAACAGTGGCAATATTATAACTCCTTAAAAAGAATTTTGGGCTTTTATTCTCAGAGAGTCTAAGAATTGCTTTCTTGTGAAATCAGAGAATTCAAGTTGCTGGATAAGGAATGACATGAAGTCATATGAGTGGATTGGGGTGTGCTGGGACCACAGGCATATCAGACATGCGTGCCTCTGTTCACCTGATGCTTACAAAAATCAGGAATTGTTATCTGGATATGTATTCACTTCTATGTACTGGTAAACTATTGCAAGAAGCAATATAAATATACTTTTCAGAGAAAGGATGAAAACATGCGTGAGACTGTAAGGGAGTGAATCTGAATAAAGAAGGAACATGGAAGAGGCTCCATGTAATAAAATCGGGGTACATTTCATCCCCATTCTTATCTCTGACCACATTCATTATCAATCTCCACATGTGCATAAACAAGCACAAATACAAACTTGGCACGCATAAAGGAGAATGCTCTCTGTGGCGCGGACCCAGACTGTGTGGAGAATCTGGGTTGGTGGAACACCGGAAACCCAGTACACCTCTGCCTCAGTGTTTACCTCCAGCCCAGACAGCTTCTCAATAGAGGGGTCCTGTTGCTTCATTCGCATTCTGGGCACCTTGCACAAGGCTGGGTACAATCAATTCCAATATAAGTTTGTTGAAAGACTGAAAAAGATTCAGTGACTGAAGGAATGAATGAAGGCTAGGTCAAATAGACTCTAGACAAGAGAGCCCAAAAAATGACGATCTGAGCTTCCTGGGGGTGCCTGATGCCTATATGTGGGCCAGAAATCATGTTTTTCTTCACTAAAGTGCTTCGAAATTGACTAAGCATGATGTATGTTAAATTCATTTGAACCCTCCTGCCCCCATGACAAGAGTTTGTTGTAGGAAAGGCACACCATGAGGCATAGAAAACAAGTGGGCCCTAATTAGGGAAATGAACCTGAAACTATGGTCGACTTACGTGTTTTTCTGTCTACTTTTCACTGAGATATATGTATGTGTAATGTATATCAGGACATATGTGTGTCTGTGTGTATACAGACACATATGTATAACACAAACACATAAAAATATACACATAACCTCAATCTTCATCATTCTGATGACTCTCATTATTTGTGGTCTATTAAGTCTATGGAGACATAATTATTTTGAATACTGAGCATTTTCTCCAAAGGATGCTTGTGTGTGTGTGTGTGTGTGTGTGTCTGTGTGTGTGTGTGTGTGTGTGTGCACGTGTGTGTATAAGCACATTATATTTATATACTTCTGTGTATAAACAAATCATGTCCTTTAAAAAAAAAAAAAACCTCAGGTTTGGTTCTATTTTCTTTATTTTACAAAGGGGAAAATTCAGCTCAGAAATGTTTGGGAACCAGCCCAAAGCTGCCCCACTCATAGAACTAGAGTTGGAACTTAGGCCCCAACCCAAAGCCAGAGCTGCTTGTCCCACCCACTCTGTTCCCTACCATCTTCATCTTCTGGGCATCTCGTATAGGCGGGAAGAGGAGCAGAAGGATGCCTTCTTAGCCTCACCTGAGAACTTGTATTTGGGGGGCTCAGATCTTTTTACACTGTGAATGACTGAAAAATACCAGGATGATTGATTTCAGCTACCATCAAATTATAATGAGTTGATGAATTCCCAAAAGTGGATTCTGGGGACTGGAGGTGTAGCTCAGTAGTTGAGAGTCAGGGACCTGGGTGCAATGGTACCTGACACACCTGTAGAAAATGAATGAACAAATAGAAAATAAAGGCCTGCACTGCTGGGCCTGAGTCAATTTAAAAATGACTCTGAGTGCTGAGGATATCATCCAACAGCAATGACCTTGCCTTTTGTTCTAGCTTTGGTCAAGGTCACAGAGACCGGATTTGCAGTGACAAGGCTGATTCACATGGCAGCAGTTGTCCGGCTGTCCACTCTTAGTCCTCCGCCAGTCTGTTGGTGGCACAGGCACAGCCACTTGGTACGTGTGGCCTTTCATTGTCTTTATAGTATCTGTGGACACTTAATCAGTGTGCAAATGGAGAGGGAATATATTTTATACCAAGGACACTCTTAGTCTACCTCATCTTTCACCTTAGAAGAGACCACTATCACCAGAGTAGGTATGTGAGGCACAGTGGAAAAACCATAGCAAAGCAAAGGAAGCAGAGGTAGGAAAATCCTGATTAGGAACTTCAGAGAATACAGCGTCGTGTGACCTTCAGTGGGGCACGGTTGACTTTGATCTAGCTTTGGATCTCTGCAACATCTGTAGTGCTCAGATGCAAAAGTTGTGAACCACCGAACAAGGCAATGGAGGTAAGTGAATGAACAGACATCAGTGCCCAATGTGGAGAAAGCAAAGTGCCTTCTGCTTTAGGCTCTGAACTAAGTAGAGACCAATTGAATTCATCTCTCAACAGAGAAAAGTGACTTGGGCAGCTCTCTGAGCTAATTGTTACTGTTCACTGGGTGCGCTCTTCCTACATCACAGCCAGAAACAATATCGTGCTTTACTAACAAGTGAAGAAAGTTAACCTTAAACAGCTAAAGTAAACTGCCTGGGGCCACCCAATGAGTCAGAGGGCAGGCCAAGATTCAATCTCATGCTATCTGTAGTTCATGTTCATGCTTCTGCCATGAAGTAGATACTCAGATGCCTTCCGTGATACTAGAGAAAAACATGGATGTGTATCTAAAAACAACTGACAGGAGTTTCCCAGCACTAGAACTCCCTACTCCATTTAATAATGAAGCCATAATAAAGGGCTCACTCTGAGAAAAAGGAAAATGTAGGTCATCCAATTGACGGCTTATATTCTTACATTAAGAAATTGGCTCTTCGAACTGAGTGTTTCAATCTATGTGGTGATAATGTATGTTTTAATAATTATAGATTTTCATTCTCATTATTACTAAAGAAATTACTTCTTATAAAAGTCACAATTGTAAGGGTGTTCAACTACTCTAATTGTAAGAAAAAAAGTAAAGGGATTTGAAGTCATTCTATCTTCTGATACATATACAGCAATTTTAAAAATGTAAAAATATGACAGCATGCTCAGCAAAAGATGTCTGGTTTGCTAAATATAACACATTTGAAAAAGTGATAGACTAGAAGGTCCCGTCATTCCTGAAGTCCTCTAATCCCTCATCCTTGTCCCAGCATGCCTGTGGAACCCAGCCTTAAACACCTAACACAGTGTGCATTTACCCAGTGCTTCCAGAGAGCAAAAGCAATCACTTCAGTGCTCCTGTACCTTACCACCTCCACCTACTCAGTTCACAAAACAGGAAAGCAGACACCGTTACTTCAGTACCCAAGTCTTAAGTATTGCATTTCTAAAACAATGTACAATTGATTCAGTGCCTTAGAACTTCCTCTAAACATCCAGACCACTTAGGATCATTAAGATGCTTTCAGAATGCAGACAATGTGTCCTTCAAGTACTCTGCCACTGGTGCAGATTGAAAGCTGTCTCTGCCTCACCCAGTCTGGGAGTCAGGTCATCGCTCATGATCCCAAATGGTCAACATTAGGAATGGTGATCACCCAGATAAATTGCGGAAACCTTGTAATGCAAGAGGAGCTACCAGGTCCATGCATCAGATGGGTATGCTAGATGTTACTGCAGGAAAATAAAATACAAGATTTCTGATAACACCCATCCTCTGTATCAATAATGATGTTGCTTTGCAGAAATACAGGACAGAATTGTTTAAGGTAGGACAACCATTTTCGTGTATTGAACTGAGGCTTGTCATTTCTGAGATACGGCTAGGTTTTGACGTCAGATAGAGCACAGTAAGAATGTGAGCAGAGGATGCAGCTGGGAAGCCGGAAGTGCAACAACACAACACTGCTGAACTGAGTCCGTTGCCTTGGGCCCTTCGTGGGAGGGAACACTTGATCTGCTACAGTAAACAGCAGGGAGCCGGGACTCAGGAAAGTCAAGCAAGTCAGGAAGCTGTGTGAGCCAGAATGGTGAGTTGCAAAATTAGCAGTTTCCATAAGTAACATAAGAAAACAGATGATATGTTCATCTATTGTACATTCTCCTAACTTCTACACGCACATATTGAACTTGATAAACCTTTCAGACTCCAGATTTGCCTTTGTAATAAAAACACTACATGGAAGTAAGTAGTTTCGGCAAGTCAGCGGAGTTCACTTTCTTTACATTGATCCATAATGAGAAGTACGTTTTAAACATAATACAGTACAATATACACTGTTATATACAGTATATATATATATATATATATATATATATATATACAGAATACAAACATACGTAAGCTTAATAAAATAATATTTAACTTCAAAAAGTAATAGTTAGAGAACTGAAGAAATGAAGAGCACAACCACAAAAGAATACATTATTCATAAGTAATTCTATTTACCTTGAATGTTTAATAATATAGTGCAATAATAAAATATAGAAAAATGTAGAAAAATAGTGTATGTGTGTGTATGTGTATGCGTATGCATGTGAGTATATGTGTACGTGCATACACTCAATTTTTATCAGAACACTTCCTTGATAAATTCAATTATCAATAATTGTGCCTCAGATAAATCTCATTGGCTAAGATACTGCCACTGTGCAAAGCTACCTGGATAAATTTAGACTGTTAATGCAATTTCTTCCTTTCTTTTTCTTTCTTTTTTCTTGTTTATGCCACTTTTTCTTGAGGACTCAAAAGTGCCATACGGTGAACTGAGTTCAAATCCTATTTACTCCCCAGAAAACCAACAAAAATAAGACTTAAAAAGAAAAAATATAAAAATCTACATATAATCAAATAAAACATGCCACAAATTACTGAAAATGTAGATGATATAAAAGAGTCCTAATGAATTAGATAGTCATTATAGAACTATTAAGTGTCTGCATTCAAGAACGGTCTTATTGCCTAACCAAAATTAAAAAAAGAAATAAAATGGAAGTGATTTATAATTTATGTCTTGGAACTAAATACTGAGTTACTTTATACACTACTTATTTATTCATTCATTAGCTGAGCACACACTGTATTTGAGGCTCCATGACATTTGGCTCTCTAATGAGTTATGGAGAAATCAAAGTTGGGTAGGTCTAATCCCTGCAGAACTCAAGAGCCTAGGGCATGATGGGGCAAATAGATGCCCACACTGATGTGATGAGCACATGGGGGTCATCATACAAAGGGACAAGAGACCATGAAGCTGCAGGTCTTGGGCAAATGGAAGGAGATTCCCAGAAAGATAAGCAGACAAAAGAGAAAAGATATCTTATGTTGTAAGATATAACAACATAAAGTACAAAAGTTCAAAGGTGGAAGAGGCTGCTTCCAATCTGAGAACTTATATATATTTCACAGTAGGATTCAAATATGGGCTACCAAAGCAGAGGAAAATGAGGAAAGATGGGAAATATGAAGGAAAAAAGCATACGTTGTGCTGTCTTAAGTCTGGATTTCTTCTAAAGACACCGGATAGTCCATGTAGGATTTGAAACCAAGGAGGTATATATCATTTGTGTTTCAGAAAGACTGTCCTGGAGTAAGCTTGAAGGCACTCAGTGAGGACGAGAGACCTGTGGTGGTCTAGATCTGGAGTGTCCCCCAGGCTTATTTAGTACTTGGACCTAGATGTCCACGTGCTTGTCACCGTTGGATTGGCTCTTCCAAGAGCATTTGCAAGCAGAGATCCTTCTCCTGTCATGAATCCAGGGTCTAATTTACAGAATTCAAAATCATGACTTTCAAAGATAGGCACTTTCTTAAGGTAAACTTAGTGTTTGCCATCACTATGACACAAAGAAAAGTGCTAGCTTCATAGAAATAATTAATCCTCTTTTTCTGCCACTGGGATAAACAAAGAAGGAAAAAAAGAAATAGATTTTTATAAAAAAATAAAATCCAAGGCGGATCAAAGGGGATTCAGCAACTGTACCCTTAAGCAAATCATAGTAATGAAGAAACAAGTGTTGGCAGCCTGGCCAATGGGATATGAAAGAAATTAATCCAGAAGGGATGTAATGACCTGAAAAAAAAATGATGAGTGAAGTCCAGAAAGATTAAGAGAGAGAAAAATGGCAGCATAAAGGCAGAGCCATTTTCTACTCTGTCTTGCCTATCTGCAAGATCTCAGACTTAAGTCCTCAGCAAAGGAAGAAGTTATGAAAAAAAAAACAAGCCAAAAAATTGATTGGGCAAAGTCACTTACATTTTTTATCCTTCCTATTCATTGTTCTTATGAAGAAAAGAAAGGTATTTTAATTTACTGCCGTACTGAGGAACCAGTTATTGATAACATTTGCCTTGTTCAGTCACTATGACCTTTCAGTTGACTCAGGGCACGTTTTCAGAGACCTTGTTTTTTCAGCTAAAGATTAGAGTTGCTTTTGAGGCTCCGACCTTTAGTGTAATGTATGTTGATGGTTTTTATTTTTTTCTTTCCAGAATGGACTTCAGTGCAACAGGGGATTAAACTGACATCATTAAAATTCTTCTCCTTAGCACTTTAGAGAACATTTCTAGCCAGCCTGTCTAAGGTTAGTGAATACTGAAGTCTTTGGTATTTATCTAATTTTTAAATGATTTTTGCACCTCCTCAAGTAAAGTCTTATTTTCTTTTAGTTCTTTAAGTTGGAAACAAAGAAGAAAATCTTAAAAGTCTGAAAATATTTTCCTGACCTGACAGGTTCAGCCTCTTGAATGGCATGGGCTGTCCCAAGGACACACAGTCTCTGTAGGCAGCTCTGAGCGCTAGTTCTCAAGTGACAGTACTCACTGGGAATTCCAGCTCAGGAATTTAATCTTAAATTTTTCCCTGATAACTATTGTTTATTTCTATGTATTTGCATCACACAATAATTACGATCAACTTGAGGAATTAGTGCTGTGCTTATACATTACACCTTCATCAGTTCACTTCCTGTTCTCCCTTCCCACCACCCCTCATCGGGTTACTTCCTCTTCCCCTCTCACTCCCTCCTAACCCCCACTGTGTCCCTCTCACTCTCCACAAAGCCCACCTCCCTGTTTCCCACCATCACTCTTCCTTGGCTCTTTTACTTATTTATACTCTAAGTTTCTCATAGTAAACAACCACATGATTTGAAGCTTTCTGTGTCTGATTCATTTCACCGAGCATAATGGTCTCAAAGGGCATCCATTTTCCCAAAATTTAAAAAAAAACATCCATTTTTACCCGTGGTTTGTGAATCATGAAAAGGTCTGATGACTAATGAAATTATAAAATGAAAATAAAAATCTCTCAGGTAATTTGACTTTATAATACTGTGGCCAAGAATGTGGGGAAAGTCTATAACAACGTAGCCATTGCATTACTTTTTTTTACGTAAAATATTTTCTTATTTCTCATATTCCCCACACCATTTGAGTCTTCATCGGATTGGCAGAATTTTGACTGAAGGTCGTGCCTCCATTGGCTCTCCTCCAGGTTCGCTAATTATTGCCCTCTCTTTTTCCTCCTTGCAAGTCAAGGTAGAGGATCATTTGCCAAGACACCTGCCCTTTCCCAAAAGTGGACAAAGAGGCAGCTGCAGCAGACAGCATCCCTGGACCCCGATCTCAGGTTTTGGCCATAGTGAGAATTTTCTTGGCTTCCTGGGGGAAAGGGTTCTGACCCAGCTTTCAGTCAGAGCCTGCTGCCAGGGAACTAATTACTAGTGTGAAAAAAAGACTAGATTTGGATCAATGTTTTCTCAAGCATTGTTTACATTTGATTTTAAATCCATACAATAGCAGAATTGACATTTGCAGCTTGCTACCACATTCATTTACAAGGTTTTATGTTATTTTATTTTCAGGTTGGAAATGTTTGAAGAGGCATTTATCATTAAAGCCGTGGCCTTTGCTCCCGAAGCTTTTCCTCATGAGTACAATAACAAAACTGCTAATTAAAAGAGGGACAACAACCAAGAGTCTAACACAAAGGGGCTGCGTCCTCAGCGCAGACCATGCAGCAGCATTTTACCTGCTCCACACAATCGCCGGGCTGGGAGAGTTCTTCTACCCACCCAGGGTGCCCAGTAATCTACTGTCTGAAGTAAACGAGAGGAGGGGGTGGTACTATTCTCTTACATGATCCTAATCCAAACAGACTATAGGTTATTCTCGATAACAACAACAATAACCTCAAATCAATGTGCTTTAATCAAACGCAGTTCTTTTCCCATTGTGAGTCCAAGCAACTCTCCTGAGAAACTCATCTTAGCCCAGAGACTCAGTTATCCATGCCACCAGAAGTGCCACTATCACACCGATATGCCACCTAGAATATTGCTTTTTTGCTTGAAGTTAAAAAAAAATTGCCAGTCCTCCACTAACAACTCAGTGCTTCATCTAGGAATTCATGAGTGGCACAGCTTATTGGTCAAATAAGTACCTGACCCTCAGCAATCGTGAGAGGGCAATAAAATCTAAGCATGAACCTAGACACCGAGTCAGACACGAGGTGTGCACTGATGGTCCATATGTAGCACCCTACATACAGCTGGTCCTTCTCAGCTTATATAAAACTTTTATACTTTTGGGAGATTTAGGTTTTTTAAGAGATATCTTTTTCTGTTTTAAATAGATTTTTAAATTATTCTTCTCATATTTCTGCTGGTTCCATTAACATGCAAATTTTTGTTCTACAGAGTGTCAAGCCAATAGAGACAAGGAAGTTGATTTATTTTGAGAGAATATTTTGATATGTTTAACTTTCCTCTACAGAATGCACACGCTATATCTTACCACCATAAGCTTTCCCCCAGATGTGATTTCACGAGCATTATATTACATGGGGTTTATATTTCAGACAAATAAAATGAGGCTGAATAAAAGATATATTTCTGAAGTTAAATTATGAAAAGTGAGTTAGAGCCTTTGAACTCACCTAACATTTCTCATCTACCCATAGCTGCTCTAAAGTAGAGCACCGGTATGTATGCTCCATTTTCTGTTGGGAAACCAGAGGAAGGTTAAGTAACCTGCTCACAATCACACAATTAATTAGTAGCACAGACAGAATACAGCCAGGCATCCTGGATGAACATCTCGTGTTTAATCACCATGTTATACAGTTTCCTATATAAAAATATCAATACTGCTTTCTGTAAAAGAGGGAATTAAAGAACAAGCATCCGGATAAACCACAGAAAATATGTTGGAGGGCCTTTTGTGTTATGCTGAGGAGAACTGATTAACACACTAAGCCAGAAGCCAATATTTCTTTTTGTTGTTGCTATGGTTTTTTGAGACATGGTCTTGCTATGTCCGACCAGGCTGTCCTTGAACTCTGTATGTACCCAGGCTAGCCTTGAGCTTTCAATATTCCAATCTCAGTTTCCCAAGTGCTGGGATTACAGATGTGAACCACCACACTTGGCTAACAAACATTTTGTTTTGTTTTTCAAGGGACCAGGAAGTATTTTAGAATTTACAGGCTCTGTAATCTTTTTCATAATCTATTCAATCTGCCATCGCATGAAAGTAGCCATACACAATCCATAAATAAAAGATAGTGATTATATTCCAATATAGCTTTCTTATAAAACAGGATAATGGACCAGATTTTACAAAAGGATTTTCATCTTCCCCACTCTAAGAATAAGGTACATCAAGGAATTCTAACAGGATTCCATTTGTTGTGGATAGATGGTGTTTCTGGTATATGGATGGCGAGGGGCAAGATTAGAAATATGAAGAAGCAAAAATTGTTCATATAAGGAATACTGTGTTTAAGTGCAGGTAACTCGGGTAAAGAATTAGAAGGCAGCATGGCCAAGAGGCTAGGGGCTGGCACAACTGACAAGTTTGTCATTTGTCATTCACTTAATGGTGTGGGGCCAAGGGTAAATAACCCAGGAGGACAATGGATGCAACGGAGACACCAGGTACTTCTTAGAGAATTCAGAAAAGAGAATAAGCCAAAGGAGGTGAGGGGAGACACATACTTAGGTATGGAGCGAACATGAATTGAGCTGATATAGACACCCGTTAGGCATTGGATGCTTGAACATACTTCTCTGAGACACAGGAGGAACACCTGTGGGTGGGAGGTACCAGGTACATATAGCGAGATCTCCATGCTTTTGGAATGAATGAGACAACCCCAGAAAAACTAAAGAAGAAAAATGGACAAAGTGAAATCCATATCACAATTTAAATAGGCATTAATGTGTAAGGATATTATGGAGGAAAAGAAACCAAGAAAGAAGACCGTGGGGAGGTAGAAAGAACTCAAAGAAGATGTGAGAGATCACAGTGTTGTAGGAATATCAAGTAACACGATGGAAAAGTGTCCACTGAAGATGACCTGTAGAGGATTAGTGGTCACATAGGAGAGTTAAATCAGATTGGAGAACATCAGTTTGAAAGAAAAGAAGAGGAAGTGGATGAAAAGAGATGAACCAGAATTTTGTAAATGCTAACAAGAGAAATGCAGGCACAACTAGAGGAGTCGCATGTTTAGTAGCATAGCTTAAAGATGCAGGTGAGAGAAGATAGAAGCAGCAGATTTCTGAAAGGTACCAGAGGATGGAATCCAGAACTTGTGAAGATGGGCTTGCTCTGCGTGTGAAGAAGCAGATGAGCAGAAGAAATTATCAAGGGGACTCAAAGAGAGTATTCTGAAGAGGAAACAACATGTGAGGAAGTATAGAGCTGATGGACTTCTGGTCCACCTGAGAATAAGCAATATCTTGGGTAATCCTCTATCGAAGCCCTAAGAAGGGTGGTAGCACCATTACTTCACCAACAATTAGTATTTAGAAGTTATGAAGTCCAAATATTTCTGGCAAGGACTTGCGAGTACAGAAAAGGCAGCTTCCACTGCCATTCCAAAAGTTCAACTAAGGCTTCTTTTAGAGCAGTCCCAAGGGCCCTTTACTCTATTCAGTGTCTGGCCAGAAGACCCTCAAGACAGTATCTATACTCAGACCAGTTTCAGTGCCTGAGATTCTTCCATTAAATCAAATTTCTAGGTAGGCCCACTGGTCTAGCCTATAGTCTCAACACTCTGGGAGGCTGAGGCAGGAGGATCGCAAATTCAAGCCCATTCTAGGCAACTTAGTGACTTAAGGAGACCCTATCTTAAGATGGAAATCAAAAATGTACTGGAAATGCTGCTCAATATGAAGGTCCTGTGCTCCACCCCAGCACTGCTGAAAGGAAAGGGGCATTTGAGGCTGAGAAGTCACCCAGGGACTTGGGACTATTAAAGCAAGACAGGCTAAACAGCAGGAGGCCTGCAATGGCTAAGAAGCCAAAAGAAATGGCATTGCACTCAAATCCAAGTTCATTTCTTTCTACTGGGAGATTTGTCCTTGCCTTGAAGTGAGTGTGCAGTCATGTGACTGCCACAAACTCCACAAAAGATTTTTTTCCTCTGTAGCAATCTATTGTCCATAAATGTCAAAGTCATGAAAGTGAAAAACAAGCATGCCTGGGCCCTACTGTTGGATAGTTATAAAAGATATTCTTAATGATGTAGAATAAAACAACTCTAGGAGAAGAGATTCATCTCCACAGGTGTAGCAATTTTGAAAGAAATGGTGTAACTGGTTTTGGAAATGAGGAAGCCAGAGAAGTCTTGGAAGGAATTCTCATTAAGAGCCCATCCGAGATAGAATTCTGACTGTGGGGTGAGGAGGAGGGAAGATACACTGAGCCCTCATACACAGTCCTGGCTCTACTGGGACCTTGACGCATCCCCATCCGAAGTGCAAGCGGGGAGCAGAGGGAGCAGTGAGGAATGAATCTCGCAGCACTTCCTTCTTCCATGTCTGGTCCTTCCGACTGCCCAGAGGAGTCACAGTGGATGAAGGAAAATTTCACAGGCCAGAGGAGTCATAGTGGATGAAGGAAAATTTCACAGGCCAGTGAGATTCAGCTCAAAGAATCTTTCTCTTTCTTTCTTCCCTCTTGTGTCCTGAGTAGAATCTATTCACCTTAAACCTAGTGCCCAGGTCAGCTCCTTGCTAAGGTCTCCCCTGGCCTTCTTTCTTCTTCCCACCCTCCATCCAGGCTTCTGTGTCCCCCGGAAGGCTATGCCACTGCTGACCTGGCCACTCTGAACCATGAAGGTGCCTCCCCATCACCAGCCCTGGAGAGCCTGCACATCCTCTTCTACCTTTCTTTCCAGGGCCCCTTACACCTAGAAGAAATACAATAAGTGTTTGTTGAGCTGAAATACATATGAGAATTTAGCAAATCATGAATGTTTTTGAAACTTCAATTTCTTGGCTAATTAGACATAAAATTAGGAAACTGGCTGAATGACAAATATTAAACTCTGAATCCTCTTCAAAATGTATAATAATGTGTGCAGTAGGAAGAATCTTTATTCTCTCCTCTTGAAAATATAATTATAGAGCCAGAAATGACTGGAAGAATTATTTGCTCCATCCTCCTCTGCCTCCAGGTAAGTTATATTAAATTATCTCAGAGAGATGAAAATATATTCTTTTCTATTTCAGAAAATGATATTGTAATTCTACCATTCTAGTGTTAAAAGTCCTCAGCACTTCACCCTGATTTCTTCTCTGAAGCTCTGAGTATATTTTAAGCTGGAATAGAGCTAGATGGCTAAGATTATTTTTGTTAAAAATTTGCGAAGTATAGATTTATATGGAATATTAAAGTTTATATAATGCAAATCCAACAGATACAATATGTAAGTATATATTTTGATACATATATGAAACATATAAAGAGAGAGAAAGGGAGAGAAAGACAAAAAGAGAAACTTGACTAATTTGAATTTCAAAGGTGATTAAGTAGGAAACTCTAGGAATTTTACATTAGGTTTGAAAAAATTCTTTATCGGTGTGTATTTGCAGTGCATAAGAACAATAACCAGCTTGAGATATTGGTGCATTTATATATCACATATTCAGGTTTCAGATGTGAAATGTTCTTGGTAAAAGAACATAATTAAGATGGCTCAAATAGCCCTAGAGATGTCCCGTCCATATCACTCTTCTCCATACCTAAAATTTTAAGATGTGGGGATGTGTACATTTACTTCATTTCTCTTTTCATAAGAATTTTAGGTCTGAATGTATAATAATTATATGTAGAGAGAGAGAGAGAGTCTCTGTGTCTCATTCTGTGACCGAGGCTGATCCTGAACTCACTATGGAGCCCAGGCTGTTCTTGGACTCACTGCAATCCTCCTGTCTCAGCCTTTCAAGTGCTAGGATTATAAGCATGTGCTACAATGCCCGGCTTATATGTTGCTAGGAGATCAAATTCAGGTACTTAGCACTTGACTTATTGCTTGCTAGACAAGTACTTCAACCGCTGAGTCATTCCTCCAGCCCAGAATTTATAATAATTATTAATGATTCCCATTAATAGTTAGGAGGCAGTAGCTGAGGCTTGGAAGTCACAGGAGAAGTATGCACTGAGGTCACTGAGATGAGATACAGGGGCCTGAGGAAACCACACCCGGCTGTCCTGCATCAATAGCTGAGGGAGTGGGCTCCCAAGATTTCTCTCACACCTTTGTTCCTAGGGCCACAGTCATATGCCAGGAATAGATTTTCTTGATTTGGAGTAAAAGAGAAATCAGGGAGACATTGGATATTTGGGGGGGAAAAAAAGAAAAAATAAATAAATACTTGAAAAAAAAAATTGCAACCTTATAGAGTCAGAAGAGTCAAGTTTCCAGAGTTATCTGGATTTAGATCCCTTTCTGTCACTTATGGGTAAATTGGACCATTTATATATTTATTTATTTATTTATGTTAGTTCTTTTTTTAAAAAAATTTTATTGCAGTAAAAAGAATTCCCATGACATAAAATTTAAAATTTTTTGTAGATACATGAATTTCAAATTCTGTAATGCATTAGAACTATGGGATTTGGGTAATAAGTGAGCATCTATGTTCAAACATTTTTCAGAGCCTCTCCCCTTTCCTAGCCGACCACTGTCTCTCTCTACCCTGCCATTCATGTTGGGGCCTTACTACGATATTATTTTTGTGCATTTCATAAGAGGGACACCACCTAGAGTCAGGCTTTTGTGCTTGGTCCATTTCTCTGCACATTATTGACTCTAGGTCGCCCCAGTTTTTGTTCAAACACTTCATATCTGCATTCATGGCTGCATAGCATTCCATTGTGTAGAGGTACCACATCTTCTTTAACCATTCCTGTATGGATGGGCAGGTAGGTTGCTTCCAGGATTTGGCTGTTATGAGTTGTACTGCTATACACATGGATATGTTGACTTTATTTCTTTTGGGAACACGCCAGTAGGGCAGAAGCTGAATCAAATGGAATTTCCATCCTCAGGTCTCTAAGGAAGCTACTGACTGCTTTCCATCATGGCTGTACCAGCTGCGTTCCCATCAGTCGTGGAGCAGAGCTCCTTTTTTCCTGTACCTTGGCCAACAATTGTAGTTTCTTGAGTTCGTGACGTAGGCCATTCTCACTGGAGCAAAACGAAACCTCAACATTGTTTTTATTTGCTTTTCTCTGATGGTCAATGATGAAGAACACTTTTTCTTGTTCTTGTTGGCAATCTGTACTTCTGTGAAATTTCTTTTCATTTTATCCACCCCCTTGTTGGTGGGATTGTTTATTTTAGGGGGGTTTGTGTTTTTCAGTTCATTGTATGTTCTAGATATCAATCCTTTGCCTGAGGTGTTACTGCTGAGTATCTTTTTCTACTTTGTGGGCTACCTCTTCACTTTGCTGAGTGTTTCTTTTGCTGTGCAAAAGCATTTTAGTTTAATGAAGTCCCATTGGTTGATTCTTTCTAAGATTTCTTGTGCAGTTAGTTATCTATTTAGAAAATCCTTTCCCGTTCCTATGTCTTCTAGGGTTTTACACTGAACTTACTGGACAGTTTTCTTTAAACCCTTCTTTCCTCACCTTCAAAATGAGGGTAATGGTATTTTTTAGACAAGGTCTTATGAGGAGTCGAAAAAAAAATTTCTAAATACCAAAATATAGTATGTGCTCAATTAATAGTAGTTATTATTATAATATTTGTAACAAAAGAAAAAACTTATTAAAACTTAGGAGAGGGCAAATCCTGAAAAGAAGAAATAGCAATTGGACTAATTGTAGACTTGATATTTAATGTGTTTTCCATTGTGATATTTCGGTAAATGCATAAGTAATTTAAGAGGTTCCTCTTAACTTGAAACTCATTTCTCTAGAAAGTCATGTTTTCCTGAAATGTGACTTCAAGAATGACAGTTTAGTCAATTAAGTGTGGCATCCCAGACCCAACCTTTGCCAAAAGTTTTCCCAGCACGCCCAGCTGCAAGACATGTGGACATTTAAGGGTGCTCACCCAAGTCTCTCCTCAAGCAAGAACTGACTTCAGTCAAGTTTGCTTACCCAAGACTATGCTCCTTTCAAGGGGAGGCCATCTCTAAAGCTGTTTAATGTCAGGTTACAAAGACCTGTCCCCCACTTCCTCTTCAGGACAACTCTAAAGGGTTTCTATGGGACTAGTCGAGCTCTCGCTGTGACTGCACCTGAGTCAGCCCCCTCTAACTTGCCCTGTTTTCTTTGCTCCTCACGAAGAGTGACCCTAGAGCACTTCTAAGGCTTCATTTCACAGTCTCTTCCTAGGTCCAATCTGCAACAAGGGGGTTTTGAAGAAAAATGAGAAGGATCTTAAGGATTTTGTGGTGTGGTAGGTACCCAGCATACTTCCTGTGTCACTGATAAGGACAGAAAATGGGAAGCAATCAGAAGTGGACCAATAGGTGAGCAGCAGAGGGTGGAATGCAGGGCAGCTTGGAGTGAAGGTGACTGATACCACAGTCAGGCACAGCCTCCAAAAATGGTGAGTCCCTGGCAAAATGACAAGGAAGAGCAGAAGCCCCACTGTAGCCTCCCCCCACCAACTCGCATGGCCTGCCGGAGGGACAGATGTGGGCCTCATGTGGGTCACTGCTTTTCCAACACCTTAAGTAATAGATCTCTTTCTTTCTTTCTCTCTTTTCTTCTTATTTTTAACATTTGTCCTGGACTCTAAGGTAGAAATCAAAGAGAAAATGAAATTCATCTGACTGATATTGTCTTTATAGACTTTTTCCCCCAGGGCCAAAGCAATTCCATACCAATACTTAGATTGCCTTCAACTTTCTCTTCTCCAGACAAGAAACAGAAGCTGTTTGTTTTGACCTCTACAGTGTGTCAAACTATTCTTTTTATTCTAAACTTTTACTTTGTAGCAAAGGGTTGTAAGGAGTTTATAAATGCTACAAACCCTGGTTTCTAGCTTAAGGAGAATAGTATACATGCTATTCAAAAGGATAAATTTTACACTTTACTGTAAAAATACTTTCCAGGTGTGCTGTAAACAGAAATCTTTGGGAGTTTCCTGGCTGAGCCTACATGATTTCAAGTTTATTGAGCATTTTATTATTTCTAACTAATAGTAGCTTTGTGTTTCTGGTGGTGCTCAGAGGTAGTGGTACATTGGATAAAATCAGTACTTGCCCCAAGGACATGACTGGGTGGCACCTGGCAGTCCTAGGACTCATGGGAAGTACTTGAATGAAGCCTTTTGTTCCCTTTTGCAGGAGGTGGGACATGGTCTTTCTTCTTCTCTTCACACTATCGTAAGTGCTTTTAGGTTATTAAGAAATCATCAGCATGTACATTATTCAGCAGCTGGGCCAGATCATTCTCCCACCAGTTAATTTCACCAGAGGGAACATGGGAAGTCCCTGGTGGTGGGAGATGGGGAGAAGGAGTTTTTTTTAACAGCTGCTATCTGAGTCTGAGAGCTACCGTTAAGGGGTCACCTCTTTGTCTTCCTAGCAATTTCTGTGACAGAGCTTGTAGAAATCTTCCTGATCTTAAAGCCCAGAGATGGGGACATAAGGCTGGTGCTCCGTCACAGGCAATTCTAGCCTGGGCCTGGTGTCCACTCTGTTCATTGCACCAGCTGCAGTCAGGAAAAGGAGTAGACATTCTATCTATCACTCAGGAGCAAGTCCATGCCCATGGAAATGAGGAAGAGCATATTTATATTGGTTTGCTAGGACTGTCATAACAGAGTATGACATACCGGGTGGCTTAAACGCAAATCACCCGTCTTGCCCTTACAGAGGCCAGAGACCAAAATCAAAGTCAGCAGAAGCAGCTCCTCGTCAAGGTGCTGGGAAGGATTGTTCTAGGCTGCCCTGGCTCCTGCTAGCCTCAGCTTGTTTGTCACCATTTTCTTCCCCTTGTATTCATATTGCTGTCCTTCTTTGTGCGTCCCAGTTTCCCCTTTTCATAAAGACTCCACTCAGATTAAGTTAGGACTCATACTAACACCCTGATTTTAACTTGGTTGCCAATGTAAGGACCTTTGCTTCAAGTAAGGCCCCATTCTGAGGCATTGAGAATTAGGACTTCTACATACCATTTTTAAGGGCTGCAATTCTACCTAACTCATAGTATCATGCAAAAATTTCAGTTCTGATTATTGAATGGTTAAAAAAACATTATTTCAAATTTGAGAAAAAAAAATGAGAGATTCTCTAAAGAGAGCTCAGAAAGGTAATGAGGTAAGAGCCAAGCTTATCACTTGGGAGGCTGAGGCAGGAATATTGCTGTGAGTTTGAGGCCAGCCTGGCTATACAGTGAGTTCAGATCCAGCCTGGACTTCAAAGCAAGATCATATCTCGAAAGAAAGAAGAAAGAAAGAAAGAAAGAAAGAGAAAAGAAAGTAAACAATACAGCCCTATAGCCAGACAAAACTACCCATGAGTCACAGCTCTGCCAGGTCCTAGTAAGACTACCCCCTACCTCCCTGGAATTCTCAGCCTGCTCACCTGTACACAGCAACAAAGAATGATTTATATAGGATTTTCATAGAGCTAATGTGAAAATGAAGCAAAAGGCTAAAAAAATCGTTGGGCATTAAGGTCTGGGAATATGTTCTAGGTTCCGTAAGTGTATGAAATGTTTCCAGATATCTAGATTTCAACCTCCTAGTGAAAAGAAGAGCTTCTCAAAGCACAGCCTGTGGGTGTTATTTAAAGCACTGTCTAAAGTCCAAAAGAACTATTGAGACAGTACCTGGCCTGTCAGAAGCACAGCAAACAAGGCAACCAATGGATACACAAACAGTGGTACTTTTACACAATGGAATACTATGCATCTATAAAGTCCAACAGCATGGAGGCTTTTACAGACAAATAGAAGAAACTTGGGAACATCATGCTTAGTGATGTGAGTCAGAAGCAGAAGGTGAAACATCAAATGGTCTCTCTGATATGAGAGACCCAGGTCACAACTATCTCATGGAACTTAAAATGAAAAACAAAGTGAACCAGGAGGGTAGTGCAGGGAGGGAGAGAGGGATGGGTAGGGGGAGAGACAAAAGGAGAGTGGGAAAGTCCTTGTCACCTTGACAAGATATCTATGTGCACAAAACGCTCAACTTCATTGTAAACCTTAAATTTTGCACTTGTACATATCAATAAAATGGGTGGGACAAGGCAAACAAACGGGGAGTCATAGTTAAGATAAAAGAAATATGTTCGCCTGTTCTTTCAAGTTTGTATTTTCCAGCCACAGATCTTTTTCTCTTCCAAAACAGAAAAGAGAGAAGGAAGGAAGGAAGGAAGGAAGGGAGGAAGGAAGGAA
>PVKB01003681.1:0-91865 GCA_004027205.1 Ctenodactylus gundi | reverse complement strand
TCAACAACCCTATTATAAAACCAATGAAAAGTGAGAAACGCAAATTCAGCAGCAACTTATCTTGTCAGGACAATGAAACCTTCATCGCCAGGAAGCCGTGTTCAGAGAAATATTCAAAACCGAATAATCCTATTTGAGTTTTGTCACTCATGAAAGTATAGAAAGGGGTCTCCTATAAGAAATGGCAGTAGGGCAGGGATGGAGCCTGGAGGGTAAGTGCACAGAAAGCCTTCGTGGCTTTTTTCTTAGGTAAGCAGGAAAGATGCCTGGACCTCCTTTCATCCTAGGAAGTAAAGATTAAGAGGTCCTATGTGGTCTTCTCTATCAATATGCAGCCTAGAGAAAGTTTACAAGTAAGCTACCAACTTAGGTTTCTTTTTATTTTTGGAAATGACACCTGAAATTATCTTTGGGGCTTTAGTTTCTTTTGAGACTTTTTTTTTTTTTTGATAATAGACATAAGCTGTTTTTCCTTACATGATGTTAGACTTGTGTAGGAAATTTCTGTTTATTAAACTAATTTACTTTTTCCGAATAGGTCTACCAATTGACTAATATTTATTGAGTGTCTGTTAGGTGAAAAATAGCTTCATATAAGCAACATTCTGAAACATACTTGAGAACTCATCCAACTGAAAAATATTCTTCCTATGCTTACAAAATTATCTTTATAATTGTTTTTTTAATTAAAAATATAGATAGCATTTAAATCAGTATGAAAATGAGGCGATCATCCAGGCTGGGCATTTGGAGGCCTGGGTTCTCTGCCCAACAGCTAATTAGCCGTGGAACGTAAGGAAGGCCTTTCCCCTTCGCTGGGTCCCAATTTCCTCATCCATAAAATGAGAGCATTGAATGAGCTAACCTCTGAGGCTCCTCTCAGCTCTAAAATTCTATGATCTGGTGAACCATCTCCTTTCAATTGATTAAAATGAGTGCTAAGAGATTTCCTAAAGTAAACAAGCCAGACATGATTCCAATTTGTTTTGTTTTCCATTTTTTTTCTTTTTATTTCAATTTTCCATCTCAGAGCATCTGGGGGAATACAAAATATTTCTAAATTGTCATTTAGAAATGACACCTGGAATCTTCTGTACCTAGAATTCCTCACACATTGCTCTTGGTCAGCCAGAAAGCTTAAGTGAAAGTAAACAGAATCTGTGCAAAAAGTTGATTTAGCATTTGCCATGGACAGACTCAACCACCTATTTTATTGATGCATAGGTTTGTTATCTTATAAGGTGTTACTTGAAAGGCTAAAAATGCTAAAGAGTACTGACAGAAAAATAAACTAGTATTCCCACTGGCAGCCAAGGAATGGGTAAGCCAAGTGGTCATTAGTGGCCCGGTCCCTTCATGGATGCTCACAGTCTCTCAGCACCAAATGACCTTATTTGTTGGCTCAGTGGCTTAAAAGAAGCATTCTATTTCCCACGGCTATGCTGCATACCCTGTACTCCTTAGGGATTGCTGTGTCAGTGTGCTGCAATCCCATGAAGCTTTCTGGCACAAGCAATTTTCATTTGAGAAAACCCATAGTCAATTTATGACAAAGCAAATATATTAAAAATTTAAATGTATCTGGTAGGAGCCAAATTCATATTTTCTCAGTAACTTAGTTTTTTTAGTTACATTTTGAAAGTATTTTAAAACCTTTAAACTACACAACTCAGACATTGGTAGAATCAAAACAGAACTTGCATTCTAATTTTATGTACAGCAGATGTCCAATGAGATTAGTTTGTAGAGAGGGGGAAAGGTAATAGCAGGTAAGTAGTAGCTTAATAGTAGCTAAGATAAAAGTATGATAGTATGAAATTTTTAAATAAAGGAGAAAGAGATGGCAAAATTGAAAATTTATATGTTTATCAGGCAGCAGATATAGGAACAGAGAGAGACAAAACCCACCTTCTCCACAAGAGCAAGATGGAGAAACCGCAGCCTGGCTCCTCGGCTTCCTTCCTGATACCAGGTTTAAAATGTAGGGTTCTCCTGAGAGCACTGCTACGTGCCTGGTCGGGTCAGGCACACTGGGTACACGATTTAAGAAAGTGGAAGCAATATGAAAGGGCAAGGTCCCTTTCTCAGTAATTAGAAGCAATTTCAAGATAGTAATAGGGCACCAGGAAGCCAAGAGCCCTGGGCAAATGCACCGATCATAAACCCAGGAAACTGATTTCAGTGCCAGGTCTAGTCACACTCACAGTAGCTCTTGTCATCTCATGAATTCACAGCCTTGGTGGCTTGTGGACTGGGCTCTACAGATGAAGAAGATCTGGAAGATGAGAAAGGTATTTCACTCCCAGTAAATCAGCAAGGGTGAGCTCAGATTTCCTACCAACAGGACCAATGCTTTCTACTAGTCGGCCAAGCTACAATGTAAAGCATTAGTAAAATGATATCATGCCTGAATTTCTAGTTCCCCAGAGATCTGGATTTCACTGAAGTGCTTAATGTCCCCTCTTTAATCTATGGTTTCTTTAGTTGTAGGGTTTTTTTTTTTTTCAAGAAAAGTCTTAGCTAAAAGACTAAAGGGATGGACTCAGGTTTATTACAGTTAACAGTGATAATATACTCCAGTAAATCATTTTTAGAAGTTACAGTCTTTGTTTTTTAAGGGATTTTTGTCACTGGGTATTATACATGATACTTATTATTTGCAAGTTCCTGGTAGTTCCAAAACAAGAGAAATGTATTTCCCAACATTCATTCAAAACTATTTACTCAGCACTATCCAGGCCCAGGAAATCCACCCAATACACAAACACAAGTCTCTTCCTTAAAGTTTTACCTCATAATGGGACCAAAGGAAAACTAGAGAAAGCACAGCAGTGTGGTGAGTGCTCAAGCAGGTGCAGGCGAGGCTCTCTGTGGAAGTGGAGAGGGACATCAGAGTAAGATCTGGGGGGAGTTTCCAAAGAAAAACATGTTTTTGAAGTTGAGGAGAAAGCAGGTGAAAAACTAGGGGAGAAAATTTCACAAGTAGGAACAACATTTGCAAAGGTGCATATTAATAGTATTTAAATCAGTATGAAAACTATTCAGCACAAGACTTTGAGTAAGGACGCATGTGTAGAGCGAAGAGAAAAACGAAGACTCAAGCCGACCAGTGAAGGGTCTGTGTATGATGCCAGGGACTGTGACTTTCTGTTTTGAAGCGTCATTCTGGGAACCAAATAGCATTCCCACTATGAAAAACATCACTCTTAATCAACAAATACTTAGACATGTAAATCCTGACTTTCAGAGCTAAAAGTTGACCGGAAACCTTCCCAGATATTTTACTATTAATTCCCTATAACAAGCATCACACCAACATCCCAAGATTCCTGAATGAGAATGAGAAGAGTCAGGCTTCACTGGCTTCTTATAAGAATGAATGTCATACTAAATGCTGCTCCTAACACTTGGCCCCCCCACGGCCAGCCTCACCACACAGCTATGGACAGTTTACTTTGTAAAATTCATCAAGGATCTTCAGGTCTTAAATGGAAGATCTGGTCCTGTTGCTTAATGGGTCTCTAAGTCACTTTTCATGCCCCCCATCAATCCAAATACTTCCAGTGTGACCCGCTAGCTACTTGTCTGGCCTGCCCACCTCTATCTTGTCCCCTCGACAACTGCATAGCCTTCAGGCCAATCTCTAGCCTTACTCTTCCTTTGCTCAAAGTCATTCTATACTCAGCTGCCTGGGCCATGCACAGAAAATAACCATCTGACAGGTTCTAAGGCTTGCTGAAAGACCACCCTTTCTCCTACGGGATAAAGTCCAAGTGCCCAGGTGCAGCAAGTACAGGTCATAATTAGCTCCAGCTGGACACCCCCCCCCCCCAACATTCTCCTGTACTGCCCATCTCCCTCTCTGCGTTTCCAGGACTCACAATGGCTTATGACTTCTGCTTACACCAGCACATGAATTTCTTATTGACTCCTTCTGCTTAGAAATTCTCATACTTTTCTGGCCAAATATGACTCATTCTTAAAGAAGTGTCTTAGTCACCACCTCCTCCAGAAAACTATTCATGGTTCCCCCACCTATGATAGGTATTCCTCCACTATGACCCCCGAATGCTTTGTGCATGGACCTTTCCAAGTCGCAGCAATGTTATCATCTATGTACTTACTGTCCCTCAGTCTATGAGCTATCTGGGGATTCCATTGTGTGTCATTTACCTCAAAGGTTTGATTCTTACATCCACTGGCATGAAGGTACATATGCCATGGGCTTCAAAATTGAGGCCCCAAGACAAAAAGAAGAAATTAGGGAAGATGGATAGTAATTAATACAAAATAGCTATAAGAAACCAAAGAAGAACTAACTTGCCCCCCCCCCCACCCCGCCTATGGCTGAGAACTAGAACACTTCATAGTTGCTAATATATCCTCTAGTTATCCATGGAGAAAGAAAAGGCATTGATCTTTGCTCTATTTTGAATTTTCCAGAGAACAGGGTTTTGCAATAATGACCACCCTTCAGGAAATTCTAAAAGCACTAGGAGTTCTCCAATTCCCTTGGACAAGATAAGCTTTGAGAAGCAACTTTATTAAGACAAAATGGACAAGGTATTGGCAACCCTAATGCTTTTTCCTTTCTGTTTCAAAGTTGTTAAAAAAGCAACCATTCATTCTGAGATGGCACAAAAGTCTCATTTGCAGTGGTAAGACAGCCAGAAGGGGAAGGCTTCCCCCCTCCACCACCCCTTTCTTCCTAGAGAATATAGCTCAGGACTAATTTGAGGACAAGAAACAATTCTAGTTCCTTGTAAACTGCAATCCGCATTGCAACTCCTAGCAGCTACAGTTCAGCACAGTTAGAAGTCAATTAAGGGAGGCCCAGGATTAAGACATCATGGAGACTGAATTATCTCATGCCAGCAGGAAAAAGTCGTTTCTTCAGTTCAGGTTCATGGTCTTTGGGGTAGAAGTGTTTTTGAAGAGAAGAGGAAATGCAGGTATTTGTGAGCTGTTCCTTCTCACAAGACAAGGAAATAAGAAAGATTCCAAACTAAATACATAACCAGCTCTTCAATATTCCATAACTAATGTATTTTAATATATTTTCAGTACAAATTCCAGGCCTGTAAGTTCAGTGAGAACAGTTAAAAATACCAAAACATGGGAAAAAACACAACATCCTGCAGTTCCCTCCATATGTTTTATTTTCTTTGCCTGTTTATGGGATAAAATAGGTGAAATAAAAGTAAAAGTTTAATTACAAGAAATAAAGTGTCAGCAGTGAAGTTCACAGCCAGTTTCTGTAGTTGGAGTCATGTAGCATGTTCCTATGATATGACTGTAAGTTTTTGATTGTGCAATAAACTAATTCCAACAATAAAAACCATTAGTATGCAGGTGTTCTACAATTTTCTCAGGGAGTTTGCAGGAGCTGGCATGCATTTGATAAATGCACTCACAACCCCCGAGCTCCTGAGCAGAGGCATGTGGCTTCGCACACCTGCAGTAATCAAGCTCAAACCTAATGGGAGGCAGGGGACTGACGGGACACACACCTTTCTCACTTTAGGTGAATGCTGAAGTATTAATGAGCTCGCATATGCAGAAAGGCAATGTTTTCAACTGCTAACTTAGCCCACCCACATTTTTAGTGACTATTATTTTAGAGATTCATGGGTGACCACGCAAATAAGCGTAAAGGGAGCAAGTCACATTTCAAATGATTGCAAAAAAATTATAACGTGGACTTTAAAGTAACTCTATTGCCATTATAATGAGGAGTCATTAAGGCACTGGATCAACAAACATTTAGTCTGCAAGTTCTTATGATGAGCTTTTGCATAGGCTTGAAAATGCAGATAAGAGTTTTTATCTGAAGCCTTTTACTGGACTCTCCAGGCTGGCAGAATCCTTTTATAGGGAGCTTTCAAGCCACACTCATATTTAAAGCAGAATGAAGCTGTGCAGACAGTGGGCATGGGGGCAGGAGCCTCCTGCTGCTCTATGGCATCCAGGGCCAGCAACTCCCGATGTGCGCAACATTCGTTGCATATGTCATATAATAATTTCATGGGTAAATAATTATATTCTTAGGTTTTAAATGTTAGCAATGTTTCTTTTTCTTTGGTTAGCCAGCCTGACTTGAACCAGCTGCCTCCAAGACCTTAAGGCACAGGAAATAAATGAAGTTAACGTCCAAGAGGTGTTCTCCACCCATCAGCTTACTCTTGCAGCTTCTCTTGAGGATCCCCTCCCAGAATCAGTAAGAGAGACCTAGAAGGGACATCTCTTCATGCAAAGTTTTAAAAATCCTCAAGAAGGAGAATTAGAAATCACACTTAAAGAGTCCTTATCTGGTTGTCATTCCAGAAAAGATTCTTGCCTTAAGATTTCCTGGAACTCCTAGGTTAATAAGTTGGGGCCCTGTCAGAGTCTAGAGGTATGAATAGGGGTGTTCTACTCTCTCTCCCACTTCAAACCATTTCCCCTTCACCACCACCCATCTTATTTATGAAAACCATTGAAAATCTCAAGAACCCTTTTTACTGGGTGAAATCCAGGTCAGTGGTCAGTCCTCAAGGAGTAAGGTGAGGCCAGAGTTTCTTATCTATGGCAACTGGCAATTCTGAGGAAAAGAGCTCTTTAAAAAGTTGGGCCTAAGCCAACATCTGTACAAATTACTCATGGTCCAAGTTAGGAAAACATAGCAATGTCAAGTTCCAAGGAAGAAGTAGCTTACAATGAGAAATGAAGACAGAGATCAGAGTCCAGGAGGAAATAGAAACAGAATCAGGTCAGGAAGGAAATGGGATGATTCCAAATAATTATACTGGCTGTCCCTGGCCTGCTTTTCATTTATCCAAGTATTTTTGGTGATTTGATTATTAGGTGTTGGTTAAAAGTTCCAGAGTTGGAGCCTTTTGATTCTCACATTATCCACTTTTTAGAACTACAAATGGTAGGTGCTTCTTTACCACCTATCGGCAGTCTAGCAGAGAAATAAAAAACAAAAAGCAATGTCTCTTGGAGGATGAAGATCAGTGGCTGAAGACTGAATCTCCTCCTGTTAAAAATTGTGGGAGGAAATGATAAGTAAGAGACTGACATGCCCAACCAAACCCAAATGTTTCCTTCTGATATTCTTTTATTTTTCAAATTCTGTATTTTCAAAAAGAGAAATAAGTGCTTTAGGACCATAAAAAGCATTCATAAAGAAAAAGAGTTGTGGAAGTAACAAAAGTTGTGAAATACTGTCACTGTTGTCAAGGCTTTTATAGTCTCAGTAGGCAGATAGAAGACTCAGCTGGATTTTTCTAAGTAACAAACTACCTCAAAACTGCACAGCTTAAACTAATCACTTATTTGCTCACCATTCTTTGAGGTTGGTAATTTGGGTTGACTCAGCTGAGTCACCTTACTTCTGCCCTACTTAGTATCTGCTGAGCTCACCTTTACATTGGCGGCTTCATTGAGGTAAAGGACATGTCTGAGGTGGCTGGATGTTTCTCACTGAATCAAGAAAACAGGCTTATTCACAGAATGGACAAGATCCATTATAGCAAGAGTAGAGTCTGCAAGCCTCCGGTGGCCTAGGTTTATAACTTAAGTATCATCATTTCTGCTGTATTCTGTGCTCAAATCAAGTCATGAGTCAACTTCAATTCAAAGATGGAGAAGCCAAGTCCATATTTTTATGGTATAAACGGCAAAGAATGTATAACCATGTTTGATATACTGTAGTCATCTGCTGGCCATCAATATTTATATTCCTTCTATATGACAAATAAATTCCTTTCCTTCTAAGACTGCCTGAAATCTAATTCTACGATCAAGCACAAAGTCCAAAATCTCAGGAACTGCATCTGGCCAGGTATAAATGATGCTCTTCGGTCACAACTCCTTGCATGTAGCTTCCTCATAACCTAAAGCATCTATGAGCTCAGCAAAATGTTTATCTCTTTCCTATACCCAGCATACAATGGTGAGATGAAACAAAGGTAATCATAGTAGATGCTCAATTCAGGGAAGGGGAAGTACTTAAGAGTCATTGGTTCCTAGCAATTCAAGAATGTAGTCACATACACATCACCATAAGGAAAAGCCTTTGTGCACAGATGAATAGTATTTCTTCATCTTGCCTCTGCCCATCTGGGCCCCAAATCAATATTTTAATGTTGAACTATCACGATTCTTTCTTAATAAAGTTGTATACAACATATTCCCTTAAAACTTTGTGGATTTCCTACGTATCAGGTTAGAGTCCATTTTAATAGACCAAAACACATAGAAGATTTTGTATGCAATTTTCTTTCTTCTTTGGACAGTTTATCAAGATCTTGTGAGTTAATAATGCCTTTAAGATTTTTAAAGTTATTTATTCAATTGAACAAATCTATTGCAAACAAGTATACATATTTCTAAAGCATTCAGAGGCCTTAAAGTCACATCTTTAATTAGATGTTATAATATTCATTTGTAAGGAAGAAGATTGAAAATTTTAAAATGAATTTTTCCCTAATCTAGAATGTTTTGAGCACTCTAATTTTTTTATATTTGCTTGTAAGTTGACTAGTCCTACTTTATGGTGTCTCTTCTTCCCAGGTATTATTTTTATGCTATGTGGACATATCTTTAACCAAACTCACAAATTTGTTTATATATTTTCTTCTTTCCAAGTCACCTCATCAAATACTTCCCTGATACTTTTGATTCAAAGCCAGTGCCATGTTTTTAGCTTTCTATTATTGCAGTACTCCAAATGGAAACATCAATTTCTACTTTAATTCGATTTTTCTGCCCAGAAACTACACAAAAAAAGAGTGGCTTCAACATTTTTCTGCTCATAGTTCTGTGGCTCAACAGTCTGTGTTGGGCTCAACAACACATGGATTTGGCTGATCTGGTATGGTCCTTGCTGATAACCTGACAAGAACAGAAGCAAATACTGAGCTTTTGTTATGGCCTTACTTCCCAGGGAACCGACCAGCCACCTAATGACAGCTCGATGACATTGGATGGTTCTTTACACTGGAATAGACACTTATTCTGGATATGGATTTGCTTTCCTTCCCATAATTCTTGTGCAAAACCATCATCATATATTTAATGAATGCCATGGTCAATATCATATACATAGCACTTCTTTTGATCAAGGAACTAATCTTCTAATTAATAAAATGTCTCGTAGGCGTATGCTCATGGAATTGACTGAGTTTACCATGTACTCATATCCCCAAAGCAACCAGCTTGAGACAAACGTGGCAAGGCCTTTGAGAATTGAGTTATTCCCACCACTTTTCAGGGATGGTGGGATATCCTTTAGGATGCAATAAATGTTTCAAATTAATGAATAATGTATTGTGTCATTTCTTTCATAGATACAATTCAGCAACCTGAGAATCAAAGGGTGGATACAGAGTGATTCTTCCCTTACTATCCTTAATCATTTAAATTTTTAATTTTTGCATCTCTCACAACTTTGGGCTTTGCTGACTTACAAGTTCATTTTTGTTTTTGCTTTTAATTAAGGAATAATGTTTCCAGGAGTACCACCCCCCCCAAAAAAAAACTGATTTCATTTAACTAGAAATTCAGAGGGACACCTAGACTCTTGGGCTTTTCATGTCAGTAATCCAATAGTCAAAAAAGGGAGTAATTTTATGGGTTGGAATGACTAATTCCATCAAAGAGAATTGGTTTGCCATTTGAGAGACTTTGTTTTCCTTCAACGAACCAATTCTGGCATCAGCTGGGTGTTCTAAAATTCAATTCAATTCTCAATTCAGTCATTAACTACCTGGAGTTAGCCATCAAACTCCATAGTTTTAGGAATTCTATAGTCCTATTAGGTTACCTTTACTTCAGACTCCAGTCACAATTATCAAATCCCCAGGTTAGCCACACTTCTGACTTTGCTATAAAGTCACAGGTTTCCATAACTCACTCCTTAGATTCAATAATTCGCTAGAACTCCCAGAACTCAGGAAGATTTTATCTTCCAGTTGTAGTTCATTATGTAGGATGCAAATGAACTCCCCAATAAAGAAGTATATAGGCCAAAGTCCAGAAGAGTCCTAGCATTGGAATTAAGGTGCACCACCTTCCTAACCCATGAATGTGTCCGCCAACCAGAGGGTTCCCCAAACAAAAAAATTTAAGAGTTTTCGTGAAGGTTACATAATGTAGAAGTAATCTATACTAAATCATAGGCCACAGATAATCTCAACCTCCTCCCTCCCAGAAGCTGGGAGGTGGAGCTGAAAGTTCCATCCCACTCATCACATGATTGGCTGATTTGATAACCAGCACTCAGCATGCAGCTATCCAGGGTCCTGCCGAAAGTCATCTCATTAAAAGACATTCTTATCACTCCAGAAATTCCAGACTTTACTCTGAGAGACAAAGACCAAACACTTTCCTTGTTTTGCCAAACTATACACAACAGAGAGGAGGCCTATTAATACTTCCATTCTTTGTGTTAAAAATAAATGGAAAATGACAATAGTCCAGTGTAGGTGGGACTGCTAACAGCTCAGATCCTTTAGAAGTGAAGGTTTACGTCCTCTTCCTGCCACCACCAACACAGAACTATGATGAATTGAGGTGTTTACTTGAGTCAAGGGAATACAGTTGCTGGGAGAAGGAAGTAATAAATACCAGCTATGAGTACGTGACTGCTTGCAGAAAAGTAGGCCATCATGTTTACTAGCATTTCTTCCTTAATTTAATGTAAATTTGTCTTCCTTTTCCTCTTTTCTGATCCCCCTACCATCTACCATACATTTTGTTCATGGGGGCTATAATTGTATATCAGTATTTAAGTCACAGAATATTGAAGGGTGAATATGATTGAGCTACAAGAATGAAGAGCCCCAGTGAGCCAAGTGTTACATGAGACTTCTAGAGTTTTGTCTTGGGGAATGGTTAGAGTGCTTTTAACTGTATCATATGAAACAGAAGAGTCTTCTCCTTATTTTGAAGTTAACATGATTAACAGAGGTACACATGGAAATGGAGTTACCAAGATAGTCTCCATGCTGGATTGTTTATTATCAACTTGTTTAATGTGGGAATTACCTTTTCCGGAACCCCCTCTCCTGTTTCCAAGCTAAAATTAGCTGAAGATGAGATGGAAGACAAGCAGCATCCAAGCTTTTAAGGTAGATGAAGTGCGAGATCGGTAGGGGTTCTGGGAGCATTATATCCAACATGCCATAGTTCTACTCTGCCTCACACACAGCTCTCCACGGCAGATGGCTCTGCTGACCACAGAAGGCCCAGGTCCGCTGCATGGTGCTTAGCAATTGAATCACAGAGGCAGCAGCTGGGCTATGCAAGAGATTCCCAGAGACCTCTTAGGCTTCCTCCTCATGGCTCCACTTTGACAGCTTCTCCATCTCTTCTGAGGGTGTCTACCCACTCAATGCTTGGGCTGAACAGTTCTTCTCCAACACTCAGCCTCTCTTTGGAGAATTTGCATACCCGTCCCCCGCTACACACAGTTGTTGAAGATCTAATGTAAGTTCCTCACCCCTTAACACCCACTGTGGCTCTGCTTCCCTGACTGAGCCACAAATGAATCAAGAGCAGAACGAGCCCCTGAAGAAATGGCTTTCAATGAGGCCATTACTGGAAAAATAGCACTTTTCCTACCTCTGGTGTGTTCTTTCATGGAGAGGTGCTGTGAGAGTGAAATTCTCCTAAGTCTCCTCCTCCTCTAGCATCACTCCTTTATTGATTAGCTTGGGATAACGAAGCAGATCTGCCCAGCTCCATCCCTTCCTCCTTCCCTTGGGAATGGTTGGGCCCACCAGCAACACTCATAGCACTCCAAGTTGGTAGGACCGACTGGCTGTGGTGGGGACAGTACTCTCTTCCTTTTCTAAATTAGAAGGCTCACCGGATGTCATCTCCAGCATAAGTCTATCATAATAAACATAGTTTGGCTTTCTTCTGTCCTGTTTCTGTGTCTCTCTCATCTGGTATGGAAATCAAGCTGGAAAGAGCAATGTTTGTGGTGGGACTCCCTTGAGTCCCCAAGGATGACTCAAGGAGAACTTCCTAGGAAAGCAGTTATCCATAGTCTGTTTTACTAGTTCTGGAAGGATGTAAAGGCAGAGGAAGAAAAAATGGAAAGCCAGGTGGGGGGGGGGGGGGGGGAAACAGGAGCAAAAAGACGATGCTAGCTATAGACAGGTAAAGAAAGATTAGCCTGAAGAGTGTAACTAAGCTTCCGCAGCAAATGAAGAAGAATTAAGAATGGATACTGAGGAGGGACAGGATCATGGGGCAGCGGATGAAGAACCTTGCAGGCTACATTTAAGTTTTTAATAACAGCTACTTTAATTTTGTGCCAATTATTCTTTTTCCTCCTAATATTAAATTTTATGATCAGCTTCACTTCCAATTTAATGGAATATGCAATCAGCCTTTTTTTATAGAACTGTTTTATCGCTGGTGTATGCTTCTTACTATCTAAATCAGAGAAAAGACCTATCAATAGTAATAATGGGCCTGCCCTCTTATTAGCAGGCTCCTCCCCTCCCCCCACTGGCACTCTTACTTTATTGAACCTTACTTAAAATATATTTGTCAGTCTTACACCATTAAAAATATTTTTCAGGAGTAGAATCCATTTCTATGCTATAAAAAAATGATTTCAGGGAGCTTTCCTCAAATGAGAGAAGGCGAGAGATGGGATGATAGAAACACTTAACTACAGCTCACTGTCCATCAGGAATGTGACACCTGTGAATTTGGAGCTCTTCCATAGAGCTAAAAAAGGTGCTAATATTTCCCTTTGGTCTCCTTGGTGTCTCTCCCCCTCCCAACATTTCAAATTCATTTTTGTTTTATGTTCCAGGCCTAATGAGACTATGATCAATGGGTCTCAAGCTGACCCTGTCTTCCCGTCTTCCATCATGCCTTCTCTGTCTAACCCACTGCACTCTTCCGTTTATCAACCGATGGGTTTATTTAGTTAAGACAAGGAGAAATACAATCACACCACAATTCCACAAACAGGCCCCTGGTTTGATTTTCTTCATTTTATGAAATCCGGCCAACTGCAGACAGTAAACTATTACCTTTCCAGCATCTGTCTCTGGACTGATGATATTTTCTTCCTCTGTGAAGACATTTCAAACAGCACCTTTTTTCTGCACTAGTCACTTCAGGGATGGCATGCTCGGCTGGATGGCCACCTCAGGCTGAGATTCTGGGCTTTGACCTCAAAAGCTCTTAGCGGGTTTCTGCATGAGTTGGAACTCACAAACTTCTTTTCCTCACTAACCTGGGGCTCAGGGCACAGATAGCACTTGCAGACAGAATGCTGGGATGAGCTATAGCAAGCCACCTGTAGGTGCTCCTGGTGACCAAAGAGAGGGTGTCAAGGCTGCACACTTAGAATCCTTTCAGGCTGTTCCTTCTACTCCTGTAATTGTGCCAACGTCATATTTAATACTACTAAGAGAGTTATGTGTGCACACTCTTGGGAAGTATGGGCGCCATGCTTTCGTGTACACCATCCCACTTGCTCTTTCCAGCCACATTGAAGCTCGTCATTTTTCTTTCTAAGCTCCTGTTTAGAGATGAAGTGCTTGAGCCTCTTACAACTCCATTACCCACTTGGTCAACGGGACACCTGAGTGACTGCATCTCCCAGCTTTCTGTTCCTTCCTTCCATGCTGGGTCCCACTGCCTCCTGTCTTCTACTCTAATCCCAAAAACCACCATAGTCCACATCTTCACCCTGAGCTCCCGCCACAAGCACTGTCATCTCGCCCCACATCTCCCACTCCGCCCTGTTCATTCTAGCATGCAGAGCTTCTAGACACAGCTGAACACATTCCAGCTGTGGATGCTTTCCAGGTCCTGAGTGCTCCCATGCTCTCAAGGAAGATGAGTGTCCCCAAGACAGGATGTAGGAAAAGACCTCTATCCTTGGATTTATCTCTACACTTGAGCAAACAAAGAGGCCTATGGTGCCTGCACTGGAAGGGGAGAGAAGTAAAATTCTCTCTCTCTCTCTCTCTCTCTCTCTCTCTCTCTCTCTCTCTCTCCTCCCTTCATCTTCACCTGCCTTCAAATAAATAAAAGGGTTTTTTTTGTCCTTTCCCTTATTCTAGCATAGGATTTGTTTTTACCTATATAGTACCTAAATGGAATTAAGAGAATGCACTGAAACTTCTTCCACTCCTCATTTCTTTGCCCAATGCCTTTTTTTTTTTTTTTGTCCTTACATCTTTACAAGAGTTCACACCCAAGCCCCTACAGTACCCATCCCCAAGATGACCTCAGGTGCCTTGGGGCTCACATCACCCAGGAAACCTTGTGTTGTAGTTTGGACCTATCCGGAATATACCCCCAAAGCCTCCTGTATTTGGATGTGGCGGGATACCCATGAGGTCAGGTTGTGTGGGGCCTGGCTGGACAGTGCTGAATACTGGAGGCTTCACCTGGGAGGAATGGGTCACTGAGACAGGACCTGGCAGATTGTACCCTAGTTCCACCCAACCTCCTTCAACTGACTTTCTGGCTATGATGACATGAACAGCTTTCTACAGCTAGGTCACTGCCACGTGCTTTCATCATTGCCAGCTGCCCATGAATGGACTGAGGCCTTCTGAAATTGTGAGCTAAATAAATCTCTTCTCCCTTATCTTGTGGGTATCGGGTGTACTGTCACAGCAACAAATAAGTAACTAAGACCTCTTGCATCAAGTTTGTATTCTAAGGATGACTGCATCTCAATCTGAGAAAACAGAGCTTTTATTTTACTAATACAGTTTAAATTATATCATCAGTGTGACAGATCTAAAGGAAGTCTATCTTCCCTTTTTTATCATTTATATATTCACTGCTTTGAAAAATAATCATTGATCTTTACAAAAGGAAGAATCAAGTCAAACACATTTGAATCCTAAAAACACAGTCAGAGTTGTGAGCACATTAGGGCAATCCAGGGGACGCTAAGAAAATCATTTGTGCAGCTAGCACACTGTGGGTTTTATCCTCAGAATCCTGGACATGGTTCATGAAAGAAAATACTTTCAGATCATATCATGCACATTTTTTTCATAGGCATGAGATGTGTTTCTTCTGAGGGTACTTCTCAGGAAAAGGCATTGGGAGACATAGCAGTCTTGTAGCTGCCTCAATATTTAACCAGAAAGACAACTTTTATTGACAAGAAAGGGACAGGCAGAACAATAAGAAGAATGGGATTCTTTCTTTTTTAAATAATTTGTAGTGCATGTTTTTATGTAATCACAAATTGTCAAAGAGGAAAATGTGGAATTATCTCATCCCATTTTCTAAAACCACCAATAGAACACATTACATACAAATAATTCTCAATCTAATTCTAAATGTTTTCTCACAGTCCTTAATTTTATTTCCAGTTACAACCTTCTAAGGCAGTCAGAAAACACATTAGTGTTGCAAATGAGAAAGTAGAGGGAAGGGGAGTCACTCGCCAAGGTTGACACAGCTAGTTAGTTACAAACTTGGATCGGAACCCAAGTTTGTGGAACGGCCTTCCAGAACACCCAGCAGCACATCAATCTATTATGTGTGTTCCACACTGGCCGCGAGCTTCCAGGCTTGCCTGGAATCCATGAAAATTGTATTTTTGATTGAAACTCTACTGATTAATTATGCTCTGTGTCCAAGCCAAAGAATGCCATATTTAATTTAGGAAGACGGAAGTTTAAATGTAAATGCATCCACTGTCTTGCATGCAAGTTTCCTGCCTTGAATTTCTCATAGCACCTGTCTTTCAAAAAGCTAAGAAAAGTTTTCTGCTCTTGCTAATCCTCCCAACAGGCCTGTGAAAGGCCCAGTGGGCAGTTTTAATTATTCCTGGTTTACAAATAGAAAAGCTGAGGCACAGATGGTGAAAAAGGAGGCTGAGTAAGGGATTTTTCCAGAACCTCTGGCATGTTAGCTCCAGGCCACAGTTTGCCAGGCCTACACAACCGCCAGGTGACTGTGCTTTGCGAGAAAGTTACCTCAAGGTGCTGATGAGCATGTTTCAAATGCAACATCCAAGTCCTATGAAAGGCAGTCGAACGGTTCAGAATGTAGGGAGCAAAAATGGGTCTAAGAAGTGCTTGGCACCAAGTCCCTGGCAGGCATGTTACTGGAGAAATTAGTCTCAGCCTTAAAGAAATAAGGCTACTACTGATCTAGGCTTAATAAACAGGAGAGGAAGGAGAAGAAAAAGGAAATTGAAGGAAGGAGAAGCCTTTCTAAGGAGGAATTTTGGCTCATTATCTTATTTCTGAGAGTCGCTGAATTCTTGTAAAATGTTCTTCACTAATGTGGTAAGCCTGGTGGCAAACAGAGAATTTGAAAACATATATTTTAGTCATAACAAGTCTTAACAGTACCCATTCTATAAATCAGCTACCCCCTTACTGTACAAGCTTCTTTACTTGAATTACTAATATTACCTCAACCTAGCCAATAAATTTTATTCATATACATCTTACCAATTACAGCTGGTTAATTGACTACAACCTTACCATAAAAGAAAGACAAGCCTTTTTGTTTTGTTTTTTGTTGTTGTTGTTGTTGTTGTTGTTGTTGTTGTTGTTGTTGTTATTGTTGCTGCTGTCAATTGTACTGAGGAATCCAGACCCTTAACAGTGAAACACATCTCAAACTCTCTTTTAGTTTTTATTTCAAGATAGGGTGTGGCTAAATCATTAAATTGCCCAGGCTCCAACTGGTTTCCTCCTGCCTCAGATTCCCAGAGTACTAGGATTATAGGTGTATTCCAGGACACCTAACTCAAGAATAACAAGCCTCAAAAAAAAAAGTAATCAAATGTGTTTTTCTATCATTTCAGTAATGGTGGAATGCTTATCATAACACCCAACACTTCTCTTTCTAAATCCATTTCTCGATTATCTCCAAAACTAATCCAGCTCTTTCCCTCAGGGCAGCTAAAGCATGGTACTTTGTGATGTAGGTAGGATATATGATTAAGATCCTGAAAACTTTGCTTAGCAAACAGAAGAAAAATGTTCAAAAATCCTTGCAATTCACTGGATCCTTGTCATTCTTTATAGATAAATTCCACTTCCTATCCTTTAGCTCTACCCAGAGCCCCCTAACACGAAGAAAGCCTGGGGGGGGGGGGGGGCTCTCCTTTGGTTTGTCACACTCAGTTCCTCCAGTCACTGTGATACTGTGAGCTGTGTCTACCTTAAAATAGTGGGGGAAAATGCTTGATTGCTCAGAAGTGGCCTTGCTAAATATGGAAAAATTCAATTGCTTTTAACAGTGCCTAGGTAGTGTATACAACTATTCTTTCAATGTTTAATCCTATTATTTAATGTGTGAAGTTAAATAAATAAAAATGGGCTGCCAGAAGTGGCAAAATAATATCATCTAATCTGCAGTTTACAGTGAATTTAAAAATAATAATTTGGAAAAGAGCATTTGAAAACATTCAATCTTAAAAATGCATATTTTGCTTATTCTAGTGTTTGTTGATTTGAAGGCTTTGAGGTCAGCCCAGTAAATATTCAGTTTGCTTGGCACAAACTGTGCAGGAATCTAATAGAAAGCAATATTGTTGAAAATGGATATCAATTGAAAACAGAGAGCAGTGTCAACTATTCCCCACTGGGAACAGACAACAATAAAACCAGTCAAGCATTACACAGCCGAGCCTGCCAAATGTCATTAGAGTGGAGAAAAAAGGAAAGGAACATGGTAGGGTAAGAAGCACTTTGCCTTATTTTTTCCCTCCAATTTAAAAAGACACACACACACGTACACACACATATGTGCACACTCACACACACATGAACACATTAGTGAGGGGTAAGGGGAGCAAATTTGGAGAAAGATGGCAACAAAACCTGGAATTTTCCAAGCCGATATTACCACTCTATTCTCTTTTGCTTCCAGAAGCAACTATTTTATAAATATTTTCACGTTCTTTTTTGAACTGATTATTCCCCCCATAACTCTTTTAATCAGGTTCATTTATAATCACAAAGTTCCCAAATTTTAAGCCAGCATTACAATGGCATTTGTGGCGATTGTGTTTCTATCATCTTTTATTTAATCGGTCTGAGTTCAGGGCTTTGGAAAATGCATGTTTTTCCATTGTTATCACAACCTTCAATGGGAGCTTTCCAGAAGACATGAGCTGCAGGGAAGCCCTATTTCTAGGCAAAAAGAAATATTTACAGTAGTTTCAAAATATCTTGAAGTATCAGGATACAAGGAACTAATTTCTGGGCAAAGGGACCAAAGAGATAAACACATCACCAACCCTCACCTCACCCGAAGGTGGTACCAGGAACCAGCGACTTGGCCCCCAAGCTTGTCGCATAGGTGGCATTTTCATTGATGATTTGTAAATTTTCAAACAAAGAAAAATTGTCTCCTGCAGACAATGGTTAGGCTGCTGAACAGCCAGCCAAGAGCTCCCCCTAGTGAGATCACACACATGAGTGTGTGTTTTCTCTTGTGTGGGCATGCAGGCATGAGCACAGACACAGACACACGCAGCCTTAGACTTGATTCATCAGTTCAGAGTGTTGTCCATTCCCATATTTTTTAAAAAAGATCATAAAAACAAAAATCCTCCCAACCCTCCTGAATTTTTTCTACTCCCTGTGATAAACCTCACCTGCCTCATCACAGAGCCAGGAAACTCCCTTACAGGGCAAAGATGCCATTCTGATCCTATCATTTTGAAATAGTAATAATCACATATTGGCTCCAAATCTGCATCATAAAGTAGATGCTATCAACATAGAAAGTCCTCAGGGGCATTAGATTACTATCAAATTAGCATAATAACTTTGTTGTGTAAACAAAATAAAAGACACTCTTGAACACAAGAAATGTGTATAACACTGCCCTGGTTTCTACAGCTTCTACAGAAAAACCTACTGTCCTTGTTCCACCTCTTATTTTTGTGTCAGTGTGACTGTAACTAAACACCTACTGATAGGCACAAGCAGCTTTCCGTGGACACACACTGTACGTGTGCACATGCAGACACAGGACCATCTAGTTGATTGCAGAACAATATACATAACACTCTTCCTACTCATATTTAACAGAACTAATTTGCTATAATGCCAGCATCACATCTCCCAAATCAATCCTAATTCCTGCAAATACATTTAGGCTTCCTCCAAAAAGGTATTTTATTGTTTTTATGATCCTTGCTAGGGCTCTGAAGGGAGAATAGGCATTCTGGAGGTGGGGGTGGGAGGAGGTAGAAAATGTAGAAATCAGATGCAGAGATGAAAAGGCTTTAATGTCTTTCTAAAAATTCTTTGAGAGACACATCAACATTTTTAGTAAAATACAAATGACTGCAGTATTATAATTAGCAGCTGCTTGTGTTAAGTACCGAATACTCCCTAGCTCCTAATGTATTTTTTCTCAGACCATTGACCCACAGGATGAGAGATCATAGCCCTAAGATGCCAAAGGTAACCCTAGGATGCAGTGTGCGATAAGCCACTCAATTGTACACATGTGCAATCCTTGAAATTGGCAGACAGCACAATGACACAGGATAGGTTGGTTTTATGTAGTGTTGCTTTTATCATCAAGCTACTTTGAGGAAAACTGATACACACACACACACACACACACACACACACACACACACACCAAATTTAAGTAAAAACATCAGTTGGTAAGTACTACACATTTCCTCTCAGGAGGATGATCATTAATACTGAAGTCTTTGCAAAACTTTGGTGAAACATGCTGCAGATAAATATCAGCAATAAAATTTTGTTGTTATTACAAAGAACAAAATATCTAGAGGATATTTTTAACAAGCTCATTTAATATACTCAGCTCTTTGTCCTTTCTGTGAGTCTAAAGCCTCCTCATAATAAAGACAGAGCAGGTTAGAGCTGAGGAATTGAGTGTAACCAAGCCACTTGAAAGGGAAAACGAGAATGTCACCAATTTTACCACCAGTAGCTGAATTATTTGAGCTTAAATTTTAGTTCCATAAAATCTACACCTATGAGGAACTCACTTATTGTCAGACTATGTGTACAAGTCAGCCTGCAAAGACTGACTTTCTTCCCATACAAAAGGGGAAATTACAATGTTCAACACCTCCTTGAACTGAAAGGAAGCCACTACATAAATAGCTGAATGTGGACCTATTATGTTAATTAAAATTCTGCAGGCATCCTAGAAAGTGTAATTTGGCCCAATGTGTCTAAAAAAAACAACAAAACATCATGAAAATTAGCTAATGAATATTGTGCAAGCCACTTCCCTCACATAAAATAACTCAACCATTTAAATTGCACAAATTCCAAAATGGTCTAATTTACAATGCGTTCTTATTTGCTGGTTTGTTTTAGAAGTGCTTAACCTAATAACATGGTGAGATTGTATCCCTTCAAAAATTCCAATTTTTATGAGTTAACAAGAGACTTGTGGGTGAATTTTCATATGAATTTAACTACTACAATTTTTAATACTGAACTCTGACAATATTCTTTGCTGTTCCAATTCATTAACCAGAATCTGGTTCTGTCCGGAAGTGAGGAACCTCAGGTTTGTGGCTGTTGCTGCCACTGACCAGCTAGCTGATCCTGAGCAAGCCCTGTGTCTTTGGGCTTTCCTTTCTCTCTCAGCCTCTGTACAGTGTGGATAACACCTGCCCTGCTCATAATAAAATTGCTAAGAGCGTTAAATTAGCTAGCATGTGTGGCAAGTGCCTTAAGTACTAAAAAGAACTGGACAAATATATGCACCAGTATTTTGAAAAATAGTGTCTTAATTATCAGCAACCATTTAAATTATGTTTTAAGATCTTATCCAATTGTTTAAATAGCTCCTTCTTCCTTTTTCAAGAAAACAAGAAATGTTGAGTGGTTTATATGCAGAGATTTAAAAAATATCTATCCTTGGTATTATTAGAAATTTTGTTTAATATCCAATCCAATTCTAGTCAGTCTTCTCAAATCAGAAGCATCCTCAGTATGAAAATATAGCCCACTCCTATGAAACTATCATGCTTCATTGGTTTGGGTTCTCTTGGGTGATAAGGTCACATGCAAGGCTGTCACAAGAGAACTTGCAGAGAGGGCACTAGTACCAGCAGAGAGAGTTTTGTGTGCTCTTAGTTTCAACATAACCAAGGACCGGTGAGTAGTTGTACCCCCTTTTAAAGAACTGAACCACGTGGAATATTACTCAACAGTCAAAATTAAGTACTGATACACATGGCAATGTGTGGATAAGTCTCGAATACATTATATGAATTGAAGAGCCAGATTCAAAAGGCTGTCATACCATGTATATCATATTCCAGAAAATGCAAAACTATAGGAAAAAAAGAACAGATAAACCACTGTCCAAGGCTAGAGATGAGAGACTGAGGGTTGAATACAAAGGAGCAGATGAGAACACGCTGGTGAGAGGGACCCTGTGTCCTGTCCTCACGGCAGTGGTCACATGACTGCATGTTTATCAGAACTTGTATTCAAAGGGGGAGATTTTCACTATGTGTAGATTGTAGTTCAATAAATTGGACGTATTCTTAAAACACGGGAAGAATCACCGTAAACTCAACGTAAATTTGCTACTCTGCCTGGACTATGATTCTTCCTGTAGTATCAAATTGTATTTCCATGATAATTCAAACTGTTCTCTTATAAAATAAAGTTTTATTAAGATGATCAGACCCTTAAGTGAACATGGTTAAACTTTAAAATAAAGTTTTCAGTACATATATAACACATCAGCAGTGATTAATTTCCAGAGAGTACAGAAAGTATAACTCTCTTACAATGATAATGAGAATTTCACTTTTATTGTTTCCAAACGGTTATAAAAGATTTCAAATCCTAAGCACAGCTATCTAGATTTCCTCTCTCCTGTCCTCACTGAGCCCTTAGAGAATTCCTTATCACTCACTATTTTATAGATGCTGCACGTAGGAAGGGAATACGCTTTCTCATATGTGGCTGTCCGTCAAAATTCTCAGTGGGTTACAAAAGGATCTCCCCTGGATCCTGAGGAAAACAGCTTCCCAGAAATATCTGATCAAGAACTCAAAGATGAGATAACAAAAGGAATGAATTAAAAATAGTCCCTGGAATTCTGCAAGGAATTGCAACCCATGTATTGTGCAGCCAACATACTACAAAATGCTAGCACTAAAAATCTTTCTAGAAACTGGAGTGCAGCTTCCAGCTTCAATGATCTTATTCTCTTATCAAGAAATTTGTAGAATTTCAAAAGACAGGCAGCGGGATGGGTGGAGAGCTCCTTCCTGGGGCATTCACTGAGACGGAGACTTGGTAGGGGGACAACCCTGAAGTCGGAGGGGCTGGAGGGGAAGAACACTCTCTCTCCCAAATTCTCATTCCGCTTCTCTATTGTAAATGCTACGTGAGACAATGCCCAAACAATCTACTACTGAAAAGACAATTATTTGCAGGTGTCTCAAAGCCATTTAGGCTCATTCACTCGCCTTTTCTCCTCATTGACATTAGTTTAATCTGTGAAAATCAGATCACAATCATGGCAGACTTTTTACCTCATTAGTTTTCTATTGTCTGTTCTCAGGCATGGAGTACATTTCTATCTCCAGGCGAGACTGGTTCATGTCTGCGCTCAGCTTCTACCCCTCCCCTCCTTTTAATTCTTAAGGGGAAGAAACACTTTCATTTCAATCATTTAACAATTTCTGGAACCAAATGGAAAAGACTTTACTTGCATTTTTTAAAAAAACTTACAACTCTGTGGAAAAAAAGAAAAAAATCTGTTTGTTGTTACCAAGGCCATGCATGTGGCTTACACAAAACATCCTTATCTCCTGGATTTGTTTTCTAGATATCAGGAAATTCCCTGTAGATGGCCAAGTTATATTAAGTCAATAGAGTTCCATTCATTTATTGTGGTAAATCACAGCAATGTCATTTTTGATAAGTCTGTGCTTTATCACTGAAATAACAGGTTAACCCAGTATTGTTTTAGCATATGTGGAAAGGATTTAGGATGCTCACTCTTTACCACCAAATTCACGGGATCAGACCCAGACTTTAACAAGAGAATGGAGCTGTTTTCTGCAAAATCTTGAATTCAGGTGATTAAGAATATCGTAAACTGTACTTGTTTTAATGCTAGTACATACACATTAGATAGAATGTTGAAATTCTTTGTTGACTGAATAGCTAGAAAATGTATTTTTTCCTATTTTAATTTATACACAATTTCTAAATGGAGTGTGTGTGTGTGTGTGTGTGTGTGTGTGTGTGTGTGTGTGTGTCAGAAACTTATTTTTCTGATTTGGGACTCAGTTAATGTAGCCCTCAGAATTTGAGGTCATAAAGAAAATTGTTGACAGCTCATTATGTGACTGCATAACTGTGTTACCTATTAAATTAACATTTAAAGAAATCTGTTATATTTATAGAATTTCATGAACTATTCCAGTCATTGTTTATTTCCTTATTGAATATGAGCAGAAATTATTTGCTACACCAGAAAGCATCAGATCTCCTGACTAAACAAGTTTTGCTTTCTTTGGGGGAAAAATAATAATAATGTTTGCTTGTATAAGAACATCATAATCTACAATGTCATTCCCCATTCAGCCCATGCCAGGAACACAGGATGATTTACATATGCTCTAATCAAATATTTGGGGGCTGGGGATTCTCACCACATAGCTCTAGATCAGGATTATGTGACATGCCTTGGATTTCAGCCAGGTTTAAGGCTCTTCGTTTTTAAAACAATAACCACCTGCTGGAAGAAGAAAGCAAGCCATTTCCTTCTTGACATTCGTTAGTTTAGGATCAGCAGAATCTTCCTGCTGCTCAGATTGAAATGTAATAGCTGCAAGGTTGAAAACTGAAATCTTGCACTAAGCACTTCATTGCTGCTGGCTTGTAATTTTTTTCTCTTCAAAAATTACATACACAAAGCAGTTTTAGACTCTGTAATCAGATATTTTGCCTCATACTACTGTGTGATTTGGGATGTTTTCTTCTTTTTTTTTAAACTAAAACTGCACAATCCGTGCTTTCAGGGTCTAGGAGACACTGGGCTCTCATTGCTTCTCTGTGGCATCTGGCTTCATTGATGAGCCCAGACTAGTTAACTCTCATGTCGCCAAAATCTCAACTCAGATTGACCTGACTCGTTTTCGGTTGCTTTTGCCCAGTATTGAAGTAGTCAGTAGATATCTGTGTTGCAGGGGAAGAAGTCTTAGCAGCAGAGAGGCAGGAAGCATGAAAGGACTTGACCTCAGCCTCAAGGTGTTGCTTTATAATGTGCTCAAATTTTTCAGGGTAATGAAATGCTCACGACTTAGCTTCAACAGAGCAATGCACCCAGGAGCCCTTGGTGTCTCTCCGTGCAGAGCCAACAGCGGGCCATCATTGCATACCTTTGCTAGGCCCAGCCCCTTTAGTGAGGAAGCATTCTGAAATAAAACTCGGATTTACAAAATTCATTAAAAAGTAACAAACATTGTGGGAAGAGAGGAAATGCTACATTTTATTTGCAAAATGTCAATTAAAACAGCATTGTATTTGAAGTACCACCACTTTGGAGATAACAACCTTCACAATGCATTACTGGTTATAAATACGCCAATGGTTAATATCTATATTCTTAAATGGGTAATATAGTACATTGTTTCATATATGAGAGCAATACACTTCAACTGGCAGAGATCTGAACTTACAAATCCATTTTTTCAAGTTCTTCAAAACAGACTCTTCTTTTAAGTTTTTATTTCCAAGTACTACTATATAAGTATGTTATTTTATTCTATTTTTTTCTTAGTTGTGTTCTGACCTAAGACTTACTGACCCAAAGGGTAGTATCATCCTCAACCTTCTTCTCAACTTTACAGGCCACAACTCATCCATTTGTGCAGGATTACAAACCCCTGATGTCATCATGAAACCCTTTCCACCCTCCCTCCATCAATTTAGAGAATTGAGCAAACAACAAAATCTTGTCAGGAGATACTGATATTTCAACTATTTATATTGCATTCTCAGAATGCATAGAAGGATTGCATAATAAAGCAAACAAGGTAAAGTAGGATCATAAATCTGTTTCTATAGTATTCCTGATAATTAGATAAACTGCTAGTGGTTTTTTAGTCATATGTGACTGGAGAGTCCCATCCCTCAGTCTTGACCTTGACACAAAGACCAAGAAGCACATTGTGGGCACAAAAAATGTCTGCTGTGCCACTTGAGTTGGCATAGTTGTCGTTCTGCTGATTCCTTTGTGATTGCTTATTAACTCTTGCTTCAACCTGTGGATTCTTTACCAAAATAAAATCATAGTAACCATTTGTACATTCTTTCAGGATTAGTCCATCTAAAATTACATAATATTGTGGTGTGAAGGGTGTAGCTCAGTGGTGGAGTATAGGCTTAAAATGTGTGAGGCCTTGTGTTCAAACCCCAGCACATAAATAAATTAATAATAAATAAAGATTAGATCAAGTTAGCCCTCAATTCATTTAACTGCCATGGACAAATTACAAAGTGTCTGAACACATGAAAGTCGAAGCTAAAGGTACCACTGGCAAACGATGTGCTTTATGGAACTGTTGTTTTCGCCCTTACATCCTTCAAGCTCAATTATGAAATCCAAACACCTGAGATATGGGTCCAAGGAAGGCAGCAATGTCCACTCCCTATTAAACGCCAGAGAAGCTCAATTTTGTTTTTTGCTTGCTTGTTTATTTTTGCTTCAGAGGATTAACAAAAACTCTACACAGTATATAGAAGTTCTAATATATCTGATTATATTTCAGTAAAGGATTTTATGTCTCCCTTGAACACACACATCACATTTGAAGGATCCTGACTATATTAGTCAGTGTCCTCCAGAGAAAGAGCACAAAAAAATCACCTAATACATGCGATCATTATGCAATGTGTTACTGTATGAAAATAGAAAAAAAGAGAAAGACTTTAAGGAGCTAGCTCATGCCAGTTATGGGGGCTAGCAAGCCAGCTGGCTAGAGATTCAGGTAAGAGTTGATGTCTTGGTCTTGAGCCTCAAGCAGAATTTCTATCGTGTGTCTAAAGACAGCATTCCTTCGTAAGGAAACCTCAAGTTTTTCTTATAATGTCTTCAACTGTTGGATAAGGGCATCCACATTACTGAGAGTAGCTTGTTCTAATTAAGATCACCAGCTCTGCAGCAATATCTCACTGGTGATCAACCCAATAGAACAGTAGCCACACTGGGAAAAAAACCCACAGAGAAATGTCATATTTGGAGGCTGCAGGAGCATAGCTGTGCTTTGTTGTGCACATAGGAAAAGCAGAGAGTGAATGAACAATGAAGAAAACTGGGTTGGGCTCGCCAAGAGAATTATGGAAGTGTTGTTGTTGGAGAGTATGGCATAGAAGGTCCAAGTGGATTGTGCGGATAGGCCTGCCAAGGGCCAGAACGACCTGGCATTGATGATTGGGCCGCAGAGGGGGATCATCAAACATTGAGAACAAGCGTTAGTATAGGGTACGTACTGGTTTGGCTCTGTATTCTGCTACTTTAAATGTATTACTTGGTGAGTTGTTTGGTTGGTTGTTTCAGTTCTTCAGTTTCCCTGCATGTAAAATGGAAATAATTGTAGCTACTTGTTCATGGGACTGCTATTAAGAACAAAGAGTGCCATAAAGTGAGAATTTCAATAACTGGTAGGTAAGATCATCATTATCATCTCCCTCACCATCAGCCATGAAAGTTGCTTCTTCTGCTAAAATGGAGCTTTTATTGAATTCTTAATTACTCTTCTGCAAGTTTTTGTCTTAAAAGAGAATACTGAAGCTAGACCCGGTTCTATAATCCCAGCCCTCTGGAGGCAGAGGTAGAAGGACCAGTTCAAGCCCATGTTGGGCAACTTAGCGAGACTCATCTTGAGATCAAAAATCAAAAATGAGTGAGACTGTAGCTCTGTGCAAAGATCCTGGGATCATTCCCCAGGACCATAATAAAATATCAAATACTTTAACAACAGTCATCATAACAGGTACTCTGCTAAAACATTTCTTAGGCAATTGTCATGGTAACCCCACTAACAGATTCTGTCTACATTTTACAGATGAGAAACCTCACTGAGGCTTAGGTAGGTCACCAACTTGCCCAAGGTCACACAGCTGATCAGAGCTGTGCTTTTCCACCAGACCACATCATCATCCACTGAGCATAGATTTTCTGGAAATTTTGTAGCTGATATGGAAGTGTCAATAAGGGTGAAGGAAAGTAGTTGCTTCAACAGTCAATTTTAATTGCATTGAAAAGAACTGAAGGCATACTCAATAAATATATCCTCGTGTCCCACCCCAGAAGGAGAGTGGGAAAGTACTTGTCACCTTGACAAGATACGTAAGTTCACAAAATGCTAAACGTCATTGTAAACCTTAAATTTTGCACTTACACATATCAATAAAATGGGGGGGAATAAATAAATATATCCTTGGATTTTGGTGAACATATTTCAAAATGTGAGTGTGGGGAACCGATGGGTATGTTACCATAGACGTCAGACTCTACAGATGGGAAGCTCTAATCAAACAAATTTCTGACAGTCGAGTTAAATATGGACATAGGAGGAAAAAAACTAGAAAGATGTAGAGGATGCAAAGAAGCAGCTGTGGCTCTAAAGGGATTTCTTTGATGACATCAGATGCTAAAAGATCTTGATCAAAATGTGTCAGTCGTCACATATGAAGGAGAGACACAAAGCAGAAGGATTAGTGTCTGCTTGGCGAAGTCCAGGACAAGCTGGGGCTTAGGGAACAAGCCAAGGACAACAAAAAAGTTGTTATATTTTGGAGGACAGCAATAAATATAAAGAAATGGATTGACTCATTGCTTGGATTAGGTGATAGAATGTTGACAAGTGGCAGAGGAAAATAAAAAATCACCTTCTGTCTTGTTTATTTTTTCTTTCTCACCAGGAAAAACCCATCTTCAAAGTGCAAAGTGTTATGGAGTTTATGATACAAAAAGATTCTTTAAAAACTTAAATCTGTGTTAAAGTGTTCCATCTCAAATATATTTCACCCCAGTAACTTGCTGGTAGAATTGCAGGATCACTGCTAATAATTCAGGAGAATTCAAAATTACAAAGAAAGAAAATGACAGTTGGACAATGATCTCCCCCAAGTTCCAAGTAAGTGTACTTAGATACACCCTGCTTCCTCTTTGTGCCAGCTAATGCAAGCTGAGCTAGCCAGAAGACACAAGACTCAGTAAGAACAGAAATTACTGTGGGAAACAACTGTTTTTATGTATATTGGCCTGCATCAATATTTATATCCTTTCAGGAAACAAACTTTAAATTCTCTAGAAAATTCACTGGTCAACCTTGGAATATGGAGCCCAAATAGCTTGCAAAATACTTTTCATTTTTATTCTACTCAGAATTTTAAGGGGGGCAACAGACAAGAAAATGGATGCTAGAGAAAGTGTAGAAGAACTTTAGGCCCAAGGGGTGAAAAAGCCCAGTGTGTTCTAGGAGGGGCAAGAACTTGCCTTTGTCTGAACTTTGACAGTCATAGCAGAGGACTGAAGTGTAGGGTTATGAACTCCAAAGTTAAGCCAAGGGCAGGATTTAAAGAGTTTGCCTCCTGCACAAGAGTGCAACTCAAGGTAACTGTACGACGCTGAGTTTGGCAAAGTGTGTTCAGGTTTGTTTTCCTCTAGAATTCTCTCCAGTGGGGATGAGGAGGGTAACCCTGAACGCAGAGTGGTAGGAAATGAAGAGGAAAGAGCACTGGGTGAGAAACAAAACCCAGCCCTGTGGCCTCAGTGGGCATGCTGGCCCTACCTTGCTTTCATTTTTATCTGTGATGCTCAAATTTAGTTCAGGCATTTTCCTGGGAAGGTTCTGAAAAACATTTTCCTGAGTCTCACCCTAGATATTCTGACTCAATAAGAATGAAAGAGTCGCAAGAATCAGCATTTTTAACAAGCGCCCTAAGAGAGGTGGCTTTTACACAAATGACAACTTCCCTAGTCACATCCCCAGATCTCCAGACTCCATTTAAGAAGCCCTGCTGTTCTTTATATAGGCTATCTGGGAATTCAGATCTACACCCACCTCACTAGAGACAGACTATCCCGGGCCTCACCGCTCACCTGAGTGTTTCTTAAACTTTAAAAAGCAGATCTTGTGAACATGCAGATTGCATTTCTAGCAGACTCCCAGGCGGTGCTAGTGCTGCTGGCTCACATGTCACATTTGGAAGACCGAGGTCACTTTGCTACACATGTTGACATCATGTTACCAGACGATCATTTGTTGTTTAAAGTCTTGCCTCCCAACCTGACCGTAAATTCTCAGAGACTACATTTTGAATGTTTTTGGGAACCCTGCACACCACCAGGACTAGATATACAGCTGGTCCTTTATAAATACAAATTGAATTTAATAATTCAAAGTAAAACAGCAATTAACTTCTAGATTTCAGGCTAGAAATGAAGAATAAATTGAGAATCTCAGCCTTAATTCTGAATTATTACTGTTCCCAACAGGAACATTTATAAACCCACATAGAGTATCCAGAAAAAAAATGTCCAATGGCACATTTAAGGCACAATAATCTTAGATGTCCACATTAGAAATGCAATATGAAAATAGTGCAGCTCCAGTGACTTAGAAGGGAGATGTGGTTTTCTACAAATTCCTGGAGCATCTTTCTAATGGGTTTATCCATTGTGTAGCTGCAGTCTATTATTCCTAGATCCCCATAATGTAGATAAATTTCTTGGTTCAGTGTCATATAAATCAGATCCCGATCTCGGAGTAGTTGTTTTTTTCCCTTAAGTCAGAAAATTGTGCAGACAAACTTAAATCCCAGATCTTCATGTGTGACCATGAACTGAGTAAGTGATATACTTGCCTGAACTTGTTTTATACTGCCAAGTGGATAATATTTTCATTCAGACACAGTCATAGAATTGAGTAACAATCTTAGAGACACCTCCTCTGGATATCTTTCCAAAAGACTTAAAAGTAACACATATCAGAGGTATGTGTATACCCAAGTGTATAATAATAGCTAAACCATGGAAGATGCCCAAGTAGCCACCAATAGACCAATGGGTAAAGAAAATAGAGTATCTATACACAATGGTGTACTACTCTGCCCTAAAGACAGATAGTTTGAATCATTAGTAGATGAATGAATGCAACTTGAGACCATTATGCTCAGCGAAGTGAATCAGACTCAGAAGATTACATATTGAATGATCTCTCCACTATAAGAAATCCAGAGTATAAACAAGTAGTAGCATCAAATGGGTGAGATGTTGGGAGCTGGAGTGATGAGAAAGGAGTGAAAGGGGCAGAAAGGGGGAGAGAAAGGGAATGTGAATTTGATGTAATATGTATGTACACAAAATTCCCAAGTTAAATATAACCATTTTGTATCACAAATACATGTTAACAAAAATGAGGAAAAAAATTTAGGTGAATGTGATAAAATCTTCTAAAGCCAAAGCGAGATTCAGAAGGGCTTCATAAAGTACCAATGAAGTCTTCCTGGTCAGAAGGAAAATACACAGAAAAGCAGAAAGAGAAGACATATTTTTTACCATTCACAGGTACTCTGGCGTTTAACCCAAACCTCAGTACTGTCCCAAATAATGTCTGAAATCAGAGAGGTTACAGCATCAGCCAAGGCCACCCTTCACAGTAGCCTTGTACCAAATAATTCCTTCTTTAGGTTTCTTCAAAGAGACACCTATAATATCACAGGAAAAGATTGGACTCTAACAGATGCTTTACTCCCCGAAGAGCAGGTATGTTAAAATTCTAAGTAAAACAATAAGGAGAGCAGGTGTCTTTATTAAAGATTCGCACTGTTATCTATATATAAAAGAAAATGAAAAAGTCTCCAAGAAACTATAGCAGACATTATATATTCTAGTGTAATGAAGTGTATTTAGGCAAGACATTTTAAACCATTGTCACCAGGGAAAGTACAGTTTAATTTTAGGCACAGTTTATAAGATGTTGTAAAAAAATTATTCTATTACTATACCATAAATACCTCATTTTTTAAATATCAATTTTGCTATTAGGCTTTGAAACAAGAATTTTCCTAGGGATATCCTTAATAATATGACATTAAGGCCATTTTTATTACATTATAATATAACCATAACTGTGATAATTATTCTTTTTTTTGAGTCAGAGTCTCATTTTGTAGTCCAGCCTGGTCCTAAAATATTGTAGCTAAGGCTGGCCTCCTTCTGCAATCTCCCGAGTGCTGGAATTACGGGCCTACACCACCACACCTAGTATATGTGGTGCTGGAGAATTGAACTCAGGGCTTTGCACTTGCTGCGCAAGTGCTCTAACCACTGAAATATTCCTCTGGCCCCGGTGATAATTATTCTTTTGTGCAAAATTTTCAAGTAATCCTTCCAGAAGAACATTAAGAGATTATAATGTGTGCATGTGATTCTGTCTGAGTGAGAGACTAATTCACTAAAAACTAGATCAGGTTGGGAATCTTGGAGTTTGTGACTTATCTTGAAAAGGCCATATCTAGCGCAGTGGGAACTGGAGGGATAGCAGCAAAGCCTGAATAAGTTTGGCTCTTATTCCTGTTTTTTTCATTTTCATTTTTATTTTTTATGCTAGCCATTGGAATGGACAGCATTACACATTTATTACTCCAAGAAAGCAACTAAGTTTTGAAAACCTGGTATGCACATCCATTTGTAGTTTTCCAGATATTTGGCTACATTTCTGCCAGTGTTGCCTGCAGACAGCATGATAGGAAATTGAGAGATTACCACTTACCATGCCATGTTCCTTCCATGTTAATGGCATGAGAAATTGATGGTAAACCATGTCTTTTCACAACTATTGTTAGCAAATCCTAATGTCTGCAAAGCAAAAAAATGTAGAGTTTGCACAGGCGAAGGGACATCTGTAAACTTATCTTTGTTTCCCAGCTAATCCAGAAAGCTTGAAAGTTTAATGCAACCAACATATTTGTAATGAATAAATGGTAGCTAGAGAGAGACATTTGGAGTGAAGATTGGTTAGGAAAAGAAGACTTTCTTGGAATATCTATTTATATGCCTCTAATGAGTTGAGTAAATTTAGTCACGCACATTGCAAAACAGAAGCCAATCTTGTATATGACACTTTGGATGAGTATGGTTTGCTCTGGATTGAATGTTTCTAGGGCATTAGAAGGCTCCCATCCATCCTAATCAACTTTGTGTAGACATGATTCAACATCCAGTGTTGGCTCCAATCAGCACAAGTGTCAGTCACCAAGCAGAGTCTTGCCCACAGCCCTCTGTCCTCATTTCCTCATGGCGGAATGCATGTGGTTCTTTCAGGACAATTCCCTTTCGCCTGCATTCCCAGAGTGCCTACCCTTGACAGTCTTGCCAACCGTGGCACTGACCATATGGCCAGACAATTCCACCTTCTCTAAATAATTCCATCTCCTTTACTGACCAGCACATCCTACTGTCAGGGAGGTTTCTGTAACATATTCACGTCCCAAACTCCTCATTCTCACAAGTGTCTTCATGATTCTACTTACCTGAAAGGCTCCTTTACCTGCACCCTCTCATTGGGATTTAATGGCTGACCATGTTGCATAGTTTACTTATGAAAGGAACTAATTTGAAACATATAGCCATTATTGTCTTTAATGTCTTGGCTCAAATTCCATTCCATTCATTCCTTATATAGTGGTATACAGTTTGCTCTATTCTACTAATTGTCCAATACTATTGATCTTATTTCTGGAACATATTACAGTAATGTAGGTATTTTCTAAACACTTTATTTGATATGAACTTTATATACCACTTTAAAATTTTTCCTTTTATTTATTATTTACCTTAGCAGAAAGCTAAGCATTCACTATAACACTGAGAAAATTCCAAGCCCCTAAAAGGCCCTAAGAACTCCTGCGGTATAGTCACCCAATGTTGTTCACCATGCTCCCCAAAGATTATCCAAAGCTACTTTTTTATTGACCTTTTCTTTCATCCAATATATTTTAAATACATGGTTCTACGGCTACTTATCCTTCAATGAAAAGCACATTAACCTGTGTTCAAATGCTGTGCTAGTGAAAAAAGATCATCTCATACTGTGCTGGATTCTTAACTCACTGCTTCTAGACGATCTAGTTGAGTTCCAGGAACTACTGATCGCCCTAACCAGCTGAATGAAACAAGGCCCAGCAGAGGACAAAGCCTGAGAGCCTGTTTCACTCTCTGGACCTCCACTTTTTGAGAGGCAGTGCTTGCCTGAAGTCACAGCAGACAGAGAACACACGTACAGTGTGTTAACACGCAGCACCACAGAGGCAAAAGATGACTGATTCCCTTTGCACCTTCTTTGTAGGCCCCACTTCTTGTGTGTTCTCTTAGCACTTCAAGTGTCTTTGTCATATCATAACAGTTCCTTCAAATCTGCTTCAACATATAATTGAAGTAATAAGCTGATAGGTTGGCTGAGAAGAGAATCCTTTTGATCACTGTCTGATGTCCTACCCTAAGGCTTACTTTCAGGTTCTCAAGCTTGCAAAGTTCTTTCCCCCCTCAGTGACTATATTTGCTGCTCCTCAGCCCAGAACAGTTCTGTCTTTGTGTTTGCGTTGTGGATTCTCCCAGCTTGGATGTCAGCTCCACTCCCAGGCATTCCTGCTTTGTCCCGTGTTCTCCTGTTATTCCCTGGACACTACTCTTCGCCTTCGTGACACTTATCCCAAAGTACAATTCTATGCTAATTTTTGTTATCTATTATCTGTCCCACCCTTTTAGTGTTCAAGCTCCACAAGACAAGCACCACAGGTTTCTCTGATGCACCAGGTATTATTCACCAGTCTTGAATAATACCTGAAACAAAAGAGGTTGTCTTAGTCCATGTGGGCTTTTATAACAAGACATCTTATACAGGGTAATTTAAATGCAATAGAAACTTATTGCATATACTTCCAACCATTGGGAACTCCAATGCCTGCACTAGCAGACTCAGTGTATGGACAGGGCTTGTTCTGTGCTTCTAAGATAATATCTTCTTGTTGAGTGCTTACATGACAGAAAGGTAGTACAGCTCCCTCACACTTCTTTCGTAAAGGCTTTAATCCTAGTCACGTAAACTCTGCCTTTATGTCTTAATTATTTCCTAGATATACCATTTCTTAATACTAGCACCTTCTTAACTCAATTCTTAACAGTTAAGTTTTAACGTGTGACTTTAGGATGGGGAGATCAGGTCATCATTTAGTGAGCATTCTTTAAAAAGTAGTGGCTGAACAAATGAATGAAAAGTCTAGCTCTCTGTGAAGATCCAGAGAACCATTTCTCAAGTTTGCTTTGGTCTGTCTGAGCTCCAATCATGGATTCATCCCACGAACCCCTCTGTGGCTTACCCCAGGGAGACCCTTCCAGAAATCTAGTCTCCAGGCTACCTTCCATGGGTAGCATAATTAATTTAGGGGGCTTTGCAGCCAGCCTGTCACGCTGTTGCTCATTACACAACGAGTGCTGGCTAAATACACAGGCTGAGAATTCTCAGCGGTCTAATTTTTGTTTTATTCAGAAATGTTCCATGTCATCCCATGCCACTTCCTTCATGTACAAGTCATTTAGCTGTAATTCATGTAGCACACATTCTGTTGTGTGAAAGCAAGAGGAAGCAGATGAGAATACATCAAGCTCCTTTTCTGCATATGGCATAAGGTTGGGTAACTTGTTTATGTTGTCACATTTAATTCTCACAATAATCCCCTGAGATGGGCGATCACCCATTTTAAGGATGGGAAACTGAGGCTCAGAGAAAGAAACTTACACAAGTGGTCATAACCGGGAAGAGCTTGTGTTCTTTTTGTCTTATCCTTCAGTGTGTGAAACAGAGCAAGCACATCAGAGGTTTTATGGGAGAAATAACAAGGACAAAATCTTTAGTTAAGCTTATTTCTTTGGAAGAAATCAATATTAATGAAATACTTTTTGAACAGGTATATCTCAGAATGGACACATAACATGTATGTAATTTTAAGTTACACATTTTTCATAGTTTTACACCTAAAATCAAGATGTGATTTACAAGTGATTCATTATGTTAATACTTCTTTTCCTTGCACGCACACTCACACACACACACACACACACACACACACACACATACACACAGTTATAACATGACAATTACTACCAAGGGTGACTTGGAATCAAAGTCACATGGTTTTACAAATTCTGTAGCAATAAAAGGTAAAAAAAGGCTTACAAATTTTTCATTTGCTCCTAATCATAATTAAAATAAAATTACCACCAATAAGGTATTTACCACGGGCCCAGTTATTATATAATGTAATAAGCAGTTTGTATCTGGAATGTCTCCCTCATGCATTTGGTGGGTAACTGTGGAGTGGTGTGTTATTGGGAGGTAGAACTTGGCTGCAAGGGCAGATGTTTGAGATTTAACCTGGAAAGATCGTGTCAATCTATTGAGACTGGGGTTTGCCCAAGGCAGATCTTTCAGGTGTGTGTTGTTGACTCGTGAGACAGGAAGAAAGGGAGGGAGCCTTGGTGTGGAGGTTCCTGGGTTGGTAGCTTGAGCTAAATGAAGAAAGGAAAAAGAAGCGTTATTGCAGCTTCTTCCTGGGAAAGATGAAGCCTCGCCGAAATCTCCAGACTCACTTGGCTCCTGCTTGCTTTGGCTTCTGTCTGCAGTGCCATAAGCAGCTCTCCAGCCTCTGCCGTGTGCTTTCACCCCTGTCATCCGTCCATGAACACACTGTGCGAGACCTTCGGAAACTGAGCTCAATAAATCTTTCCTCCCCTAAGATGTGGAGGTCTGTTATTTTGTCTTGGCAAGGAGAAAGTGACTGAGACAGACAGACTTCCCCTTTCTAGACACGACACCCAACTCTCACAACTTGAAGAAATTTACTTTAGTGCTTGTTTTAGAAACATTCTGTCCGTGAGGAGTCAGCTGCAAGACAGGAATGCCGTGGTGGAAAAGCATGGCAGATCACAGGTGTTAAGAAAGTGGCTCTTGATTTCATGGAGGCCAGGACACAGTGTAGAGGAACAGCGCAGGAGAAGGACGGAGAAAGCAGACCTAGATTCCAAGGACACACCCTCATGATTCACCCAGACCCGCCCAAAAGTGCGTTCCACCAGTCCCCAAGGTGGATCCCAAAGCCAATCAAGCAGATACTCCATTCTCACCACCAGAGTTGTTTCTAAAAATCAGCAGAGTGGGTATTTAGGTTAAGATTTATTTTACAAATGGTGAGACTGATACTCAGAAAGATTGATTAATGAGCCCGAAGGCACATAGCTATTAAAAGATAAAGCTAAAATTTTAAGCCAGGACCACTCAACTGCAAAGATCGTGTCAGTCACCAAACTGATACGTTGGTTCCTCATCTGGCACGACCGTGGAGGTTTCCCATACTTACAGCAAGACTCTGGGTCATGGCACTTCAGTTCCTGTCTGACAACAGTTCATTAGCTTAATCAACACTTTAGAATGAAGCAAATACATCACGTGGAGATAATGGAGCCCTCTCTCCCCGTGGTGTGACCCTCCTCTGGGCAGCAGCATAGCGCATCAGCAAACTTCATGGCAGAAGCAGTCAAACTGTTACTCCACAAAACACCAAGGTACCAGAGACTATGATGTTAGAGGCCACAAGGATCTGACACCTGCTGTGCCAGTCTTCTTCAGCGCCCGGCCTACCATAACTACCAACGACTGCAGGGCAGCTGGAAATCCAGCCACGGCTGCCATCTGTTACTGCCTGTCTTCAGGGCCAAGGCTCTGACAGCGCTACTCACCAGAGAAGGATGTGTACTGACCTTTTGCATTTCTAATGAGGATTCCCTAAAAGAGATTATACTAGATACTTGCTCCACTCTTCACAAATAGGCCCTCCAGGGAGGTTGCTTGAAGTGCCATAGCTACTGCTGGCTCCTCCTTCCTGCAGTAAGACCCTTAGGGAAGGTGGCAGACAAGAAAGTGACTCTTTTTCTTTTTTCTCCCATTTTATTAATTTGTGTGTATGTGATACATACTGCTTACATTAAACTTGAGTATTCTGTGCACATATATATCACATCAGAATTGTAAACCCTTCCTCTCTCTGTTTTTGATTCTCCCATACCCTCTCTGCCAAGGTTCAGATCTGAAATGTCCCCCAAAAGCTTCATGTTTCTATGGATACTGTGCACTTTTAGGAAGTGAGTCCTGGCTGGAAGGAGTGTATGCTTAGGTTTTGACCTGGAGAGGCAGGTGCTGGCTCTGCCTTTCTCACTGATTTCTCAGTTCTGCCGTGCTGCTGTGAGGATCTTTGGCTCTGGAACTCTGGCTCTGACTCTGGCTCCAGCTGCAACCCCAACATCTGATTCCACCATCTTCCAGCCACCCACCCATGAATGGACTGCGACTTTCTGAAACTGTAAGCTAAAATAAGTTTTTCCTCCCTAAAGTTGTAGATGTCAGATACTGAATCACAGCGATGAAAAAGGAGCTAAGACACTCTGCCTCCCCACTAGCTCCCAGAACCCCCCAGTGACTCAGCCCTGGTGACTGGTTTCTCAGAGAAATCATTCAATATAACCTTCTGTGCATGACTTACTGCACTGAGCACGATGGTCTCACATTGTGTCCATTTACCTACAAAAATCTCAAAACTATCTGTCTTTTATTGATGAGTAGTATTCCATTGTGTACAAGTACCACAATTTATGTATCCATTGGTCTGCTGATGGATATTTTGGTGTCTTCCACATTTTAGCTATTGTTAGTCGTGTTGCTGTGAATATAGGGATACATATACCTCTTTTATATGATGCTTTTAACTCTTTTGGAAAGATTCCCAGAAGAGGTACTGCTGAATCAAAGGAGGTATTGATTTCAGCCTTTTGAGGAATTTCCATATTGCCCTCCATGGTGGTACCAGTTTATAATCTCACCGACAACAGAAACACTGAACCTTCTGCAAGACAAGTTGGCAAAAATGTAAAGGAGATAGGTGTATGTAAAGACTTTCTTTTTAACCTAGTGCAGAAGAAATAACTCCCAGAATCAACAAATGAAATTACATCAAATTAAAAATTTTCTGCCCAGCAAAAGAAATAAACAGAATGAAGACAGAATGAGCAGAATGGAACAAAAAATTTCATGAGCTATACCTCAGATAGGAGGCTAACAACTAGAATGAAAAAAGAACTAAAGATAAATAGACCCCTCAAATTCAAATGACTAATAAAAATGGGCAACAGAAATGAACAGGCAATTCTCAGATGAAGAACGTAAAATGGCCAATGAATGCATAGAAAGAAGTTCAACATTCCTAGCTATTAAAGAAATGCAAATCGGAACGTCACTAAGATGCCATCTAACTCCAGAGAGATTGGCGTATATCAAGAACTCAACAACAATCAGTGCTGGTGAGGCTGTGGGAAAGAAAATGACTCCTGAACTTGACTGCTGCCTGGGAATTTTGGTTCTGCCACTTGCCAGATGAGTAGTGTGGACAATCGCTTAAGTTATTAGTCCTTTTTTCTCCCTTATCTGTATAATATGTTAGTTAATATTGGATCTTACCCAATATTAACATTATTACAGTTACCACAATATTAACACAGGGCTATTGGGAGGAACTAATGAGATGTGATATGCTTATACAATACGAAGCACAAAGCTACATTAGGAGCTATAGAGAGGTATTCAAGTGAATGGTACAGCCATGCCACTCTTTGTATCAGTCATACCTAGCTGTCTGTATAGAATCATCAGTTACAGGAACTTCTTCAGGTATTCAGGAGATAACTGAAATTATGTGGGTCTAAATGGCATTTAAAGTCAATCTTAATCTCTCATAGGTTTAATTATAAGACAAACCTTCTCCCTGGCTGGATGTTGTGGTTTGGACCTGGAGGCCTCATATGTTTGGATGTGGTGGGATACCTATGGAGCGCTGTGCCGTTGGGAGGTGGGGCATGCTTGAAAGGCAAGGATGCCTGAGGCTTTACCCAGAAGGGGCAGATCACTGGAACAGGACCTGGAAGAGTATATGCCAGTTCCATTTTTCCTCACTCACTTGACTTCCTGCCCCTGATGCCATGAAGAGCTCCTCTGCCTCCAGCTCCACCATGTACTTCCACCATTGCCAGCTACACATGAATTAACTGAGAACTTCTGAAACCATGAGCTAAAATAAACCTTACTTCCCTTAAGCTGTAGTTGTCGAGTATTTTCTCCCAGAAATGAAAAAGTAACAAAGAGAAAAAATGGTGCCAGAGAACTAAGGTCATTGCTGTGACTTTACCTGACCATGTGGTTTTGATGCCTTTGGAACTGGTTTGTGGGAAGAGTTTAGAACTGTTTGAAGATGCCAGCAAGAGAAGCTTTAGAATGCTGTGAGCCAGGCTTTGCAGGAAGGCCTTGGAGACCAGGCAGTGGGCCTTGGGAGGGCGGTACATGAAATTGGGAAGGGAAGCCTGAAATGCAGTGAAGACTCTAGAAATTTGGAGGTGCCAGGGGCATGGATTGTCTGCAGGGGAAAGCCATCAGCTATGAGTGGAGCCAGCTCAAAAGAGAAGCTATGAAGATTATTGCTGAAGCCAGTGATACAGGGGCAGGACCATCCAAGCCCTTTGGAGCTCACATCTCACAACAATTAATCCCAAGTGCTGGACACAGAGCTACATTGGATTAACTGGGATTTAATGCTTGTCCTGCTGGGTTTAGAACTTTTTTTTTGTCCAATTGCTTTCTATCCTCCTATTCTACTGTTTTGGAACGGGAATGTTTATCCTATGCCATTGTAGGTTGGAAATGTTTAACTTCTCTTTAATTTTCATAGGAGCTCACAGTTGAGAGTTTAGCTTATTTCTCAGAGGAGATATTGGACTTTGTGTGTGTGTGTGTGTGTGTGTGTGTGTGTGTCTTCTAATAATGTTTTATTTTGCATTTTTAATATTCATTTTATTGCAGGTTTTTTTTACTTAATTTCTTTTCACTTTTTTATTGAAATTCTGCTTTATCATTTGAAAGTCATAATTTGAACAATATTGAGCATGGAAAAGGCAGCAATGACTTAAAAGCACACAAATCAAAAATTACAATAATAAAAAAATTCAAGTGAATCTTAGACTTCAATACATTGATGGATATATGATTCAGAAATTAAAAAATTACATTATGTATGTCATTTTAGCTTTATTCTTGCCTACTATAAATATATATGTATACACACACACACACACCATATATTTTGTTTATGCTTGAATTCCAAATTCTATAACACATTAGATATAAGAAACTTGGGGAATCAATGAGCATCTCTGCCCACCCCTTTTTCAGAGGATTTGAACATTTTAACAGTGTTGGAATTGTTGAGACTTTTGCAATTCTTAGAGTAGAACTAAATGCATTTTGCATAAGAAAGTAGACATGGTCTTTTGTAAGCCAGGGGCAGAATGTTGTGTTTGGATCTGGAGTATCCCTAATAATCTCACGTGTTTGGATGTAGCAGAATACTTGCAGAGCAGTGTGCTGTTGGGAGGTGGTGTCTGGATGCCTTGGGCTAAACCCAGAAGGGGCAGAACACCCCAAAGAGGTTGGGTTGACCCCAAAGAGGCAGATCAGTAGGACAATATTTGGAAGAGGATAGGCTAGTTCCACCCTTTCTTCCCCACTTGACTTCCTGTTCTTACTGCTGTGAAGGGCTCCTCTGCCTGATTCTGCCATGTGCTTCCACCACTGTTGGCTGCCCATAAATGGTCTGAGAACTTTTGCAACTTTTCTCTCTTAAATTGTAGATGTCCAATATTTTGTCCCAGTAACAAATAACTAAGATTTAGATATGCTTATCCTAAAGTACCAAGTGATATACTTTTGGTATTCATCTAAAGCAGAGATCATGAATTAACAAACTTACAGTATCCACACAAGTCAAGTAAAAGAGAATATAAGAAAGCTAATATAGTATAAGAAAAAAACAGTGTATGTCTTAATCACTTTTTCATTGCTGGGACACAATACTTGACACCCACAAATTAAGGTGGGAAAGGTGTATTTTATTTCAGTTTCAGGAGGTCTTTGTCCATTCATGAGCAGCCAGCAAAGGTGGAAAGACTCGGCATAGGTCTAGCTAAAGAAAAGCTATTCATGGCATGGCAAGACAGGAAGCCAAGAGAATGAAACAGAAGGTGGAGCTAATGAATATCCTTCCAGGTCATGTCCCAGTAATCCACTTCTTCTGGGTTAAGTCTCAGTGATCCACCCTTTATGACCAGGCCCCACCTTTTAATAGCACAGAAAATCAATGTATTAAGCTCCATAATTGAATCATCTTCTAAGCATGAGGCTTTTGGGGGATATTCCATATTGAAAACATAACCGTGTAAGACAAAACCAATGCCAAAATAAATGGTAAATGTACTCTAATTATCATGAAACCCAGGAGACTGTAAGAACTGCTTTACTCAGGGCTGGATACAACTGGAAACCTTACCTCTGCCTAAAAGGTTCACTATTACTCAGATGCAACTAATTATTAATAGTAGAAAATCAGATTTGCCATTGCTAGAATTTCCTGTTTTTCATGCACAAGAAGAAATATACATTTTCATCTGAAATCTTCTAATTTGTAGATACAAGCAATGAAATTTTTTTGAGACAGGGTCTCAAAACTCACTATGTTGCCCAGGCTAGCCTTGGACTCAGCTCAGTCCTCCTGTGTCTGCCTCCTCCTGAGTGCTCGGAATACAGGCTTGCACCACCATGCTCAGCTTCCATGGTGCTGGGGAATCAAACTAAGGGCCTTGTGCTTGCTAGGCAAGTTCTTTAACTGCTGTACTATTCTTCCAGCCCCACCAATGAAATTCAAACTACATTTAAGATTACCTAAATTTTTCATCTTAAGAGACCCTGAAGGCCGATTCTGGATTCAGATATTAGATGTATGAACTCAAGCAAGCAAAAAAATAATAAGTAATATTTATGTAATACTATGTTATGAATTCCATTAATGATCCAGGTAACTTCTTATCTAGCAGCCATTTTTAATGAATTCTAAATGTTGGCCTCTTCATTCAGTAAGATTCTAAGACTCTACTCTCACTCTTGTGTCTTTTGTTCACTTTGCGTTAGTATACCCCTTCTTTCTGCAGCCCAGGGCTACCCAAAAAGAAAATAGATGTTCAATTTGTGAGTTCTTAATCTTTTTAAGACAAACTGAGCTCAAGAATAGCTTGCCCAAAGGAATTTCCAATGCTTAATTGACTACAATAAACCAAAGATGTGTCACACCCCTTGAGGAATCACTTAAGGAACATTCTAGGAGAAAGTGTACCTTTTACTTATCTTGCTTTCTTTGTCTTCCAGTTATTAGGAAGTTACCTGAAAGACATGAGACTTACAGGAAGTTTCACTAAGATAAAAGCAGAGCTTTATTTCTGTTCTGAAGGTAGGAAGAAGAAAATACAAGTGTAGGGAAAGACTGTGAGCTTGTTATAGATATATTCATATGGCTTCCTCAAATAACTGCCATACTCAATATCTCCATATGAATCTACAAAGGAATCAAATAAATTCTCAATCTAAAAGTACATATTTATATATATATATATATATACATATATATATGTTAATTACAATATTGCTCTATTAATAGCAATTCTTGATATTCCAAGGTATGGCTTGTTTTCAAGTTTACTAACAGGATCCATTTTACTTCAAATCCTGTCCTGTTGACATCTAAAAAGTCACAATCAACAACAGGTAATCCTCCCAAATACATTTGTGTTGACTTCTCCCCTCTATTTTTCCCCTTAGTATGAGCACAGCATTTGAAACACAAATATTTATCAGCCCTTGGCCAGAGCAAAGAGTAAAGAGAGAAAGTGAAAGTCATCGACCATTTTATGAGACCTTAGAAAGTGGTTCTGGATTCAGAATTAATTTCAGACCCTCTTCATTGATGTCTGAACCTGGATGAGCTACATACCTCGTGCAATTTAAGCAAGGGGGATAATGATGGTGCTTACCTTGTAGGGAGGTTCAGCAGAGAAAATAATCTAATGTTTAAAAAACAGCAGTAATAGAGTGGGATTAAGTCACATGTTTATATCATATATGTCAATTATTGAGGATTTCTATAAAGCCAATCAGCACGTTAGACACTTAACCCTCCCGGCAATCCTATGAGCTAAAGATTACTGATTCCCATTTTAAGTAAAAGAGAGGTAAAGCCTACCGAAGTGCACAATATAAGCGCAAAAGGTCCAAGTTTAATGAACTTAAGTGAAGTACAGAGCTAATAAGCTTAAGTAGACTGGCTCCACACCTCACGGTTTCTGCATGGTACAGGCTCTCAGTGAAGACTAAGGCGAACAGAAAGACATCACTTTGGTTTGGAGTGGATACTAAAGGAGCGATTTAAATATTGAACCATGTAGAAAACTGTAAGTGAAAAGCACCAAAATGGGGGCCAAGAGAACTCAGGGCAAAATGGGGCAAAAGCCCAGAAATATGACTGCAGCCCAAGGGAAGCATCAGTCCACGGAACTGCAGTACAATGGACCTGGGCAGGCCTGCCAGGCTGTGTGAACTCTAGAGTAGGGTTTAGACTGTAGGTCAGGGAAAGGTCCCAGGTGATAGGGAGCTACAGCACACAGAGGCCAAAGCGCCACACGATGAGAGCTAATCCAGGTGCCCCTGCTACCAGTCTCTGGACATCCCCCAACATCAAACAGCCAAAGGATCGGATGTCCCCAGAATGGGCAACGTGAAAGATGTCCCTGTGTCTTTCTCCTTCGCAGATCAGATTCCTTGGTCGAGGTCTGGGCTCCACTTTATTTCTGCTGCACCCAAACTGAACGTCAACCTCTGTCACAGGACATGTTGTTAAGTCCTTTGAATATTGCACTTTCAAACTAGCATGCTTCTTACATGTAGAGAAATTTTCTAGTTGAAGGCTAGATGAAGAATAACTGTTAATGATTATTTTTATGTTCCCCTCTCAGAGAGAGGGAAACTGTGCCAGATTCTGCTAACCTACGGAGTGACCCCAGACCTTTTTTTTTTCAGAAAAGAAAAAAGAAGACATTATAAAATTGTGTTTAAAAGCCCTTTATCTATTTTTTAACATAGTACTTGGGTTAAGCAGGAGGCTGCAGGAGACCATATTATTACTACATGATATTGTTATCTGCTTTTCATATGACTGATATGTGTGGTTTACATGAACATTTTGAGTTATTTAGCAAATGAACCTTGGGCTGTGGTTATTTGTTTATTCATTTACTAATTCCCCCTGGCATTATCAAAAGCAAGGAACAGCTGTCGTGTCCCCAGCTCAAGCATGCAGCTTGTATAGAAGACCTGCCCTCACCAGGCTCTGGTGTGCCCAGAAGCTTCATTTACTAATGTGCAAGAACCAAATCAAAAAATGTCAGAGCAAAATCCAGGCTTTAAGGGGTGAGACAGGATTGTCAAAAAAAAAAAAAAAAAAACCAACCCTTTGGGCTTGCAGTAGACTACTTACTATGAAGTCAACAGAAAAGGCAGCTGCTTGTGACCTTTTGAGCTTTAAAACCTAAGACTTCCTCTTGAACCACTCACAGGGAAGGACACAGAGTTTCTTCTTCCCCAACCTCATCCTCCGGGTGTGTGCCTTCCTATTCGGCTAATCCTCTCCACACGAGCTCCCGGGGACTGCCCCGGCCAGCTGTCCATGATGATTGCCACCCTACCGTCATATTCCCTCCTAGTTACTTTCTTGTTGCTGCAACGGAATACCTGACACCCACAATTCAAGGAAGGGAAGATTTATTTTAGATCATAGAGTTAGATTTATTTTAGAAAGTCACAGTGCATTTATGGACAGCCAACCATGGTCGAAACACATAATGGAGACAGCAGCCAGAGAAAGAACCGTTTATGGCATTGCGGACATGAAGGCAAGTAAGAGAGGAAAAGCAGAACCTGCACTCACCCTCCAGGTCTAGCGCCAAGCAATCACCCCTTTCAGCCAGGCCCCACCTCCCAACAGCACAAGGTACCCATCGGTAGTACACAACATCCCAAAACACGAAGCTTTGGGGGCCCCTTCAGATCCAAACCGCAACACCCCTTGTGGCTCATGGTCCGGCTCTTCCCTCAGTCTCATAAGTGGCTCTGTATTGCTCTGCCCTTTGTCCCATACTATCTGGAAACTCCTACAATTCAGCAGTTGATGGGCCAGCATCCCGCACAGGGTATAGCTCATATTATCTGATTGGTCTGTTTGCTATCCAAATTTTTAAGTATTTTTATTAATTTCTCTTCACTGATCTCAGTTGTTACTGCTCACAATATTCCAAGATAAGTAGAACTTTTTCTAAATTCCCTTCCGTAGCAAGCAGAATTATAGGAAGATTACTATGTGTTGAAGGTTTCCTTGTTGGATTAGTTATCTGTGGCTTCATAACAAAATGTCCCCTCAAAATGATGGTTTAAAACAGCAACACATATTATCTGCCAATGTCCTTGGAACAGGAATCTAGACACAACTTACTTCAATTCTCTGACCTTAAGCCAGAGTCATGCTGTTGGTTGGAATCACTTTCTCCGCAGGTTTTGTTTGGAGAGGCTCAACCTCCTTCTTGGCTGTTGGCCAGAGACCACTCAGATCCTTGCCATGTGAGCCTCTCAGCAGAGCAGTTCACAATATGGCAGCTGGCTGCACTTGAGCTAGCCACTGGAGGGACAGAAGTCTAAGGCTCTCCATAATCTGATCTTAGAATGAATATTCCATCTCTTGGACCAGTTCCAGTCATTGGAAGGTAATCACTGGATCCAACCAACACACAAGGGGACATAACAGAATTAATGCCAACAGGTATAATCACTGAGAGCCATTGTAAAAGAAAGTTTAAGCTATCTATTCATGGTAGGTGCCGATTTTTTAGTTATTAGCTAAGCAACTTTAGGCAAATCATTTAACTTTGCTAAGCCTACATTTATGGTTAAGATTAAAAACTTCTCCCTGCTTCAACTACCTTCCTTAAAATAAACTAAAAAGCCCCAGCTACTTAGCAATCTCTAACTAAGGAAACTTGCTCTTCCCCATAATAGTATCCCAAGAACATATAACAGAAAGTTCTTTGCATAAAACTTTAAGTTTGTTTAGGCAGATCTGCCAGGGAGTCAGCTCTGGCACACTCTCAAAAACACCTTCCTTCTGTCCCAAATATACCCTGAAGGATATGAACTCTGTGTCAGAGTGCTGACACAGGAAAGCAGGACGAGTGCAAACACAGAGAAACAGAATGTCTTAGTGGCAAACTGCAGGCTCTTTGCAGCTTCATCATCTCTTTTGCAAAGTCCCAGACAGCTCATGTTGGTTGCAGGGCTCAAGGGAAATGGGTCTCTGTCAATGCTGAGAGGAGCTACGGGGAGTAAAGGCTTTGGAGTTGTTGTTCTCAGAGTGTACCCCATGCACAGACTGATGGAAAAATTGGAGAACAAGGCAGAGTAGGCAAAGATGAGAAGAGAAGCCAACATCACATCCACCTCGTCTGGGAATCACGGCAGCACCTCTCTTCCTGACTCTACCATGTTCTTAGGAGGTCACAATCCCAGACATGCCTCTTGTCTGAGTTGGAAGAACTCAGAAAGGCTCCTTTAAAAATCATTTAGCCAATGCTCCTTCATCCTCTAGGATACAAATGATTTATTGTTTGTAATTGACACTAAAAAGTGTGTTCTACAGATTAGACCAAACTTCGGAATAAATCAAATCCTGATGCAACAGCAAAAGTGCTTCTTAATTCCATTAATCTGCCCTGAAAATCATCACTTTTCCACCAGTCCAGGGACACAAGATTATTGAGCCCTTTTGACTTCAAGCAGACAAGAAGCTGCTATCAGAGCTGGTGAGAGGAAGCGATGAGCCGCGTTTAGGAACACATTTATTCCTGCCGCAAAGAATTTGCCAGGAAGCTTTCTTCTTCCCATTCGTCCCCCTTCTACTGCCCTATTCCTCTTCCACTTGCAGAATCCCAGCACACATTATCCCCACTTCATGCACCGGCCCTGCCATCCCAGGGAGCGAGAAATTGGAAATGAAACACAACACTATATGCAGATTGGTTTTAATCACCTGGAACAGATGGTGCAGAGAGTGTCAGGTAAGTGCAATTTTGAATTTCCATTGGATGTTCCTTAAAATGCAGAAACAACAAAGAAATTAAATGGACTGTCAAATGTCAGTGTCAGTTCTGGCTTTGAACAGCCAGGCTTCACCAACTCTACACGTAACCCTAACACTATCTAAATCTATTTCTCCACTTTCCTGTTAATTAACTAACAGTTGAGGGGCTATAAGAAAGCAGATACACCTGGAAACAAAGCAGACACGTTTTTACTCCTTGGCTGTGGGAGAATGGAAGAGAGCCCAGTAAATGCATCTAAGCCCAGCTCACCTGAGCTCTGCACTATAACAGGTAATTGCAATAAATCATCCTTTACCCCGTGATCCCAGCCTAGTGAAGATTAATAGCAGTAGACACTAAAGCTGCCAACCTGGAAGATTTCCGTGGTGGTGGAGAGGAGGCTATGCGTAAGGAATGTGTGATAAAATGCTACGCTGGGACCATAATAAACGGGCTGGAAGGGAGCCGAGGTCCTCCTCTGTAATGCGGAGACATTAAGACCTGTCTGATTGTGATGACAGACAGGTATTTGACTGAGCACACTGGCAGCTATAAAAAAAATAGCTAAAAGCTAATGTCAAGATGTGATGTAGACCTGCCACCTGCCATCAGGAGTAATTATGGCTCTGACCACTTGCTCACAGGGAGGGCAGAGGAAACAATATTGCATCTGACTGCAAGAAATCGGCTACATTTGATTTGTGGCCCCGATGGCATGACTGGCCCACTGTCACCTTCTGTGATGAAGCTGCAGGGCCAGTCACTGGCAACTGTCCCTGCTGAGGGAGTCTGAGGCTGGCTGACTCTCACTCACTCCAGTGAGGAGGAAGCCTGGGGTGGGAAGAAAAGACGGTCTGAAGAGACTGACTGAATGCTTTGTGCTCAAAGAGCAGGCGAGGCTGGAGGCACAACTGGAGGTGAGAATGCTGCAAGTCCTGGGGCCCCCTCAGTCCTGTGTGTCTCTAAAAAGTGGAGAGACTTGCCAGGTCCAGAGCACGTGCATTTCGGCAACCCTTGTGCTGCAGACATGGAAGCAAAGCTTCTACTTGAGTGGCAACATACTCTTAGGAACAAAAAGAGTGATTTTCACAGCATAAGGTTTGAAACTTTGTGTGTGTCGGTGTTTCTCTGCACATATATGTTACTAGAAAATGAACCCAGGGTCTTCACACTGACCTACATCCCCAGCCCTCTTTTTTACACTTTTAATTTTGAAACAAACTTTTTACTTTGAAACTAAGTTGCTCAAGCCACGCTGGAATTTACAATCCTTCCATTCCAGCTTTCCAGAGTACATTGAGATTACAGGTGTGTGTCACCACTCTGCCTGTATACCTGGCTGAGCTTTGAATTTTTGAGGGCCACAGAAGATCAAGAAAAGGAACCAAGAGCTTTACCAGAAGGAATCCCATATTTTCTCATTGGCTTGGGCTGCCACACCAGTGCCACAGACTGGGTACATAAACAATAGAAAGTTGTTGCATGACTCTAGGGACTAAAAGTCTAAAATAAGGTGTCCGCAGAGTTATTGCCATCTAGGGACTGTGAAGAAAGAATCTGTTCTGGGCCTCTGTCCTTGACTTATAGAGGGCCATCTTTGTAACCATGGGTGTCCTCTGGGTATATTACAAGCCCCTTTTCAAATTTTTCTTCCCTACAAGGACACCAGTTATATGGGATTAGGGCCCATCCTGATGACCTCATCCTAACTCTATCATTAAAATGTCCTATCTCCACAAGATTACATCTTGAAGACCAGAGATTAGAACTTGAACATATAAATTGGGAATGATATTCTATTAGAAGAATACATTAGGCCAAGAATGATAATAAAAAGTTCTCACAAACCAGAGGGGAAATGACCAGGTTTCTCTAGATAGGAAGAAAGCCAATAGGATCTAGGTGGGGCAAAAATAGGCAGGTATATTGGTGCCTTAGTTACTTTTTCGTTGCTATGACTCAATACTTGACACCCACAAACTTAGGAAAGGAAAGGTTTATTTTAGCTCACAGTCTTCGAAGGTCACAGTCCATTCAGGGGTGGCTGGCAACAATCAGAGTACAGGACAGAGGCAGAGGTGGAGGCAACTTCTCAGGACATCACAAACAGGAAGTCAAGCTGAGGCTAGTTGAGACTAGTCCCAGTACTCCAGGAAGGCAGGTGCAGCTTATATATCCTTTCAGGTCTCCACCCAGTAATTAGTCCCTCCTGAATCCAGGCGTGGCCACTACACACCATTAATCCTAACTCACACGCCCTTAGTCTTAACTGTAATCCACCCCTCCAGACTAGAACCCAATCCACCAACATCACATGGTTCCATAGACAATCGATAACATCAAAATAAATGAGGCTTTTGAGGGACACTCCAGATCCTAATCATAACAATTGGGCATAAATAAAATCTGCAGTATGTGGCACAGATGATGTCAGGAATCAGAGGGTCCAATTTTTGCAGAGCTCAAGTGAAAATGGGCAACAGAATGAGAGCATCACTACCTTGGGCAAAGAGTTTGCTATAGTTGGGATCTGGAATGACCTCTCAAGATCCACGTGCTGACGACTTATTCCCCAACTTGATGTATTGAAAAGTGATGGAAACTTTGAACGGTGGGACCTTGTGGGAGATCTTCAGAGCACTGGAGGATGTACACCTTCCTCTTCCTTTCACTCTGCCATACACTCCCACCAGAATGTGTTGCCACAGCCCCAAAGCAACAAAGACAACCAATTATGGACTGAAACTTTCCAAAACTGAAGCAAAATCGACATTTTCTCTTAATGAGTTGAGATATTTATTATAGTGATGGAAAGCTGATTAACACAAGGTTCAAGATGGCAGCACTGGACAACTTGAAGTTGGGCTCTAAGTTGATACAAAAACATTATTGATGGAGATAGAGAATTTTAATGTCTTTTGTCATGTTTTAAGATCTTCTTTAGTCAACCACTTAAAGGACACAAGGTTGATGATTGTTGTGGTTTAGAGCTAAAATGTTCCCCCAAAGCCTCATGTAACTGTGGGTACTGTGTACTATTAGGAGGTGGAACCTGGCTGCAAGGGTGGAGGCTTAGCATGACCTTGAGGCGTGTGTGCTGGTTCCGTCCTTCCTATCAGACTGGTCTTGTTCTGCCATGCGGTGCAGACCTCTGCCTCTAGCTCCTGCTCTAGCTCCAGACCTGACCCCAACCCCACCATGTGATTCCACCATTTTCGAGCCACCCACTCACGAATGGGCTGTGACTTTCTGAAACTGTGAGATAAAATAAATCTTTCCTCCCTGAAGTTGTGTATGTCAGGTACTGAGTCACAGTGAGGAAAAGTAATTAAGACAATAATATAGGCCCTGACCCTGCACAGAGCACATAAATCCTCATCTCCCGGACTTGTCAAGGTTGATACCTCCGGGAGCTCAGGAGGAGAAGCATACCAGGAGCATCAGATCCTCCATACGCTGGGAGGAAGCTCCTGCAAAATCCTCAGGATTCTCACCACAGGGCTACTCATCCTCTGGGTCCCTCAGGGCACATTTTGATGGTGCCATGATGCATTAAGATTGGTATCAGCACAGACCTTCCTACTCCGGTGATAATTTAAACACACTAAATAAAGGAGAAATGAAGGGACTTTGCAATAAAAGAAAAGAAAATGCAATTGTTTCCTATGGTTTCTTCCCTTTCGCCAGCTCACCAAACTAAATTTGAGTACAAAGTTAGATTTTCAGTTAGTTTGTCTGAAACAGTGTCTTGAAAATTCATTAGGAAAATAAAAATAAAACAGATAATTTCTTCAAACCACTTAACTATGACTTATCTGTTTTCCAGATATGGAAAATACGTCTGAGGAGTTTTTTGGATTTTCTTTCTTTTTGGAAAAAAAAAAAGAATGATCCCATTTTTATTAACTCATAACTTTTTAAAAAGTCCCTTATGATTTAAAATATTTTATTGTTGTTTTGTCTCAAAGGTGTTGTGGGGGTTTGAAGATGATATTTGAGCTTAAATCATTTCAGCTGTTAAATATTAAAGTAAAATATACAATTTCTGCTTTTGGTATAAAATATCTTTGCAATAGCTCAAGTATCTAAGGCATCTAAATTTGAGAACCTGGGAACTTGCTTGTTTGTGGTACTTTGTCACAGAGATATTCTACTAAAGTTAGAAAGTATTGAAGTGGACATTTTTATGATTGTAAATATTACAAGGTGAGACACCAAACATGTGACTCAAGCATTTCTCTAAATTTTCATATATTTTCTGCCCAGGAATTGATTCATGAAACACATGTGGCCTGCAAACAAGCTCTTATTTCTTTCAACAGGAAATTAATAGAGGCCTATTAAATTGAAAAGAAAAAATCCAAAGCAAAAGACTTCTCAGCAAAATGTTTCCTTCAACCAAAACAAAACATTCTTGATAAATACTTGACCCAAATAAATTTTCATTGATGCTACTAATTCAATTTGCTACATTTTAATATTGTTATCTGAGAAGCACTTCATGTGGACTTAATCAGCTTAATGAACATATTAATAAGTGTAATAAATAGTGTCACAAAACAGTGTTCAAGTTCTCTTTATTATCATCCTATAAGGTAGAAAACAGTGGCCTTAACTTAAGGATAGACTCAAGGGTAAGAGAGTTACACATCATGACCAGCCATGCTTCAGAAGTATATTTCCTGTGTCTGGAAGGGCTCCAACCTTGCTTTAATGTTCTAATGTCCCCATCTTAAACTAAGTTTTGAACAAGATCTCATCTTTCATAGGCCCGACAAATCAATTACTAAGAATCACTATTAGTATTTTTCCTCTGTTCCTTTGAAGTTGTTACTTAGAAAATAAGCATCAAATTTTACAATAGACACACAATCAGTTTCCTACTATCTTGCCAACTCCTCTGTACCACATTCGTGTACAAACTCATGCAAATGAAAGTGATGAGTGTCTGGTATCTAGGACACAATACGGCTTAGGAAATACATGCTGACAAAAAACACAAAAAGTCGTGTGGACCTCAGAAAGGTAAAAATGATCCTCAGAAATTATCTAGTCCTCTACCAAAAAGTTTACCTGATATTTTGTAACACAAACAAATGAGAATGATCTATACATTTTGATCATTTTAATCAAGTCTCCTTGTCTTGGGTTTGCTGAACTCAGTTTTCAAAAAGAATCTTAGTGAAACCTGCTACATTTTGATAGAATATTTTATGAAGTTTTGTTTTATGTTAGTAAAATCATCATTATGGTCCAACTTCTTTCCTAATGTCCTAGTTACTTTTTCATTATAGGGACAGAATACCTGAGACCAACAACTTAAGAGAGGAAGGGTTTATTTTAGTTCACAGTTGCAGAAGGGCTCAGTCCACTCATGAGCAGCTGACCATAGCAAGAAGGGCCTGGCCAAGAACCGCGGCTCATGGCATCATTAGAGGAAGAAATCTGGGGCCTCCAGAAGAAGCCAGAGCAGAAGCACGTCTCCTTTCAGGCCACACACCTGAAATCTTCTACATACCCATAATCTGCCACATACTTGTCACCCATCACACACTTGTAATCGACCTCCCCTGACCAGGGCCTCTTTAACAGCACGTGAAATCCGTAGTATTCAAGTACACGAGCTTTCAGAGAACATAAGAGATCCAAGCCATGCCACTCATGTAGCCATCTTTACAAAATATTCCTTGTAGAAGGGGGGGCGGGGAATATTCCTTGTATAGGTCATCCAGTCTCTAGCAGTATAAATTAACACACAATCTCTCTTTTTCTCCCTTTTCCTTACTGTCAATGAGAATTTGTGCCTGGAATTAGGACCATCACCGTGAACTCACAAGCAGCTTACAAGTCTTGTAAGTCAGCAACTATCAGATCTGTTGAAGAAATCCTAGCAGATATGATTTCTGGAGGACAGCCAAGAGGGCTGGGAATCTGTTGAGAGTCAGCCAGACTGCTTCCACTGAGCACATCTGCCTCTCCTAACACTTGAGACTGTGTATCTCCCTTACCCGGGGTTTGCAACCTGCCAGTAGGAATAAACAGGACAGCACAGGCCTTGAGCCTGGGCCCAAGGGTTATGGTTTCTGAGCAGAATCAAATCATGGGCTTTAACTTCCCTTCCTCCTGAGGGATAATGATGACTCAGGCTGAAACAGCTGAGAAATATGGAAATCATTAGCAGGCTAAACTATACACAATAACCTAAGTATTAAGAAAGAGCTATAAACAAAATAACCAGCATTTCTAATACATGAAGGTCCCTGAGCTGAGGAACCAGGCCAAGGGGGCTCTTAGCCATCCACTGTTCCAAGTCTCTCCTTCTGCATGTAAAGAGGGCACTGTTCAATATTAATACGTGTGCTACTTGTGGCCAAAATCAAGGAAGGACTCTACCCAGCCCACCTCCAGCCTTGCCCAGTGATCTCCCTACCAAATGCTGGTTTGTTCCTCCTGCCATTTTCAAATCACTACTCCCCAACTGTATTCTCTCTGCTGTCTCGGATTTTACCTGTAGCTTAATTCCCAAGGTGTGAATGGCCTTCTAACTAACTGGGCATATCACAGGACCCGTATATTAAATGAGGAGAGAAAGGACTACTTTTCCTACTGTCATTCTCTTCTTTCCTCACCATTTGGTTTCACGTTTCCATTTTAACCACAGTGGGAGCTCCTAGATACCATACCACCTGCCAATTCATCAGTTAGTATAGAAATGAAAATTCATAGGTCCACTGGTGTCTGAGGATGCTCTGCTCTTCTTCACAGGAGGTGGACCGCCCTCTCCAGGTGGCCTTCGTGCATGCATAGGAGTGTCTCACTGGCTGCCACAAAGAGTAGATAGGGCACTACCAGCATTTAGTAAGTGGGAGCCAGGGATCTCTGAAAACTTGCAATGGCCAAGACTGTTTCCTGCAGCAAATTCTCTCATCCCAAATATTAAGAGTATTCCATTGAGAAACACTGCTAGAGCTGGCTAACTCAAGAATAACCAACCCCTGTGATCTGCTGCATGCTTCAGTCAGACAGGGGAGGCAGGTTGGAGCGAAAAAGCATTAGAGCCTAGGATAGGGCTAAAATCATTGTGACCACTGAAGAGATTATGTCAACTTGAGGCAATCAGGAACCACACCTGGATTAGGGTGTGGGAACCACGCCTAGATTGGGGATTGAGAACCAGCTTGGATGACAGTGTGAGTGATTTCTGGACTGGCCAGTGAGGGAAGAGCACCCACCCAGATGTGGGAGGCCCAAATGGAATTCCAACAGTATGCAAAGAAGGAAGAGGGAAGATTGTTACAGCTTCTTCCTCTGGGAAAGCTCTGGCCTTGTGATTATCTTTGGACGCCGACTTGCTACACATCACAGACCTTCAGCACAGATTTGTTCCAGTCTCACTGTTTGTCCATTACTGCTCTTCAGTCACCAATCTCCAGGCTTGAGTCTTCACCATTGTTTTTGAACAGCCAAGATCTGCAACAGACTCTCACCTCACCAGCTGTCCTGCAGTCCTGGACGAGAGATCTACCTCACAGCTGAGCAGCCATCTTGAACTATCTCTATCCTCAGATTTGCAAGCCTTCCTAATAGATCCTTTTTCGTTATAAAATCTATAAACTCTGCCTTGTAAAAGAACCCAAACTAATACAATCCTCTATACAACTCCCCCAGTAATTGAGAAATATGAGAAACACGTAAGAGAATCTACGTAACTGTGCAACATTATTTATGGTACTTTGTGAGGCATGTGACATAATAAATGTCTCCTAAAAATAAAAGTGAATCAATACTTCCATGTTTTTGGCCCTTCCCAATTATTTCATTTGCATATGCCAGTCATTTGTAATGGAGTTAATTCTGAACAAATCACGAGAAACATGAAAGCTTGGACTTGAGCTCAATAGTTCCTTGAATTTTTATCACAATCCCAACACAGCAACACAGATGTTTTCTTTTTCTTTTCTTTTTTTTTTTTTTTTGAAATGAGAAACAGGATCTTGTCAAAAGAATGTTTTTGTCATCATGTAAATTGACAAAACTCTACTATCTTAAGTTACTAAAAACAGCTTCCTCACTAAGAATTAAGCAGTCTCAGTGCTTTCAAACCCAAGCTGTGTCTGGTGTGAGACAGGCGCTGCACTGATGTTGGTAGAATAAACATTTTAAGTGGCTACTCAAATCAGTGAGATAATTGACCCCGACAAACCTGCTTCTCCATGTTCTCTGCTACAGTGCTTCCTTTCCATTTTGAAATATTATAGACTGTCCAGATAAAATCAGCTAACAAAGCAGAGGACATTATGACCTTATAAGCTTCCTCCTTCCTGCAATGAATAGAATTATGCCATTACACCCGAATTCAGCCATAAAACTGTTTCATTTAAATACAGAAATATTCCCTTTGCATGAGGGGAGTTCTCATATCAAATTAAAGTTGCCTCACACCATGTCTACATACCCATAGGCCTCACCTGCAGACACTGTCTTTATGAAAAAAATGAGTTTGGGAAATTGGCATTGTCCCGCAAACAAAACACCATAACACCTTCCACACTTAGTCATCAGACAACATCTTTAGACTCCATCCTACACAAAGGAAGCCATCGACCCTGTCTATGTTGTTCCTTGTCCCATCCTCAGTGAACAGCACATTTGGAAAGTAGGAGGTGCTTGATTAACTACTTCCAGAACCCCTGTCTAATTACTTTGAACAGCACCCGGGCAGGCAGACTGGATCACCTGGCCACATCTCAGAAAGCTGTTGCTCACTCACACTGTGAAGGTGTTTAGTACTTCAGCCTTCAAGAATGAAACTGAAAGGACCTCTGTTGACTGGCTAGCACCTTAATACACTTGAAAGACAAAAAGAATACTACCTACAAATGAAAATCTGTGATGCTGCCAGGCAGACTCTGCTCTTTCTGATGTTCTCCATTTATCTCACTTGAGCCTAGGCAATTTGTGGAGAGGAACAGCACTCAAACTCTCAGCCAAGTGTCACGTGGCAAGTTTGCTGTAGGCTAAAGAGAATTCTCCATATGAAAAGTTGTTAGAGAGCCCCCACTGTGGCTGTGTTCTGTATTGCTTACAACATCAGCTCCTGTGTATCCATAGTAGCATTAAACAGTAATTCAGGTGGACATTTACAAAACACTTATCTCACACTGGGCACAGAGCTCAGTTTTTTCCATGTATTATCTTACTACTCACCAAAGCAGCATGACATAGACTCTATTATCCTCATTTTTCTATTTCAATAAACACCATTCATAGAGCACAAACACTTCAATTGGTCTCTTACTTGGGCTAAATGATGAAGTCAAGATTTAAATTCAGTCTGCCTAATTCCAAAGGCTCTAGATAACTAGGTAATTTTTAGTTACATTATATCTCACGACCTGTTTCCACCATGTTTTTTGCACTTAGATGAAGAATTATGAGACAAATAGGAGCACAACTGGATGTTTTCTGTGTGTCTGTCTTTCTTTACTTTTCTACCACACATGTTGGCATGACCTAGACCATGAGGGGTTCCAGCTACAATGAGGAATCAGGACCCTTCTCGAATGAAAGCTCACACAGGACAGATAGAGCAGAGTGGCAGGAGCTATGTTTATGAAGCATGAGAATGTTCTTTCATCTGGCATCAGGCTAACAAAGCTAATAAAGTATTTGCTGTTGAAGACCTGGGAAAGCTAGTCACCTCTCTGAATCTCATAAAAAAAAAAAATGGTGGGTTTTAGAATCCCAGGCAGATCTGAGGACTCCTGGGAACCTACCTGTTATGGTTTAAATTTGGAGTGTTCTCCAAAAGATTTATGTATTTAGAGGGTGATTGAATTGTGGGAGTTGATTGAATTAGTGGATTAACCATTGATTTTGTCTGCAGTTGAAGAGGAGGGCCTGATCAGGAGGGGCAGATTACTGAGGGTGGGAGTGGATGTAAGGGTTGATTATATTAGTGAATTAACCATCGATTTCCCATGCTGGTGAAAGGTGGGACCTGGTCAGTAGAGTGGGTTACTGAGTGTGGTGGACTACTGAAGGTATGGCCTGGAAGGATCTATTCTTGCTCCAGCTTTTCCTTAAAGCCCTATCCTTCTTCTTGCAATGCTACTAGCAGCTGCTCTCTGTCTACCGTGCTTCCATTGCCAGCTGATCATGAATGGAGATATGAACTGATATAAACCTTTCCTCCCTAAGTTGTAGGCGTGAGGTATTACATTCCAACAATAATAAAGTGACCAAGACATCACCAGATGAGTGAGCTGCAATTCATTCCACCTACTGCATCAGAATTGTCAGTTACATCCATATTTGTCTATGAAGTAGAGAAATGATCTAGATCAGCTCTGGCCAATGCAGTAGCCACTAGCCACATTTACTTGCTTAAATTAACTAAATGTAAAGCGAGCCAGTTTCTTAGTCATGCTAGCCACATTCAGAGAGCTCAATAGTGCTTGTGGCTAAAGGCTAACTATATTATACAGCACAGATCGAGGCCGTTTTCAAAACATCCTGATCATCTCAGAAAGTACTCTTGGCCAGTGCTGGCCTAGCCAAAAAAAGAAAGCAACACTTTGCTGGCCCACCAGTTTTGTTATCTCAAGAAAGAGAGGTTGCATACTTCAACGTTAGTGTTAATTGTAACTTTTTAAAATGGATTATATTAGTTGGGGCTCATTTGATTATAAGAAGAGGAAGAAATCTAACTTAAAAATAAGATAGATTTCTTTTTAAAATCTGCTCTTATAATAGCGAAATCTAAAGTCAGAGACCAGCTCAAGACTATCCTTAAAACTTTCTACTTTCAGCTCTACTTTCTTCTATGTGGTTTTCTTAAGCTGCCTCTGTTTCTCTGGAGGGCAAAGATGTCCCCTGCTAGACTCTAGCTTATATAGTTCTTAATACACACAAGCTTGAATATGGCCTTTTATCTCTGTTTCTGATTAGCTTGGCCTGGGTCAATATTAAAGTATTATGACTCATTGCAGACTGTTTATTGAGTACTATTCTAGTACAACAGAACAGACTTAACTGTTATGTATATTTAAAAGATAATGAGAGTTCACGTATACCTGGTCCTGGTCTATACTCTAGCTTTTGAGCTGGATGGCTAATGGTAAATTCTAATCCTATATTAACCCTGCCTCAATTTTCTCCTTTTATTTAAAATGGAGATAATAATACTAGCCTTGTGAGATCCATCCTGAAGGGAAATTGAATAATTAATTAATGTTTCTCAAATAGTGTGAAACAAACAGCATCTACATTATAAAAAACCACTATTGTTATCCCTATTCTTATTTTGAATCATGCAAAGCAATTCAGGGTAAGTGATCAATAAACAGTAAAAACATTTTGTGTGTTAGGCATCAGGAAAGTGAATAATTGCTATAACTGGATATGTTCAAGGGGCCTTGAGAGAGTACAGGGCAGGACACACCAGCACACATGCAGAAGGCAGGAGAGCGAATTCTTCTCACCACCGGCCCAAGAAACCAATGTCCATGTCTCTGAAATCGTGTTTTTCATTCAGGAACAGGAAGCAGGAAAAGGTCCAGGTAAGAGGCAGCATGATTTCTACCCCACCCCATTAACATAAAGAGCACCACAAAAAGGAATCAGAGAAGCCAGGCGTGTCTCATCTGCCATCCCTGTACTCCTGAGCTCTCCGCACGGCTGGTGGCTGATGGTGATGAGCTCTTCCCGGAGGGGCGCCCGAGCAGACTGTGCAGGAGGGCTCGGTGCATCTTCCAAATGCCTCTGTCTGTCCAGTGGGGGCTGAGGCCTCCTAACAGCTGCTGTGCTGCTTTGTAAACAAGTGGGGGACACACTTCTTTAACCTGGAATCCTGCAGCTGAAAAATATGTTTACCTCTCCAAGGATTTGGTTGGAAACGCTTCAAAGATTTCTGCCTTTCCCAGAAAGCTGGGACTCAGTAGGAAGCAATGGGCCTCATCTCTGAGAACAGCACTCTCCTTGGGTGAGAAGAACAGTCTTTTCCAGCCTGACAGTAAATAACTTTCTAACTTGGGCACGAACACAGGACCAGATTACCTCAGAAGTAGAGGAAATGCAGTTTAGCCCAAGTGCGAAGCAAACGTGAAGAACACGTTCACGTTCAAGGTGGGGCCAGAACTGCGTACAAGATGGGCACACTTCCAGGATGTGTTGTGATGGTTGGACCATTTCCAGAAACCGCTGCCAAGGACAGCCTCCGGGCAGCTGCAGCTTGAGGGGTGGGGGCGCTTCAGCATCCTCCCTCCTCCTCCTCTACTACTGCAGCTGTGTGTGTGTGTGTGTGTGTGTGTGTGTGTGTGTGTGTGTGTGTGCGTGTGTGTGTGTGTGTACATGTGCACCAGCCAAAAACACTAATTACCATGTGCTTTTATGTATGAGAGCTTAAAAGCCATGAGGGCGGCTGTTGTCTAGGAGCCAAGGAACTAAATTCAAGTCATTGCTCTGTTATTTGGCCATATGACCGGGTCATCTCACCCCTGAGAGTCAGTTTCTTCATTTGTAAATGAAGATGATAATATCGGAACCAATTAACTCAGAGTTTGATGAAGATCCAAATTCAAATTAGATGACAGAAGGAAATGTTCTCCCGCCAACTTTAAAGCCCTGCCTCCCAAGATGTGGAGCCCAGGCAGTAGCGCCGACTTCGCCTGGAAGCTTGTTAGAAAGGCAGGGCCCTGGCCACCCTCAGATCAGCTGAGCCAGAACTTGCATTTAAGCCCTTCCATCCCAAGGTAATTAATATGTAAGTTCAAGTTTCATGATCACTGCTTTAAAGCACTTTGAAAAAATGGATTTAGGGACTAGTTGCAAAGTTGAATAAAATTCAAACTACCTTACGCTACCAAAATTTTAGCCACATAACTGATTTCCTGAGCTTATTTGTGACTGGTTTCCTTTCTCAATGGGTCAGACATTCTCAAAGAGCTGCAGCACTGTCATGCATCCATTCTTTTACACATGCAGCGTAATGTAAATACCACTTGCTTCATAAAAGTGTGACAAACAACCTTCTTATAAAACTGTTATGGCTGAATATCTTCTATATTAAAAAAGTAGTTAAATAAAATTTAATAAAAGCTTACCATTACTTGGTGGGCCCTACAGGATGATTGGGCCTTCTCTTTCTTCCCCATTATGTCCAAACCACTCCCTACCTCCATTCCTGCCACACTGATCTCTCTCCCTGCCCTCAACCATGCCAGGGAGCACCCAGGAAGAGACGGGCATTGCTCTTCCTTCTGCCAATAGTGCTACTTTCCTCAGTAGTCCCAGACCTTAGTACTTTCCGGCCTTGATATTTTTGCTCAAATGTTATTTTCCAGTGACCCTGCCCTTTATGTAAACTGCAATACCCACTTTTTGTGTGTATGTGTGTGAAGAGAAACCTTTATTGGGGAACTTACAACAGGGGAAAGAAAGACAGGGTAAAACCAGAAGGGGGACATGGAAATGTGGTTTTTTTTTAATAGTTGAGCTGGATAAGGGGTTGTCCTATGCTAAGTAACTTAGCCACCAAGTCTGATTGGTAGATTCTCCAGCCCTAAGCTGCTGCTGAAGCCCACCCCCAAGCACCTATCAAGTAGTTCTTAGGAGTGGCAGGGAGAGGCAGGAGGGCAGGAATTGATTCTGCCCTCCAGCAACCTCTCCATCTCTGGGAACCCTGTATCCCTAACTGCCTACAACCCCACTGTCTCCTCTCACAATCCCCCCTTGGAATGTTTGATCCTAACTGCCATTAGGGAATTGAGATGATGACCGCTCTGGCTATTTCAAGCTGGACAGGGGCATCTCCAAAATATGGTGGCATTAATAACCACCTAAGGGAGCTCTTATGTTATTATTAAAGCAGAGTGTCACAAGTTTGATAATATCTCTTATGTGCTCCTGGAATAAAACCAACAAGTTAATGCTCTATCAAAATTTCACTCATTCTTTGATGAAAATCTTTTAGTCATAGGGATCAATATCTTTGTGATGCTAAAATTTGGACTTTGTCTAACAAGCTGCCTGTTGCTATTCATTTCCCCTAGACTACAAACCATTAAGCTACAGGTGACTGTCTGCACCAAAAGCCAGCAAAGCCAGCCTCCTGACTTCTACCTCTCTTTAGAGTGAAATCCTGGGTGCCAATGCAGCAATACCCACTTTTATTCAAATTTATTTTTCTCTGCAGTAGTCATCACTTGGTAGCATGTAATATGCTTACTCAAAACAGAATATAAGTTCATTAAGGCAAGAAAGTTTGTCTGTTTGTTCACCATCCATTCAGATGCTAGAAGAATCCTGGCACATAACTGCACAACGTATTTCAAATGGTTACATTACTGTATGGGAGAATGGCTTTGAACATGAACTCTGGAATCAGATAAATGTGGGCTTGAATTTCAGCTCTGTCACTACTAGCTATTTGATTCCAAGTACATGTTAACTGTTCTAGCAAAATGACTGGCATATAGGAAGTGGCTTCCTATGTGTATCAGTAACAATACCGCATCATGATCATTATTATTATCACTGAATATAACCCTCATTCTCCCAAGAATTTCTTTTAACAAATAATCAGACCTTTATGGAACATGCCACATCAACCAAAACTAAGGATTGTGACTCATTTCTTAGCAGTATTTTGTTTGCATTAGTTAAAAAAAATCAGTATGCATTTATTTAAAGTATAAAGTTCCTGCCAGGCACAATGGTGCTCACACCTGGCACTCAGGGAGGCTGAGGCAGGGGATCACAAGTTGAAGTCCTATCAGGACAACTTAGCAAGATACTGCATCAAAGTAAAAATAGAAAGAGGGCTAGAGAAATAGCTCAGTTCAAAGGCCCTGGGTTCAATTCCCAGTTCTAAAATAAATAAATAAATAGTCACTTGCATTCTTTTTAGGAAAAGGCCAAATACTATCGGTTACATTGTATTTCAAAATAAAATAAAATGTTTGACATTAAGCAAGTAGAAGTGCAGGTTAAACATCAAAGAATCACTGGAGTTTCATCAGACAATGAAATAAACCAGGTAGCAAGTGGCTCTTCCAAGTGATAAGTCACTTGAATTGAAATATTTTTTCCTACAAATGTTTACAATTATTGTAAACATTTGCAAAATAAATGGTGCATTTCTGATGATAGTCATTTTAAGTATTTTTTCTTAGAGGTGATCAATAAGTATAAGTAGACTGTTTAATTCCATTGGTTATTCCCACACTTCAAACGTTTTGATGGTTTCCGCCGTTTGTACAATATCTCAAATCTTCACCATGGGTACTAGGATGAATCTCCAGTTGACAAGATACCTTTCTGTCTCCTCTCCCACCTCGTTTTGCAAGCTCTCTCCTTCTTCTACCACTGGGCTCTGCTCTTTGCCGTGCAAGTTCCCAGGTGCATTCTGGTTGTTTACATGTGCTGATCCCTAGGCATGCCACTCAGCCCAATTTTTCCCTTTCAACCTTATAACCAGTGTTTCTTCCTCAAAGAAGTTTTCTTGAACTCTTTCTTGAACCCCCTTTTATCTTTTTACCTCATAACCCTTCTGTAACCACAAATCCTACGTGCATCTCTTTGCTTCATGACTCTATATCTTTTTATATTTTAAGCTCTACGAGGACAAGAGCTGTTTGATTTAGTTTGATAGGTTCTGGCATACCATTGACAACCAACAAATATGGGTGAGATAAATTAATGGATGAATAAAGACTACTAGCAACTCCATCTATGAAAGACTATGCAAGATTAGTGCTCTTTCCTTAGCATCCTATGAAGTCTTTTAAAATAATATACACAGTGCAATTTGAGCTCATAAGGTAGCAATTTTACCATCATACTCTTAAAATAATTGTTCTTAGGTTAACTCACCAGTTAGTATCTAGACAGAATATTCTGAAGTTTAGTTTAAATCTTTACACAATAAGTTGGTGAGCAAAATGATAAACCTAATATCAGAAAAGATGGATGCATGTTCTATGACTCATACACTATGAGCACAGTATCATTGACTCTGGGACCTTAGCCAATCACAAAACAAATAACTGTCTTAATACTCATCTTGTATAATTTGATACACAGGGATTGAAGTCACATAAAAATGTACCTATTTCCTTTTTTATTGCATTACCAGTCAATGGAAGAGAATAGGCAACACAATCTGAAATAAACAGTGCACCTAGAGGAATAACTATTCTTCTAGTAACATTAAATATGTGTCAAGACAGATAGTTTAACTATCATTATATTTCCTATCAGGAAGTTGATCAAAAACTAAAAAATATTTTTTCTCTTTAATAAGATTCTCTGAATTTGTACAACCCTGAATTAGCCAACAAGGAAATCATAAATTTTTCTCATAGAAGAGTAGAAATGTGATGTGACTAACAGAATGACAGAAATCTAAGTCGAGGCCCAGAGACTAAGGAGAAGAGGTAGTAGGAGTCTGCTTGGAGGCAAGCTTCTCTGGACAGGCGGGTGCAATTATGGGGTATGGAACAGTAGTGACGATAAACGAGTAGACACATTCCCATGCCCAGATATCTGAAAGGCAGAGATAAAGATCCCTGGCCCTAGCAGCCAATGAGGAATATTGTGAGGATAAATTAGATACAGTTTTCCTTTGGAGGAAAAGCACTGTATAATTTATGATATTGTTATTATAATCATTAGTCATCTTTGCCTAGATTTATGGAGTGACTCATCCTAAATTAAGCCTTTGGAACAATGAGAAGACGGAAATTTATGAGACCTACAATGATTTTCTAGTCTCATAAAAGATTGTAGTACTTGATACTTGAGATGTTGAAATATCTCTGCCTCTTAACAGGAGGCTACAGGGACCATCCTTTGATTCATTATTTGGTAAGTCTTTCAGGTCCCCAGCCTATTGCTTCTCTAGGGCTAATAATTCAGCCAGAATTTTAACAGTCACCTTGCCTGTCAATAAATTATTTTAACTTCCCTTTAAAATATCTGCTATTTTTCTTCTCTTCCTATGAGAATAATGATTGTTACCTTTTTTATTCCCCATAATTCCTGTATACATTCACCTAAAACTTTAGAGCACATATAATAGGCAAGGTGATAAACCAAATACAGAGATTCAAATGGATAAGATCTTGCTCTTTCCTCAGGGATCCTGTAATCCATTTGGGGAATATAATCAAAGATCTGATCTAGGGACATATTAAGGAAAAATCATCAAGTCAGAAGGACTAATTGGACACTGAGTGTGAAAGACAATAAAAGAGTACAGAGAAGCCTGGTGTCCTCATTCAAAAGACTGGCTGGAGGATGACACTATCAGCTAGATATGCAGCAGATTTGGAAGGGGGACAATCAACTCTGTTTTGGGTACTTTGAATGAGGTATTTAGCGAGAAGTTTTAACCCTGGATCTGAGGCTTAGGAAAGAGGCCAAGACTAGAGGCCTGTATTTGGAATTCATCCAAACACAAATCCCAGAAATGGGTGAACTACTTGGTGAGACAGTGTGAAACAAGCAGTCTGATGGCTAGAAAGGAAAAAAGGAAAGAGACGACTAAATATGTTTGGAAGAAATAAACAGGACTGGAAAGGCAAGAAGCACAAGATCAATGAGAGAATAGATAATAAATAGCAGAGAGACAGGGAGGAAGACAAGGAAGTCCCTGGGTCATGACATGGGTTGGAAGAGTTAACCTTAAAATGAGTATCTCTCTTTCTCTGTCTTCCCTCTTCCTCTCACTCCCATTCCCTCTCAGCAAATGACAGTGAAGAGGAAAACACAAATGCAGATATATGTTGACCTAAGACCCATTGCACCTCAGAGGCCAGAGCTGTTGACCTAAAGTATAAAAAGTTAGATTAGAATATCCTGAGGATATATGTGGCCAAAAGTCAGAAGAGTGTTTCTCAAAGTTGAATGTTCACCAGAATCAGCTGGAGGGTTCATCCACACACAAATTCTGAGGCCTCACCCAGAGCAAATGTCTGAGGCAGTACATCTGGGATGGGCTTAAAAACTGCATCTCTAATAAGTTCCAAAGTATTTCTGAGAATCCTCTGGAAACCACTTACCCCAAGGACACCTGAGGTAGAGAAATCATTCAAGAAGAAAAGAGGAAAAGATAGATTTCAATGGACCTAGAACACAGGTTCCAGAAGATGCTCATATCGCTCTTTAGGGTTTGTTTTTCATTAAGACAAATAATCATTTTTCTTCTCCAGAACCTTGCCCGCCCTATCTTAAGAATAAATACTCTGACCCCAGAACTCCCCAAACGGGGGGCAGTGTCTGAAATGTAATGGTGACGCAACCTTCTGCGCAGCTGGAGTGCTGAGTGCTGTCACAGGGGTGATTCTGGGTTGCTGAGAAAGGAATACACAAGAGGTAGTGGTTCTCTGTTCTCTGTGCCTCCAAAATCCTTGAACAAGGGCCAACCAGCAGTGACAGTGGGTTGGGAACACATTTTTTAGTGGAAACTGTCAAATTTTATGTATTATTTTAATTTTGCACTGTATTTTCAATATCGTGTGGCCCAGGTGTTCAATATTTCAGATTTCTTTTTCTTTTTTCATCTTAAATTACTTTTTATTTTCCTTATTATTTTACTTGGCCCAAAAGCATCTTTATTGCTAAATAGTAATTCACAACTCTTTGCCACAGAACTGATTATCTTTGAGCATTTTCTCTTCCTTCTTTTGCTCCTAATTCCTTCCCATTGTATTATTCACTTATTCCATTCTATTGCATCCATTATTCACTACATTTTTTCAAAAATTGATTCTGCAGAAATTGAACACCCTCATTTTTCATTTCTCGGTTGGAGTTACTTTGTAGAAACCCAACTAGATTATGAGTCCTAATGCACGGATGCTCTGCTGACTGCACATTGCCTGGCATTTTTTACATTCTGAATATAAAGTCGAGTCAAAACTCACTCCTTTTCAAGATTCTCTTTTCATATATCATTTAAGGAAATTGTTCAAGCATTCAGCTTGCTTCTCCTTATTCCCTGACTCATTTCCTTGCTGCTGAATACCCCATCATCCTCCCTACATCTATATTTTTCAGCCAAGGATGGAGTCAAGTTAACTAGACGTTTAGTTGCCCAGTGTCACTGCAGCTGTGCTCTGCAGTGAGATCTGGAGACCAACGCAGCCTGAGGACAGCACTGGTCAGGACATTAGTCAGGTAGTGAGCCCTCTCTTCTGTATGCATCTCTCTCCTAGCTACATTTTATTAATAAAATTTTGACATTTTGCTTGTTACCTGAATCAAAGTGCTTAGTCTCTTGCATTGTGTATGGCAGGTGCTCTAAACAATAATCAGATGAACAACTGAATGGCAAATGAAAGACACAGATGTATCACAACGCCAGCTTGTGCACGCACTTGGCTACTTACTGCCTCATTGCTGTTCAGAATGCCTTGCAGTGCCCTACCTGTGTCCTGCTCACTCACCTCCACACTGCACGGGTCACATCTTTCCCACTCTGCCTTCTCTGACTAGTTTGGATTCACCATCTCCCCTAGAAAACCAGCCCTGCCCACCACCTGCTTGTCTGCTTGCACAAGTGGCCCTGCAGGGCACGGAAAAGATCCTGGATCTGTGCTCCAAAGCAAGACTCACGCACACAATCACCTAGTCTGTTCTGCTCCTTGACTACACAATGCCAACTGGCAAGCAGGGACCAAATCTCACGCACGGCTGTAGCCTCATCTCCTACATGGTGGTGCCCGTAGTGAACGAGGGAGGCACACTGGCATACAGATGGTGGCCAGCCACAGGCGTGGACGGACAACTGCACACAGCAACTCTGCCTGGGAAGTCAGCTCATGTGACACAGGACAGTGGAGGCAGAGGTAAAACATGGTAGCTGGGGGAGATGCCTTCCATCTGCCGCAAATGACGACAAGTGCCACGGCTTTAGCAGAGGTCTGCAGATTCAAACTTCCTCAGCAGAACCAAAGTAGTTCCACACTACACAGCTGTTCACAAGCGTTCTTGATAGGGAAAGGCGCTGCTGGAGCAGCACGGTAAAAATAACTAAGTTAACTTTTAGAAACTCCAAATAACACGATAACATACAGGTAGTTAAAAAATAAAAGTTACAGAACTAAGCAGAGGACATGCGACGCCACTGGCGCTAAGGTGAATGTCCTTATTCCGTCGCCCATTTCTTTCTCTGAGCTGCAGCCTGGCGCCAACACAGCATGCTTTCCGGCCATCGAGCAAGCCGAATGACACATCCCCAGCCCTGGCGAGGTTTTCCGGTCTTCTAAGAACAGGCGTCTCGCCTCAAAACCTGAAGATTTCCTTTCTCCTTTCGGTGCCGCTTCCCCACCCCGTGCCCCCATGTCTCTCCGACTCTCTCCTCTTCTGCCCGTCACTCTCCTTCCCTTCCCCTCTTCTGCTGCATCTCTCTCTTCTTCTGTCTCCTTTACTCTCATTCCAGATTTGTTTCTGCCATCCCACGTGTTCGGAATGCATTCTCCAGCAACACGCAGTTCTCCGTTCTCACCCCTTCTCTTTGTACTTTAGTGAAAGACACACTGTGACTTAACACATAGAAAACAGTAGTTAGCACTGATTCACAATCACAGCCAGACCTGACGTGAACTGGAAGGATTCAAAGTCCCTGCATTGCCCACGCCCTTTCCTTTCCCCCCTGCATAATAAATCTTGCCCTTCCTTTTAGATCTGGCTGCCGGTCCATGCCATTCAGGAACTGATCCTGGGCTCAGCCCTTGGCTGGCAAGCCCTCCTCTTAATTCCTACAGCACGTATTCTCTGTAACAATAAAAACTAAGCGCCTGCACTTGGTTACTTTCCATGAGTAGTTCAAGGGAGCAAGGACTAGTCGTCTTTCCCGGGCCTCCTTGATCCTAGCTGTGACGGCACTTGGTATACTTCATAACCCCTTGCTGGACGTCCGGACTCCCTCTGGTTTTCAGACAACAACTGAGCTTCCTGTTTGGGCTAAATGTTTGGTAAGGCTTCTGAGAACATTCTTTAAAAACCGTTAATCTCACCCACAAAACTGCTTCTTTCCTTGTACGTTTGACTCAGTTTCTAGCCTGAGCCGGAGCGCCAAGCGCTCTGTGCTTTCTTAGCGTGCTGGGTAAGAGAGCGTCATTACCCTTCATGTAAGAAGCCTTCACACGCGCCCAGGAAGCAGTGCATCAGCAGGCGACGTCACTGAGGCAAGCGATCACCCCGCCTGGCTCCCTCCCAGCCTGCTGAAGTCTCTCGCCACACACAGTCTGTGGAAGCTGACTAGTCGTGGAAGCAGCCCCCGGGGGGTGGGGGGTGGGGGGGGGGGTGGCTGGAGGGGGCGGGGCAGGGCCACGAAGCCACTGACACACCACCGTTCCGCTCTGAAGCCCGGTGCTGCGGAGGTGGGGGCGCCATTGGCTACGAGGCTGAGTAAGCACCTCACGGAAGCCACGGGATGACTTCAGAATACCCCGTGGCGCAGAAGCTATCGAGGAAGAACGCCCTCAGCACTGGCGTTTCTAACAAGGAGAAACAACGCATGAAGCAAAGGAAAAGGCAAAGACCCACCGGGTCTTCCCCGGGTGTACCTCAGACATCCTGGCAGGACTCTTACTGTTTTTTGCTACTTTGACTCCCCACTGTTCGACACTTCGACACTGGTGATCAAAGAGTCCAAAGAGTAGAAACCCGGGCCAATCCGGAGACTGGCCACACGGTTTCACCTGCTTCCTTCTGCCAACATCGACTTTGTCATATCTATATATGACATATGTTTATACTGTTGGTTCAGAGAATGTTTTGAACTATATTCAATTTTCCTTGTAGTTTGTTTTAATTCTGTTTTTCTTTGCTTTCCTTTTCTATCTTGGTTTCTTTTTTCCTGATTTTACTAGTGTATACATGTAGTATATTAGTATATATCTATATATAATATAGACATACGTAACACACAATGGTTACAGTGAACTTGAGAGTTTTTTATACACACACACACACACACACACACACACACACACATCACATCAACTTTACATGGTCAAAGAAATTATCATGGCAGAAGGGATCTTCTACCTTTTGCAAATGTTTTGAGGTCATGAAAACTAATTTTTAAAAAATAAAATGCAATTTGATAAGTGAGAATATAGAGATGTAGATATATGTACTTATATCCATATAGACCAGCAACACACACCACATAAAGTAAAATGCAATTAAAATGCTGCCCCTGGAAGCCCCTTCAAAGTTAGCAATTATCCCCAGACCTTAAACGTCCTGACCAGCCCCTCTTTACTGCCCATCTTTCCTGAAACCTGCCTCCCTGGTAAGGACACCCCATGTCTAGCTGCTTTATCAGAGTGGTGTGTTCATTCTCCCACGTTCCACAAGCATTGGAGCTGGGCAGACACTGTGTCTCCTATCCTCCCTGTTCCCCAGCTGTCCTTCACCCTTTGTCAGTAAAACCAACCCCTGCTAATAGCATTTCCAGAACAAATACATTCTGCCTCTGTTGGGGCAGGGTGAAAAACCTCCTTCTCCCCAGTTCTTATTCTTAAAAAAACTTGGTTGTTTCAATGCATTGGTTTATAAACCATGGTTTTTTCCTAAACATATTTTTCTGGTTTTATGCTTATTGTATTGTTATGTTTATTCTGCTAACCATAGCATGCCTCTCCTTTAAAAAACAAAAAGGCGCACACTTGTTTATGCACAGGCAGTTGCACATGTCTAGCATGCAGCTCACTGATTGCTGTCTGAACGCCATGAAGGAGAAATTGCACTTTCTGTGCATGCCCGCTTTGCTTGTATGCATACTTTTGTCAAAATTTTGACACAATGAATACAGACCTCCTCCATGTGGAGTCCAATTGATTAATTAAAAGGAAGAATCACTGCTAAATTGCCAGCAGCTGTTGGCTAGAGCACAGCCTGGGGAGTCACACCAAAAAGGTCAGCAGTGGAACAGGACTTCTGAGAGGATGCGTCTGAATACAGTAAAACATGGGTTCCACTCTTGCTCAGTCTGAGCCTTTTTTGATTCCACATATTACTTACAATATGTAAACTATCACTTCTAAGATGAGCAATTCACTCCAAGCATTTTTCCTTTCCTTTTATTTTTCTCTTTCTTTCTTTCTTTCTTTCTTTCTTTCTTTCTTTCTTTCTTTCTTTCTTTCTTTCTTTCCTGGACAAAGGCAAAGAAATTCATGGCAAGCTGGGCCCAGTAACACAGGCCTATATCCCAGCACTGTAGTCTAAGACAAGAGGAGTGCAAGTTCCAGCCTAGACTGGACGATTTAATGAGTTAGGAATACCCTATCTCAAAATTAAAAACAAAATGTTTTGGGGATGTATCTCTGTATGAAAACCCTGGGCTCAATCCCCAATTATGTTTTTAGGGGGTAGGGTGAAAAAAAAGAAGGGAAAGAAAGAAAGAAGAGAAAAGGAAAAGAAAGAAATTCATGGCAGAGCACATGTTTAATACCAGGACATTTCAGCGTTGAAAAACACACCCAAGAAATGTAATTCATGTGGTACAAGTCCATGGTTAAGACCACCGAGGGAGAAAAGAGGAAGACAACTTCTGTTTGCAACTTCTCTGACTTATGCCTTCAAACGGGAATGTGTATGAACATGTGGATTTTCAGATCCACCTAGGATGGCAGAAATAAAAAGAAAAAACTTCTAACAAATATCAGGAGTAGAGCATTTCAAGAATAAGAGTCCCACCTGCATTGTAGAGAGGAATACGGAAAGGACAAAGGGGAAGAAGCCAGCTGCACAGGGAGACTCACAGAAGAGACGGTTCAAGAGTATAGAACTCTCTAATAAGTCATGGCAGCAACAATTCCTAAAGGCAATTCCTGATCCTCTCACAAAAGTTAACGTTGAAAATTTCTCCATCTGCACTCGCCCTTGCCAGGAGCTCATAAATCTGAGACTGCGCCAGGCCTCTGACCTAACCAGAGTGAGAGAACTCAGCTGGGAGACCCGTTATCCCCTAAGCCACTGCACACGGCACCCGGCGCCACCTGTGAGTCACAGCCTGTGGGAGGTTGGGGAACATCTGGTCAAGTTCATCTTCTGCCACCACCACGGGCCTGACTCTGTGTTACTCTGTTTTTAGTGTACCTCTCTCTCTCCAGCACAGCATCTTTGGAACATCAGGATGTTGCATAACGACCGAGTGGGATCCAAAAACAAAGCCACACATGTAGAACTATGAGAAACCACATGTGGGAGAGAAAAGTAATCTCAGCTTGAATATTATTTTTATTCTCAAAGCATTAAATGTGTTGGAAGCCATGCTGACTATTTGGTGTGGACAGAACGGATGAGGATGTACAATGCCTGTAAACTTCTGTACTAAAAGAACTGGAGGGTGTTTTGGAAATCATCTTAATAACTACCATTCATTGAGTGCCTACTAGGTGTCAGACATCTTATAAACATTATCACTATTTATACAATATGGTGCAAAGTAGTCATTATTATTCTCCTTTTTTCAATTAGAAAACTAACCACTGAAACAATAAACAACTAACAAAGTTTCCACAGCTGGTGAATGAAAAATAGGTTTGGACTTTTTTCAAAGCCTATGGTCCCCCTACTCATTGTGCTTTATTCCTTGTCCATCCAGAAATGCTAAAAATGACAACTGCACTTGCTCAACTCTACCAAGGAGCCTGAGTGCAGCTAGAGGCCATGTTCATTCACTGACAACATGGACACAGGGCTCACAACCCAGATATACTCAGCCAAAAGTGGCCATAAGGCTTCCATTCATTCCAACCAATCTGGAGAACACCTAGGCAATGTCTTCACTTTACAAATAAGGAAAACAGTGGGATCAAGTCAAGATGGCCACAGAGTAGAGCTCTGAGAAAGCAGCAACAAATGCACCCAGTCAGGGAGGCCAAATGCAGCTCCGTGTGGGGAAGTAGCAGAACCCCACAGTCAAATGTGAGGCCATAAGTGGATGCAGGAGGCAGTGGCCACTGGAGGAACTCCTCAGTGAGCACACATGCCTGACCTAGAGCTCCGTGACCTGGCTCAACCACCACCACCACACACACACACACAGGGCCAGCATCCAGGACCTGGGCCTACAGCTGCTGGCCAGAGCACCAAAGCTCCCAATTGGCCAAATGCTTGCCTGTAGAGCCGCGGCATGGGGCCTAAGTCAGCCAGGTGAAGAGCTCTTTAGGGTCCTGCTCAGCTGACTGACTTCTGGAGCCTAGTGACACAGGATAGGAAAACTGCAGCACTACACATCAGGGATTTCAGAACCCTGCTGAACAGCAAGAACGATACACGTGAGGCAAGGCCAATGAAGGGAAAGGACATTGCAGACTGTTTGAGGCACTTGAGTCCTGCAAGAGCAGAGTGTGTAAAACAGAAGACCCCTCCCTGCCTCCTCCAGTCCTTGCACCTGCACCACAGAGCTGGAGAAGCAGGACCACCTGGGAGTGCTGGCCCAAGGGCTGAGTGTGGAGGGGACCAGGCAAAGGCCTTTGATTTGCAGGGCGAATATAACTGTATACATCCAGCACAGAAGCCAACAGGACTCCAGGTGGCAAGATTGAAGGTTGTAGATAAAGAGAATTTCCTTCTAAATAACACAGAAATATTTTGGCCTTTGGGCTCACTTCAATGGTTCTCTCTAGGTATTTTGGATTTGTGTTTTCTCTGGTATTGATTTGTAGGGTTCTCCCCCTTTTTTTGCTATTTGTTGGTTTTTACATCTCTTTTCCTCTAAGGTAGTTCTTGATGTGTTTTCAAAAATCCTTTCTATAGATTCTAGAGATAGTCTATTACATTCATAGCTTTCCTTGTTTCTTCTTTCTTCTGTCATGATTGCTTAAGTATATCCACTTTCTTTCTGTCTGACATGAGAGTTACTCCTATTTTTTTTCCTATGGACATTGCTGTTTTCCTGCACAAGTCCAAAGCTAACCCTCTGTCTTAGTCCTTTCTCTCCCCACCCCACTGCCTTTACTAGTAATATTGGTAATTATTGAAAACTCATAACCCCCATTAGGAATCAGGAATCAATTTTTTTTTTGCTATTTAGTTAGACATAAGATATTAGGCAGATTTTTATACTATCAACAATATAGCATTGACATTAATCAACTCCTTTAATAAGTTACTAGACATTTTGTATAGATACTTCTATTACTAGTATAGATCGCATTTCTAATGTTAATAGTGAATAACTGTGTGAGTTGATTGTTACAATATGTCAGTAGCTGGTGTGTCTTAAGTTTTACCACTGATGTTTATATCCATCCCATTGTAAAGAGGATATAATGCTTGGAGTTTATTAAGGGTTGATAATTTTTGATGTTTTGGCTTAGTCCATGTAAGCAATATAGATGTCTATTTTATTATTGATGGTGAGGTGATATAGTACTGACATTAGTGAATCCTTTAGATAAGTCAATATTAGACTTATTTAGATAGAAACATTGACAGTGTAGACAGTACCTTCAATGTTAAGGGTAGAATAGTTCTAGTATCAAACTGGTTATTAGGTATTGTCATTTTTTAATTCTTAGGTTATAATATTATTGCAGATTTTCATTCATGTTGTTAATGGTAGCAAGACATTCATCTTGTTTTCCAATATATGACAATAGTTAGTCTTTAGACCACATAGAGTACTATATATAATTCATTTTCCCCTTGCTAAAAAGTGGGGAATAGGTAACCAACAGAAAGACATTGAGAAGACCTCTAAAATCGATAACTGAGTAAGCTAAAAATGGACATAATTATTAAAAGCCAAATTAACTCAAGGAAATCCCAAGAAAAGATTTTATATAATAGAAGAAAAGCCCATAGTAGAGACAAAGTCTATTGCCACTACCTGGTCTACAATCCACAGCAATCAAACTACGGGAAAATGAGGCAATAACTCACCTGAAAAAAAATGCTTAGCTCCTTTGGAGCTGATATCATGAGCCCTGAAATACTGAAGAACTATAGTCTATGCTGTACTCAGTATGGAGCCTAGAATGGCCTCCAGCTCAAAGAAATCCTCTGGCCTCAGCCTCACAAGTGCTGGAATTACAGACAGGACTCTATTTGGCTCTACTTTGATATGGTGATGGTGATGAGACAAGTAATTTCCACACTAACTCTTCAATGAAAAGAGAAAGTATAATGAATTCCAGAAAAATCCTCTTTTGATGCCACGTCTGCTCCTCTCCTCATATCTTTCCCCCAAGAGCCAAAAACTGGTAACAATACATCTAAAAATAAATAAATAAATGATTGTTATAACCCTGAGGGGGGAAAAAAAGAGGAAAATTATTTAATAATAGTGAAGAATAAATAAGCCAGGAGGAAGATTCAAAGTGAAGTTAGGGAAGGAATCTTCTGTTGATATCTCTGTGTGATCCAGCTGGAAGGTTGAAGTTTGGTGAAGGAATTCTTTCTACTACCTGCCCAGGGGGTGTGGATGTTCCATGGACCTGAAAAGTAACCAGAAGACCGGAGAAAGGCACCAAAGATCATCAGTAAGTGACTGCAGGTTCCCAGAGGAGGTGAGCGCCTAGGGCAGGGCCTGGAGCAGCAAAGGAAAAACATACTTGGCTACTCTGGGTCCAGGAACCTGGGCTGCCAACCCAGCCTGGCTCCATGAATCCAGGCCAGGTCTGCAAAGCTGTAAGCAGTGAGTGTGAGAGAAGTTTGCAGCAGTTCTGACAGCCTGGAAGATGCTGAGCTGTTTCACAGCTCTTCACATTTGAAATCAAGAGACCACCAAACACCAACTGGGGCAAAGTAAGGGTTTTAAGGTGGATAATTTCTGGTATTTCAGTTTAGCTTAGGCAAAAAATATAGTGGTCTATTATATTAGTGAAGGTGATGTAATACTGATACCAATAGAAAATTTTGATAATTCAATATAAGGTTTACTTAGATAGCTATATTGAGGGTGTAGACTACACCTATTAATGTTAAAAGTGGATTAATTACGGTATTAAATTGCTTATTATGTTTTGTCAATAATTTGTTATTATTTGTAACTAAATTTTTGCTCAAATTGTGGATGACATCATAGACATTTATCTTTAGTTCCAATATCTACCAACAAGTATTTTCTCTGTAGACCATATACAATTCTGTAATCTGTTTCTCCTTTCAGAAAAAAAGTGGAGGAGAACGGGTGGCCAACAGGTCATCAATAAGATCTCCAAAATTAATAGTGGAATAAGCTAAAAACAAACATGAATTTTAAAATCTGAATAAACTCAAGGAAACTCCAAGGGAATAAATAATTTAACAGAAGAATTGCATAATAGAGACAGAGTACACTGACATTACTTGAATTGGAGCACAAAGCAATAGAGTTATAGGGAATGGAGCAGTAAATTACATAGAAAAAGGCCTGACTCCCCAGAAGCTAATAGCATGGGTTCTGAAGTAGCAGAACCTATAGGAGACAAAGCAAAAAAACAAGTAGACCTAATAGCCAAAAAGTTCAAACAAGATATAGAATACATACACAGAGAGCTCAAAGGGGATATCACCAAAGAAATAACAGCCTTAATGGATAAATTTTAAGGATTATAAAGAAGACACAAAGAGATAAAGAAGATAAAACAAGAAATAAAGGAAATTTCAGTAGAGAAATAGAAAGAATAAAAGATGGACCCCAGGATACGAAAAAAATTATATAAAAATGGGAAACAAACCTGTATGTAGACACATACAAAATATCAAAATTGAACTAAAAAGACATAAAAATTCTGAATAGATCCACAACAAGAATGGAAATTGAGACAGTAATAAAGTTTTAGGTCCCACAGAAAATCCGAGGACTATGGAAGGGACCAAAATATCTATCAACAGACCAATGGATTCAAAAAATGTGATATGTATACACCATGGAGTACTGCTCCTCCATAAGACAGATTTGAATCATTCATAGGTAAATAGACACAATTTAAGACCAGCTTGCTTAGTTAAGTTAGTCAGACTCAGGTTAAATATCCCATGGTTTATCTAATATGAGCAACCCAAAACACAAATTAATACTAAAGCCAAACATTGAAATTTGGGAGTCAGGGGGATAAGAGAGAAGGCAGGAGGATGAAACAGGAGGAGGGGAAGGGACTGTGAAGTGGACATGACATTTATGTGCACACAATTCTCATGCTCAATGTAACTGTTGTGTATCATGCAATATATATATATCTATATATATATCTAGATATATATCTAGATATCTATATATAGATATCTAGATATCTATATATAGATATCTAGATATATATCTAGATATATATATAGATATATATATATAGATATATAGATATATAGATATATACACACATATGTATATAACAAATAATCAACATTGAAGCAACATAATCACAACAAAATATAGCAAATATATCACCAAAGCAATGCTCCATGCTAACAATCTCACTTCTCCTATTAAAAGACACAGATTGGGTAAATAAATAAATAAATAAATAAAAAACACAAAAAACTGATGATTTGTTGCCTGCAAGAAACACACTATACCCATACATGACCGACAAGAAACACATAACTGAAAATAAAAGAATGAAAGCAATACTTCACACCACTGGACCCAGAAAACAATCAGGAGTAGCTATAATATTCTCAGACATGGCAGACTTCAAGCCAAAACAGATCAGAAAAGACAAGGACAGACATTATATGCTAGTTAATGGAACAATCCAACAGAAAGGAATCAGAAATTACCAATATATACACATCCAACATCAAGGCATTCAATATTATAAAACAAAAACTACTAGACTTAAAAGGACATATAGGTCCCAATACAATTATAGTAGCAGACTTCAAAATCCTAGTGTCATAAATAGACAAGTCTATTAGACAAAAATTTAACAAAGAAATATTAGAGCTAAATCACACTAAGGAACAATCTGACTTCACTGGTATTAAGGGAGTGCTCCATCTATTATCAATAGCATACAATTTTTTCTCAGCAGTACATGAGACTTTCCAAAAAAGACCATATCAAGTAAGTACAAAGGAGTTGAAACAATTCTTATACACTTTCAGATCATAACAGAATAAATATAGAAATCAATAGCAAAAGAAATTATACAAACACATGGAGACTAAATAACACATTATTAAACAAACAGTAGATCACAGAAGAAATCAAAAACTTCCTAAAGTCAAAGGACAATAGAAGCACATTATTTCAGAATCTATGGAACATAATGAAAGAAGTACTAAGGGAAATTTATAGCTACAAATGCACACCCTAGAAATATGAGCAAACCCAGATAAACAACTTAATGATGTGCCTCAACGTCCTAGAGAAACAAGAACAATCCAAATCCAAAGTAATAGAAGAAAAGAAATTAAATGGATCCAAGCAGAAATTAATGAAACTGAAACTAAAAAAGAAAATTACGAAAGATCAATAAGTCAAAGTGTTGGTTCCTTGAAAGAATAAATAAGATTGATAAACACTAGCCAGACTAAACAAAGAAAAGAAAAGAAAAAAAAACCCATAACAATGCAATTAGAAATGAAAAAAGGTGAAAACCCAATGGACATTGATGAGATTCAAGGGTTGTACAAAGCTATCTTGAAAATTTATACTGTAATAAATTGCAGAATTTGAAATAAATTAACAAATTCCTACATATATATATATATATATATATATATATATATATATATATATATGATACCAAGATTGAGCTTATTAGATACAAAAACCCTGAGTATGCCAATAACATGTATGGAAATTTAGACAGTAATAATGTCTCTACCTACAAAGAAAATTCAGGACTGGATGGATTCACTGCAGAGTTTTACCAATACTTCAGAGAAGAGCTAACACCAATACTTTTTAAACAGTTCCATGAAATTGAAAGAGAAGGAACATTGCCAAACTCTTCTGGAAGCTAGCATTACCCTGATAACAAATCTAGACAAAAACTTAATAAAGAGAGAAAACTATAGGTCAATATCCTTAATGAACACAGATGCAAACCTCCTCACTAAGATGCTGTCAAACAGAATTAAATAAATTTGCATAACAAAAGAAAAATCAACAAGGTGAAGAGACAAGCCACAGAATGGGAGAAAAAAATTTACCAGTGATACTTCAGACAGAGGATTAGCATTTAGAATATATAAAAATCTAAAAAAAAAAAAAAACTAAGTAAATGACCCCATCAAGAAATGGGCAACCAAAATGAAAAGTTTCTCAGAAAAGAAAGTACATAAGATAAACCAACACATCAAAAAAGTGTTCATTACCATTGGTCATCAGAGGAATGCAAATAAAAACAATGTTGAGGTTTCACCTCACCACAGTGATATCAGCCTACATTAAGAACTCAAAGACAACAATTATCAGTGAGGTTGTGGGGAAAAAGAAACACTCCTACACGCTGGTGGGAATGAAATCTGGTTCAACCATTAGAAAAACAGTCTGGAGATTTCTTAGAAAGCAGAGAACAGAAATTTCATTTGATCCAGCTACTACTCTACTGAGCATATTTCCAAAAGAAATAAAGTTGGAATACCATAAAGACACATGCATATCTGTGTTTATAGCAGCACAATTCATAATAGCTAAATCCTGGAAATAATCTACTTGCCCATCAATACAGAAATGAATAAAGAAGATGTGGTATCTATACACAATGGAATACTACGTAACCACAAAAACAGATATGAAGCATTTGAACAAAAATGAGGCCACCCTGAGTAAATAATACTCAGTGAAATGGACTAAACACAAAAGACTAACTATAGATGGGTTTCCCTCTTATGAAATTCACAAAAAAATATTTGCATAATAAGGTCCAAACATGAGAGACTGGGCAGAAAGAGGGGCAATGGACTGCCAGGAAAGGGATGAGTGTCTGAGAGTTGGGGGTGGGGAGGCACACAGAAAAGGTAAGAAGGATGAAAACAGAGGCCAAAATTGGTGTACATGGTCATTGATCTCCCAGCCAGAGGTTTCTAATGTGTTACAGAATCTGGAATTCACATATATAAAAATAAAAAGAGCACAGGAAAAAAATAAGAACAGAAATTTCGTGGAGAAGGAAAAGGGATTTGGGGAAGAGAAGAGGGTGGGAAGGAGGTGAGAAGTAAAACTGATCAAAATGTGATGTGTATATGCAGTAACTCCTCAAACTGAATGTAATTATCTATCACAAACACATACAATTAACAATAATTTATGGAAATGCAAAAAAGAGAAGAAAGAAAGAGAGAGAGAGAGAGAGATAAAGGAAGTTCCTATGGCATAATCAAGTGGGCTTCATCCCTGGGACGTGACAATGGTTCAATATACATAAACCAACTAATGTTTGGCACAAATGTATTCTGTCAGTTTGAGGTAAGGTCCTTCTATATCTATTTCTGTGAAGGATTTTTGTTGTTGTTGTTGTTGTTGTAAATGAACATTGGGTTTCATGAAAAGCTTTTTCTGCATCTATTGAGTTGATCACATGATTTTTGTGTTTGCTTTTTGCTGTGGTTTGGATCTAGAATGTCCTCCAAAAGCCTCATGTATTTGTATGTTATGAATTATCAATAGAACCATATGCTGTTAAGAGATGGGATCACATAAAGAGAAGTATCTTAGACACTTACTCATTGCTGGGACAGAATACCCAACATTAACAACTTAAGAGAGAAAGTTTTATTTTAACTCACAGTTTCATAAGGTCTCACACAATGCAATCACATATAGCTAGCAGAAGCAGAGAAAAACTGGCCACAGCATGAAGACAGTAAGTGAAGTGAGAGGTGAAGGGTGGAACTAGGAAACTAAATGGAGAAAAAAATGAAAGAATTTCTCCCTAAAATCAGAAACATCAGGCTGTCCACTCTCACCACTCCTATTAAATATAGTACTTGAAATCCTAGCCAGAGCAATCAGGCAAGAGAATGAAATAAAGGAATGATTATATATTGGAAATAAAGAAGTTAACTTATCCTTATTTGCAGATGGCATGATCCTCTATATAGAAGACCCAAAACTCTACCAGAAGACTTTTGTACTAATTAACAAGTTCAGCCAAATTGTAAGCACAAAATTTATACAAACACATCAGTAGCATTCCTCTACACTCACAATAACCTCCCTGAGAAAGAGATGAGAAGAACAATTTCATTTTCAATACTCCCCTCAAAAATTGAATACCTAGGAATAAATTTAACACAGGAAGTAAAGGACCTCGACATGGAACACTACATCATGCTGAAAAAAGACATATGCATATCCCTGTTTAAAGCAGCACAATTCATAACAGCCAAATCCTGGAAACACCTATCTGCCCATCCATAGAGCAATGATTGAAGAAGATGTGGTAGCTATACACAATACAGTACCATGCAACAATAAAGAAAGACAGATATGAAGAGTCTGAACAAAAATGAGACTACTTGGAGTCAATAATACCCAGTGCAATGGACCAAGCACAAAAGACTGACTACATATGGTGTCCCTCTTATGAAACGCACAAAAATTATGACTTAAAAAGGCTGCAACATGAATGACAGGATAGAAAGAGAGGCAATGGTCAGATAGAAAACAGGTGAACCTCTGAAAAAGGGGTGGATGTAGACACTCGCTTACTGATTCCCCAAACTCCATGGTTCTAATGTGTTACAGAATTTGGAATTCATGTATTTACAACATAAAATTACATTTTATGTCATGTGAAACTTTTCTACCACAATAAAATTATTGAAAAAAAGAAATTGAAGAGGATATTAGAAAATGCAAAGACATCTCCTGTGCCTGGAATAGGCAGAATTACTACTGTCAAAATGGCCATACTGGTGAAACTCATAAACAGATTCATTGTAATCCCTATAAAAATATCAACATCAGTTTTAACAAAACAAGAAAAAACAATTCTAAAATATCTATGGAACTAAGAGACCCAAAATAACCAAAGAAATCTTGAACAAGACAAAAGAAAGTGGCATCACAATTCTGGACGTCAAGTTATATTACAAAGCAGCAGTGGTTAAAAAAAATGGTACTGGCACAAAAACAGATAAGTCAACAGATGGAACCAAACTGAGGAGACAGAAACAACCTCTAATACTCTTATTTGTATTATCTTTAACAAAAGGGCTAAAAATCCACTGGAGAAAGGACAGCCTCTTTAATGAATAGTGATGGGAGAACTGGTTGTCCACATTCAGAGGGTGAGACTAAACCCACACCTGTCACTTGTACTAAAACCAAGTCAAAGTGGATCAAAGACCTTGACACTAAAACAGAAACCCTGAACCTTCTGGAGGACAAAATAGATTAAAACTTGAAGACATAGGTGTAAGAAAGGACTTTCCCCATAGAATACCTGATGCAAAGAAAATAACACCAAGAATGGATAACTGAGTTTATATCAAAGGAATAAGCTTCTTCACAGCAAAGGAAATAATTGAGTGAAGAGAGAACTGGCAGAAAAAAAAAATTACTACCTCCTCCTCAGACAGGGGCTAGTAACTAGAATATAAAAAGAACTAAAGAAAAGTAGCCTTCTAAAAACAAAAGATCCAATTAAAAATGGGCAACTGAAATAAATAGACAGTTTTTAGAAGCATAGATGGCCAAGAAACACATGAAAAAAACTTCACCATTTTTAGCCATAAGAAAAAACACAAATCAAAACAACACTGAGATACCATCTATCACCCCTGTGAGAATGGCTTTTATCAAGAGCTCAAAAAGATGCTGGCAAGGGCGCATGGGAGAAAGGACCTTATTACATTGCTGATGGTAGTGTAAACTGGTATGACCATTAAGGAAAGCAGTATGAAGATTCTATAAGTAACTGAAAATTGATATTACATTTGACCCAGTAATACCTTTTCTGGTTAAAAGCAAAATATATAAGAGATATATGCATGCCTGTGTTTATAGCAGCATAACTAACAATAGCTAAATCATGGAAGATGCCAACATATTCAATAGTCCAGCGGATATAGAAAATGTGGCAGATACACACACACACACACACACACACACACACACACACACACAATGGAGCACTACTTTGTCATAAAAACAGATAGACTTGAGTCATTTGTAGGAAAATGGATACAGTTTAAGACAATTATGCTCTCTGAAGTGAATCAGACTCAGAAGATTAAATCACATGGTTTCTCAAATATGAGAAATCAAGAGTGTACTTGAGTAATAGAGCCAAATGGTTGAGATGTTGGGAGTCAGGGGGCTTGGGGATGGATAGGAGCAGAAGTATGGGGGATAAGAAGGAATGTGAAGTTGATGTGATTCATTTGTACACATAATTCTCAATTTCAATGTAACCATGGTGCATCACAAATGCTAAGAAAAATGGGAAAACCAAGGTCTGAGGGGCAAAATGACTACAGAATATCAGAAACCATATGAGATCCCGAGTCATCTGGGCAGCAAGAGAGACATTTTCTCTGTGGAGCAACACTATAACTCACCAGAGGGCTCCTACCCATCAGCACATAGGTAAGCAAAGGTCTACCTCATGCTAAAAAATCTAAGTAGAAAAAGAAGAAAGCCTTGGCTTTGCCTCTGCACTAGCTATCATTCTACCTATTCTTCCTTTCATAAACAGAAGCAGTGCTTGCTGACTTCATTCCCCCCGGACCTGCTGTCCTTCCTATACAGAAATGCCTAGGCTGAAATCTTTCACTCTTCTCTCAGCTCCTCCCAAGCTGCTAAAGGATTTTCTCCAGGCCCCAGCACTGAGCTCGTTTTCCTCTTGCAACTTTGCCAGAAGCCCAGAGAACAATCCCAACAATCTCTCAACTAAGGAAGATAAGATTTATTACTCTTGACCTAAATGTTGCTTGTTCCCATTGGAATACAGTTTCACCTGCCATGCTGAAGGGCCCCAGCCCATGGGACCAGCAGACTGCCACGGACATAACAAAGTCAAATTCTTCACCCTGATATTTCGACAGACCCATTGCCCAGCCATGGGCAGCCCAGGAAAGTAAGTCAGAGCCTGAGGCTACATCAGTAAAGTGACCTGTGGACCTAGAATTCTTTTTCCCCAAAACACACAATGTATGTATTCAAGTTCGTTTTCTAACTTTTGCATAACGGGTAGGATATCAGTTAAACTGAATTCCAGCAGTTACTCCTCCCATGCAGACCACAGGGCACCCTCCTTCTCTCAGTTGTTACAAAGTTGGGAACGGAGAACGAGCCCAAATCTGGTCATGGTGAGGATAGATTCCAAACACGGGGTGGGGGCTTTATTTGAAATATAGAGTCCTAAGACAGTGAGAGTTAGTACGAAGAACTCAGGAGGATGAAGCAGGAGGATTTCTGTGAATCTGACACCAGCCAGGGCTCCATAGAGAGTTCAGGATCAACCTGGACTATACAGTAAAACACTACATTAAAAAAGATAGAGACAGAGAGATACAGAAGCCAGGTGGGGAGGAGAGAGAAGAAAGGCAGGAAAGTCAAAAGCCACAGTCTGTCTTTTCCTGTCTAGTGGGTCACAGCATCAGAAGCACACAGCTGGTCGTTAGCAGGTGCAGCCACTTAGCCACCTGGAATGTCTCCAGGCAACCTGTTTGAGAAGCAACTCAGATTTTTTGAGGAGGGGAAGGAAGTTTCCCTATATGGTCTCCCCTCGTCTCCTGTGCTTACCACAGGAGTTACTTTTCCCCAAATTCTAAGTCTGGTCAGCGAACACTCTCAGTAGCTGCTGAGAAGCTCGTCCTGTGCTGCAGTGGGCAGTCTAGAGTTTCGGCAACCCCAAGCATGCAGCTGGCCAGGCTCAAGTGACAAAGCTGTGTAGGCCCACAGGCCACCAGGCAGTCTGTGTCACTGTCGGTGTGGGACCTGGGAAGCAGGGAGCTCAAAGAGTCTGATAGGATCTATATGAGAACATAGCATAGGCAGGAAATGGGACTGAAATCATATCTGTGGCCCAGAGGCGCATTCTCCTTCTTTAACTTTATACTAAACTCTTTCTGCTGAGAACCTGGACTATGTCCTTAAAAACAAAGTACAGTAGTCTTTCCAGCCTAGGCATTCTAAATTTTTAAGTAAAGATTAGATTATTAGATTAGATTAAATGTACATATATACAGAATCTGTGCCACACTGTGACATTCTGGCCAGCACTGGGATGCATATACAATGGTGGCTTCTCAACAGGAGTTGAGGGAAAAGGAGGCAGACAGAGATATTTTGGTGAACATACAGATAGAAAATGTTCTTAACTTTCCTCATGACAAAACTGAAAAACCTTAGTCATCTGGCATTTGGAATTAGAATAGGAATTTTTGTTGGCATTTCCAAGTATCTTGTACTCATCTTGTCGAAGTAAGAATGGAACGTGGTGAGTGGCTAGGCCTCGAGCCATGTTCTATGTGATGCCTGGATTTGCTCTTGGGGATGTATGAACTGCATCTTTTAACAGAAGCTAAGAAGTTAACATCAAGTTTCCTATGGTTTCCATAACAAATTACTACATACTATCAAAATGTTGCTTACAACAGCTAAAATTTATTCTCTCATTGTTATGGAGTCTAGAGGCACAAAGGGACGGTGTCAGCAGGGTAGTGTTGGTCTCACAAAGTTCTGTGCGCAATTCCTGTTTTGCACTCACCTTCTGGTGGCTCTGAACATTGCTTGCTTCCACATTTCAAGGTATTCTGACCCTTCTTTCTTCACACAGCCTTATCATCAGAGTCTTGTCTTCTGTCTTAAATCTCTCACTTTCTCCCCTAAGATGCTTGTCATAGGACCGAAGGCTCACCCAGACAACCCTAAAGGATCCCTTTACCTCAAGAGTCTTAATTTACAGCTGCAAAGATCCTTTTCCCAAATAAGACAATACACAGGTATCAGGAATTAAGACGTAAACATGTGTTGCGAGGAACCTCCATTCAAGGCATCAATGCCCACAAACCTGGTGATGATGACACTCCTAATACCCGCCAGAGACCAGCCTCCCACAGCAGCCATCCTTCCCAAAAAGCTGATGCCCACAAAAGTTAGTCTGAGTCTGAATCAAACACTGAATTGGTTAATGCATTTCTGAGAAGAACAATGGCAATCTTTTAGAGTTAGCAATTCTATCTGAGAACAGAGGCAAAGACTATAGAGTCATTCGACAGGGACAAGCAATACCTCTGAGCACTAGAATTCAGGTATGTAGTTGTGTATCATTTATACACTATTTTACTACGTCAGGACTACAGTGGTGGCAATGACTTTCAGAATAAAACATGCTCAAAATGGTTAACTTTACTTTAGAAATGACACAGAACCCTGTGCCTTCGTGTACATTCCAGAATAAAGTGAATAGTATGCTGCTTTGTACCCAATGCCCTCATGGGGTATTTTTAAACCGTAATATATGATATCTTTTTCTCTGTCTCTAATCCAATTTCTTTGAGTGACGTGTAAGCCTTAAGATTGTTTGTAGCCCTGTGTCGGTATCTATTACTTTTGAAATGACCCCTACATTTCACATTCTATATAACATTTTCCTGTCCTCTCTGAGAATTACAGAAGATCTTTGGGAGATACACTAATTGTTTGAGACAACTGCAGTCTTTGAACACTGGTGCTTTCTTGGTCAGTCAGTAAATACTCTGTTATTTGAGAAGAGCATTGTTGGAAATACTTTCCTCCAATCTTGATTTCTGTTTAAACATCATAATCGCACAGGCTGAGTTATATTCTCACTGCTGCTCTGTGACCATCTACTCCATATGGATTTGGTGTTACAATAGCTTCAGAAACAATTTAGTCTATCAAAGTACCAGTAATAATTTCTTTTGTGAGCATATTAATCTCATAGAAACTAAGCATTACATTTTAGACAATAAAGCTTGCAAAAGACCTGTCAAATTTATATTTTAAAATGTTTTATACTATGTTCTTCCAAAACACACCCCACTCCGTCGACCTTTAAACACATTAACCTCTGCAGGGAAATTTCTTAAATCCATATTATATGCATAAAGTCTCTAATTCAGTATTTAATGAGGAAAATAGATTGTGCTTGGTGCTAAAATGTCAGGGAATCATCCACATCTGACAGTAGATTTGCTGAGTGACATAGAATAGCATTAAGCTTGTCTTAAAAGAAAATGCATTGTAGCTAGAAACAGTAGTAGATCTAAGGAAAACGTCCAAATAGACACAATTTGTCACACCGATATCTGATTTAGAAACCTTTCTAAATATAAATTGTAGGTTAAAATCTGTCACCAGCACCAAGAATTTTTAAGCTATGCAACATTATTTTCTCCCAATCTCCTTGCAGTCCTCTCGATTTTCTTTGTCTGTGAGATAAAAATGGTGTTATTTCCCCCAGCTTCTTTCATCTTCTCATCCCTCACTATGAGGCGAGCCTCAGATTCACCTCCCTGAGTGTCCACACATTCTTGCGGCCTTGCATCTCTACTTCAACCCTTCTTCAACTCTTTCTGTGACCACGATACGTGTGTGTCATTTTCTCCCCTCTTTACATAGCACCATCTTTGAGTCAATGAAACTGACTCTAATCCTGAGTAAGAGACATTAGCATAGCATTCCTGCCACCTCCAAATCCAGGGACAGAAAAGCCACACATTTATGAGAGAAATAAAGCATACCACGGAGCCAGCAGCTGGACTTCTCTGTCTCTTCAGAACTCCACAGCATCACCACAGAGATGCTGCTCTGGTTTGACGGATTTGCTTCAAGTCCTGACATTTCATACAAATTTCAAAAGTACTTAGTTAGCCATTTCAAATTTTTATTTTGTTTACTATCACTGCGGAAATATTGTTTTCTCTGTATTTATTAAAAATTTAAATAAATGATGACTAGCTTCACTGAGCTAATAAGTCTTTGCAAGCTTTCTAATTAGTTCCACCTCATTTGGAATCTTTTTCCTGTCAATATATGGGATCAAGATGCAAATAAATGCCTACATTGTGACCCACTGTAGGCGGTGAACTCTATTCGGTGGTTTCTCCACAAACAAACCTCAAACCTCATCTTCCCAATGCCATATGTAAGAACAAGAATTGTTTTTGTATCTAGTTTGTTGTCCAAAATATTGAAGGAACTAATGGTTTTTAAAAAAAGTTCAGAATTTCCTAAGCCTATTTCAATTTGTTTTCTGTTCCTCATTTTCCTTCAAGCGAAACAAATACTGTAAACCTACTTAAAGAAGGATACCTGACCAAAAATCTTAGAATACATAGAGAATAGGAGAAACTGTATGGTAAATTTAGATGACTTTAAATCTTTCCCCAGCATAGATCACATCTAGAGTCATGATTTTGCTTATGCACTTATTTGCTTACTTACTTTCCTACTGAGAAGTTAGTGGCAGAGACTTTGATTGCTTTTCCCAGTGTACCATGTACTCAAAACTAGCATAAACTTATTGTTCAAGTAACCACTATTAGATAAGTTTCAAAATTTAAATAATCAAGATTTATTTTTATTATTAAATAATTAGTTATTAGAATATTTATTATTAGATTATTGGTTTTGCCTCTGCTTGTTCATTACTTAGTAAAGCTGAACATGTATGAATGATGGATGCAGAATCCCAGAGGTTAGAGCTGCAAGAGATCCTAGAAATTACCTTATTGAAAATATTAATTTGGTAGTGGAGATGGGGAAACCAGGAATTTTACAGGCTTTACAGGGATCTAAGGGTTCCAAGAAGCTATGTAACATGATGCCCAAAGCCTATTACAGCAAAGGATTGGACAAGCTATTGTCCCAACTCTTAAAGTATTTGTGTCTTGAGAAGTAGGCCTCCATGTGGGAGACAGCTCAGTCTGCCCTCTGAGAGGACTTGGCAGGATCTTGTTGTCCATTAGAATAAATGTAGATCTTAATCAATGAACTAAAAAAAAAAATGAGGAAAAGGACTGCATGATCAAAGTAGATGCCGCGGAGTGGTTTAGAATCAAGGCAGGATTCTGGCCACCTGGGCCTAGAATTGATATTGGAGTCTCAGGTTCTCTGGGCAATAAGAAACCAATAAGAAATCCTACAGGTTCAGCAATTCTCCTATCTTCTTCACAAAATCATTAGCTCAGACTGTAGGATCTCTGTCCCAGAACATCTTCCCACTGACAGAAGGAGAAAAGCAGCACACACTTAGCCATGAACCAGCATTTCTCTCTTGTACTTCAGCATGAAGGAGGGCCCAAATTAATTCTCCAAATTAAAATAGATGTATTTCAGAGAAGCATACTTTCTCCACTTTGTATTGTTTTATGCTCCTATTTCCTCTTGACTTGAAGAGAAACCTTTAGGTTTTCATATAAAATAGATGCTTTGTTTGCCTCTTTCCTGGAGAAAAAATAAAGCATAAAGGCCTAGCTTTATAAAGCCTGTTTAATTTGTTACTGGGGGAGAATGGAGGTTAATTAATCTAGTTTGGGGTGTGCTAGATAATATCTATGTTCAGTAGCTTGTACATTATGCTGCCCAATTAATTCCTCCGGAGGACTTTTACACAAGACTATTCAGTTCAAAACTTCAGACTTAAAACTTTCAAGGTCTTTGGGGTAACCATTAGAGAAGAACACACTTCAGAAACTAGCACCTTCTTTTCTTCTTTCCTCCTCGTGGGAAGCCGTGCTCTTCTCGAAGGTTAACGAGGCTGTGATCCATCAGGGAGTGTGGCCAGGACACCCATTTCGATTGCTCTCGCACGCTGCTGTTGTTTAATTCTTGGAAGCACGGCCTGGAGCCTGCATTTCCCAGCTGCCTGCTGTTCTGCCCACTAGGGTTTCCTGCAGTGGCTGGCTGAGCCCAGAAAGAGTCAGACGCCCTTGGAATCTTTAAACGCTTTTCCAACAGAAGGTTCGGCCATTTCTTTTCCCAGTCCTCATTTTAAAGTCAAGCACATGAACATACATATTTGGAATCCTGAAGAAGACTTTTAATTGATTCCCTGAGTATTTTAAGGTCTATTAATTCCATTGACGTTGCAAACACTGGCGCTCAATCCAAATGCTGTTGTAATCACGCCCATTAACAAGCTTATTTTTATCTGCCGGGTAATATTTTACATTGCATCTAGAAATCTTCAGCTTTCTATACAAATTGTTGCAAAACAAAATGAACTACCCATCACCCTGTTGATCCATAGGGGTTGGGGTAGCCAACACCCTTCCTGCTGAGAAGGGTTAATCAGGCATAAACACAAAGAGGATTAAATAAAAAACGCATCTGTTACTCATATGTTACACTGCAAATAAATACAACATTGAATTATATTAGGTGTACTTCTTTCTTGCACGTTTGTTCATTTTATTTTATATAAAGTAAAAAAAGAGCATAATTGGTTACTGTGTTACAGACAAAAGATATTCAGTAGATTAAAATAATTCTCATACCAATGCTACAAGATCTTTTTTGCTTTAGTAACAGTGATTAATTTGGATTAGTCCATCCATAATGTTCTTTTCCATCCTATGGACAGAATGGTTCAGAATTAGGTGGACAGAATAGTTCAGGTTTGAAAAAAAAAAGTTAATGACCCATATGGTAAACCATCCAAGTGTCTTGGAATCATTTGTTGGTGCTATTTATCCTGAAAGAGGAATTCGAGTAGCTTGTGCACAGACTTCAGCACCAGAACCCTCCAGATGAGTTGGTAAATCTGTTGTCATTGTATAACAAGAGAAGTTAGAGAAATACGGCAACAGGGACTACTGTTAGCCTTGCTACATACAAAGTGTGATCTTGGGTAAGTAAATTAACCTGTGTGAAAACTTACATTTTTTATAATGGCTACAAAACAAAATACTACATGTAAAATGCTTAATTAATATAGCACCTAGCCTATATGAAACCCTCTAAAATATAAGCCATAACTTCTCTTAAATTAGATTTCACATTATAATAATAAGCCAAAATCAATTCTACAAGACACTAGTGATGTTAAACTCACCTTGCCACTTTACAATAAAACCCTTTCTATCCCACTGTTCCTCTGGTATTATCCACTGCTACTGCCCCACATTATCCAAGTCTTGCCACACAGGTCTCCATGCCGACTTTCATACATGTAGTAATTGTGTAGCTACCAAGTTAATATAAGGGGGTGGAGGGTTGGAAAAAATAAGATATTAAGAAATAATTTCTCAAAAAAACAAGCAACAATAAGAGAATCAGAAACATAAAGCAGGCTACAGAAATTGGAGTACATATGAGAGACTACTACTCAAAATTATATCTAGGCATTATATTATATGCTTTATTAGAAGATAAAGATGATCAGATTCAAATTAAAGACCATGTGCTGTTTATAGGCAACACATCTTAAAATAAGAAAACAAAAAGTTTAAATAAAACAGTGGGAAAAGACACAGTATACAAGCATTAAGCAAAAAAAAAAAAAAATACTGTTAAATTATACTAGCATCACGTATAGTTGGTAAAAAGTATAACTGGAAACCAAGCACATTAGCCAAATACCTAAAGACAAAGAGGAAAACTAGAGACAACTTTGTGTGAAAAGAATCAATCTGTTTCAATTTATTTTCAATTTGTATCACTTAATATCATAGTCTGGAAACAGAGAATAAACATTGAATAATTGTAAGAAGAAATAGAAAAGCCAATAAAGCCAAATGACAGACATAAATACAGCTCCTTCAGTGAGTGATAAAAGGACAGCAAAGATCACTAAATATTTGGGAGATGTGAAAAAAATTATTAACAAGCATAAGCTAATTGGCTTATAGAAAACCATACCCAACAAGTGCAGAGTACACACTCTTTTCAATCATACACTGAGAGCATTGACAGAAAAATCAACCATATGCTGAAACATCAAGGATATCTCAACAAGTTTCAAAGGATTTAAATAATCAAAATATGTTCTCTGACCACAGTTCTACTAAGCTTTAAATCACTAAAAAAAGAAAATTAGAAAGTTTCCATATGTGTATGAATTAATAAATGCACTTCTTGTTTTGATCGACTGATGATAGTGAAAGTACTATGGTATTTTTCAGGACCCATTCTCAAAGGGAAAAGTATAGAACCCATTATGAAAGAAAAAAGCAGGAAGCAAGTTAATTAATCCTCTCACAAAGTTAGAGATATAAGAGTTATTGTGGTTTAGATCTGCAATGTCCCCCAAAAATCTCATGTATTTTGATGTTATGAATTATCTGTGGAACGATGTGCTGTCAGGAGATGGATGCCTGGTCTGGAGTGGTGTATTATAGGTGTGCCATGGAAGATAGGCATGTGGCGGAAGGAGGAGCTTAAAGCTAGAAAGATCAGAACACTGAGGCTGGATCCGGAAGGGGCAGATCACCTGGGCCAGGACCCAGAAGAGTATATGCTACTTCTTCTCTTCTTTCTGTGACTTGGCTCAGCTCTGCCATGCTATGAGGAGCTTCTTCCACCTCGGCCTCCACTATGTGCTTCCACTGTTGTCAGCCACCCATGAATGGGCTGTGACCTTCTGAAGTTGTGACATAAAATAACCACCCCCCCCCCCAATTTGACAGATATTTTGTCACAGCAATGAAAAAGTAACTGAGACCAGAGTAAAATAAACCTAAATGAAGTGAAAAGAAGTTAGAAAATTAAGAATAGAAATCTCTAAACTACAAACCAAATATACAGTGGAGGGGACTGGAAAGACAAAAGTTATTTCATTATGAAAATCAACACATTTGATAATCTGGGAGAGAGAGAGAAAGAGAGAGATGGG
>PVKB01003680.1:0-183609 GCA_004027205.1 Ctenodactylus gundi | reverse complement strand
TCAGAAATGAGCAACACCCCACCCTTTAACAGTTTAACTTCTTTTGCAAAAGCAAAAGACTTGGCTCTGAGAAGGATGCCCCAGGGAACTCTGTAAGGGTGCAGAGGGAAATGCTTGCCAGGGTTCAGACTAACAGAGTTCAGCCATCCAAGAACTCTGAGGCTGCTGCTGCTGTCATGGTCTAAGGGAGTAGACTACTGCCAGCAGCACACCTTGGCCTCACCCATGTAGTGCTGGTGTTGCAGGTGTGAAGAATGGAAGAATTGTGTGGTCATGGAGGCTTCCATCCAGATTTCAGAAGGCCTTGTTGGCTAGGCAGTGTGCCCATGAGAGGAAAGTGCCTGGAACTGTGAAAGGGAAGCTAAAGCACAGTGGAGACCCAGGAATTTTTTTTTTTTTTTCTTTTTTAGAGGCAGGGTCTTACTCTGTAGTCCAGGCTGGTTCTGAACTCACTGTCTAGCCCAGGCTGGCCTTGAACTCATAGCAGTTCTTCTGCCTCAGCCTCCAGAGAGCTGAGGTTACAGGCGTGTGCAACCACACCCAGCTTGTGTGGTGCTGGAGAATTGAATTCAGGGCTTTGAGATTGCTAGCCAAGTGCGTTAACCGCTGAGCTATTCCTGTTAGAAATGGCTCATAGGAATTTACCTGTCCAAGCAAAGAATGGACATGGGAGGCATGGATGACAGAGTATGAGGCTTTAATTTTCTTTTTGCAAAAAGGTTGACCTTCCCACGTGCAAGTGGAGAGAGGCACACGGAAAATATAGTGGATACCAACTTATATCCCTAAGTTGCAGGTCCCTCCCCTTTCCTTTTCCTATTGGGAGGATGTGCAGTCTTCCTGATAACTTCTAAGGTATTGGTTCAGGGACAAGTTTATCACAACATCATTACATTTATCCTTCCTTCCCCTTTCCGCCTTGTTTGGTCACCTGGTCAGGTAAAGAGCGAAAATGTAAACATCTGCCACCTTGAACAATGTGCCACTGCTACCACTAGGTGACACTCACAAGCCCAAGATGCCAGAAATTTGGAAATACTGGGAATATGGATAGTCTGCTGAAGAAGGCCATAGGTTGTGAGAAGAACCAACCCAAATAGAAGCCATGGAAGATTGCAGCCTGCAACAATACCACAGGGGTAAAAACACTTGAGTCCTTTGGAAGTCACATCTCACCACAGTGTGGCACGGGTGCTACACATGGAGGTATAGAATTTACTGGAACTGCAGGATTCGGTGTTTTTCCTGCTGAACTTAGTTCTTGCTTTTGTTCATTTGCTTCCTATCCTTTGATGAAAAATTTTAACATGTTAAAACAACCTTCTAGTTTTTCGCATTTTTAGTATATGTACTGCTGAAGTGAGCACAAGTTTTTTGCATTTTTAAATTTTATTGTTATGCTGAGGATTGCACCCAGGGCTGCATAATACTAGGCAAGTTTTCTGTCACTGAACTATGTCCCCAGGTCTTCAGTTTTTTTTTTTTTTTTTTGTTTGTTTGTTTTTTTGAGATTGGATCTTGTTCTGTAGTTCATACTGGTCCTGAGCTTACTAGAACTAGCTCTAGGCTGGCCTAGAACTCAACAGCAGTCCTCCTGCCTCAGTCTCCCAAGTGCTGGGATTGCAGGCCTGTGCCACAATGCCCAGCTAGTATGTGGTGCTGAGGAATTGAACCCAGGACCTTGTATCTCCTAGGTAAGTGTTCTAATCACTTAGTTATACCCTCACTACTTTTTTTTTAAAAAGTGTACATGTATAGCATTTTTGTCACATATATGATATTTGGGGATAATGGCATATGGTAATATAAACACTCAAACCTGTTTTTAGAAACTGTCTTTGTAGCATAAACATCTTTCAAGAAGTAGTTATTTTCTTGCTATTGTTAGGTTGAATTTTTTTGTGATGTTTTACGTTTTAACATCAGCTTTTTTTTTTTTTTTTTTTGAGACAGGGTCTTGCTCTGTAGTCCACGCTGGTCCTGAACTTACTGTCTAGCCCAGGTTGATATTAAATTTAGGCAATCCTCCTGCCTAAGCCTCTTGAGTGCTGGGATTACAGGTTGTGCAACCAGACCTGGATTATGTGGTACTGGGGAGTCAAACTCAGGGCCTAGACAAGTGCTCTAATTGCTGTGCTATTCTTCCAGCCCAAGCTTGTTATAACGGTAGCCAAGACTGACATGTTTGGATAACTTTTTTGTAGGAGAAAAATGAATAACTTATATTTACATTTGCAAACTCTATTAAGGACTTTGCCAATAACGTTAACAGTAATTGTATGTGTTACTGCTTTGGTACATGCTGTGGTGCACATGGTGGAGATCTAGTCAAAGAAGAGCTCTTCATGCATGGCAGACAGGAAGCCAAATGAGGTGTAAGGGCGGGGCTATCTTGCATACTTGTAGGCCCTGCCCCAGTGATGTGTCCCCTCTGACCAGGTCCCACCCCTCCACAGCACGTGACTTCTTAGCCATTTCACAATATCCAAATATATGAAGCTTTTGGGAACATTCTAGCTCCAAATCATAACAGTACCACCATCATATATGTGGTCTGTGGTCACCTGCAATGTTAGATGGTGCATCACTGTCTCGTATTAAGGAGAAATCCCTCTAACTTCCTCATGGGGCAGCTTTCATCCTCTGACTGGTCAAGGATGGGTGTAAGGGCCTGAGTCCTCTCTACACTGCTGGTGGGAGTATAATTTATTATACCCATTGTGGAAAAAAGTAGGGAGTTTCCTAAAAAACCCTTTCAATATTATAACGTTCAGCTATCCACGTCATATATATATATATATATATATATATATGTATACAAAGGGACTGAAATCAAGATGTTGAAGAGGTGGGTACAGTTCTGTGTTCATTGCAGCACTATTTGCAGTAGCTAAGACATGAAGCAACCTGAATTGTAGTGGGTTTCCTTTCGGTTGGGGAAGCTTAGTTTTTACATGTCCTGCTAATCTTTTGGCATCGTGGTATCACTTGCACAATTTTTGGAAATATGGAAGAGTAGATTATCCAAAATTTCCTGCCTTAGTTACTTTTCTGTTGCTGTGACTCAATACCCAATATCCACAAGTTTAGGGGAGGAAAGGTTTATTTTACTAACAGTTTCAGAAGCTCACAGTCCATTCAGAGGCAGCTGGCAGCAATCGAAGTACATGGCAGAGGCAGAGGTGGAGGCAGCTTCTCCTGACATCACACACAGGAAGGCAAGTTGAGACTAGTCGAGACTAGTTGTAATCCAAGGAAGGCAGGAAGCACCTTATATACCCTTCCAAGTCTCCTCCCAGTGATTAGCCACTCTTGGATCCAGGTATGGGAGGTGTGGCTACTACACACTGTTAATCCTAACTTACATGCCATTAATCCTAATTTATATGCCTGTAATCCACTCCTCCAGGCTAGGCCCCAATCTCTGAACAGCACATGGTTCCATATACAATCCATAAAATTTAAATGCATGAGACTTTTGGGGGCCATTCCAGAGCCAAACCACAATAGTTTCCTATCTGAAACATTTATAAAAAAGGTAACAGGTATCTTTTTAAAATTTACAGTTGAGCTGGAAAGAGTGTATGAAAATTCTTAGTAAGCTAAAAATGAAGAACAAACTAAAAACCAGAACCATGGGCATATTGATGGAACGTGCTCTTGCACTTGGATGGACTACACGAGATCAGCAGGGGCAAGGATTTTTGTCTCAGTCATATAGAACTTTAGGTCTTAGTGCTTATGCAAGAAAAAGAGCCAATGCCGTGGAGCTACATGAAAGTTTGCATTTGAGATCCCCAGAGAAGACGACTTTTAAAGATTCGGGCTAGAAAAACAGCACTTACTAGCACAGAAAAATGTCTGAAGTTTGTGTGTCCTTGTTTAGTTTTCAGATAAAGTAAGATTTGGAGGCTTACATATTTTCATTTAAGGTTTTATATAGACAAATTCTTTCCTGAAAATTTATAATCATATCCTCTTCCTACCAAGAGTGGGATTAAACTATTTCTATCCATGTGGTTGTGGAAACTGTGGGCCAACAGTTCCATATAAAAGAGGTTTAAGCCTGTGAAAACCTGAGTATTTGGGGAAAGAAATGCAAAACTTCCATGGAGAAGCACGCCCAACTCCAATAGTTAGGAGCACCTCCAATAAAGTTATGCTACTGGTGCATACATAATATAAAACTATGTATGCATAAGAAAAGAGTATACCACTATTGAGTGGTAGTATATACAACAAACAATAGTAATACCCTATCAAGAACTTCTTAAGACAATTGTGTTGAATAATAAAGATAAATAAATGCTAAGATGGCTAAGGATATAAAATAAAATCCATATTATGAAAAAGAAGCAGATTCTATAAGAAAAAGGACCAAGAAAAACTTAAAAAGGAACAAATATGACCAAATAGACCTTTGGAAATGCAAAATATAGTCACTGATCCTAGAAATTCAGCAGGCAAATTGAATATTAGAGTTGATCTAGGTGAAAATGAAATTATACTGGAGTATAGTTTTAATGAGGAATTGTGATGCAGTGCCTTTTATGCCCTTGAGTATGGTGCTTTGCTCATTTGGCTTCTCTTCTGAAGAGAGAGCCTGTGGTCAGTTTGGTCTCATGCGCTGTTCTGCTGTAGTTTTAAGTCTGTGTATTTCTTGCTCCTTCCCCTCTAAGTCTTTGTTGCTGAGTAGGCCAGAGATAATTTTACATGTGACATATATTAGTACTCTGAATCTGTTCCCTTGGCAATGAGGGGTAAATTTTGATAATTTTGAAACAAATTGAAAATTTTAACATTGAGCCAGTACTGGGTCATCCTGGAAGAGAATAGGAAAACTGCAGGTAAGCAAATAGTCCTGGTTTACAAAAAATGAATAGTGTGGGCTGGGGTCATAGATTGGCAATTAAAGCACTTGCCTAGCAAGCACAAGGCCCTGTGGTCAGTTCCCCAGCACCATGTAAGCTGGGTATGGTGATATGTGGCTGTAATCCCAGTACTTTGGAGGCTGAGGCTGGAGGATTTCCAAGTTTGAGGCTAACCTGGGCTATGTAGTCAGTTCAAGGCCAGCCTGGACTATAGAGCCAGGCCCTATCTCAAAAAAAGGATAATATGTATTCTATAAAACATATAATCTAAATTTGCTTTGTATTCTGAAAATATTTGAAACAAGGTAACTAAGACTGTTTTAAACAACTATATTAAGAAACACAGGTTTTAAGAACCTTGCTTCAAAAGAGAAAATCAGCCAAACTATATATGTGTTTACATGCTTATCTGGATCCATACTACATATGCATGGGTATGTATATACATTTGCTGACATTAATAGATCAGAAGAATGCAATAGATAGAATCTATGGAGATTATTGAGGCAGGGTCTCACCCTGTAGTTGGAGGTTGTATCTTGATGAATACATACTATGTTAGCCAAGGGTCAGTGATAAATAAAACTGTTCTGTTATTTAAAGCAGATAATCATTTTTTCACCAGTGATCTGGTGTATTCTTGTTTTTAAAAAATTCAAAATGCTGCTGAAAATGTTAAAGTATTTCATGATAGTCTTGAATAAATTGGCCAAATAAGCCTTTTATTATTTTGAAGTCATTCTGCCTACTTTTCAGAATTTGGTTGTTTCTAATGCTTTTAGTTGCATTAGTTGATGTGAGATAGGCAGTTACTTTGCACATATCTAAGTAACCAAACTGAAAAGGTGAGCTATAAAGGAGGGGTTGGCTAGCTGTGGCTCATGGCCACATCTGTAGTGCTGTCTTCTTTTTGTCTACTCTGTATAACTCCTTTTATGTTACAGTGGCAGAGTTGAGTAATATAACAAAGATTGTCTGACTTGAAAGTCTGGTACTTTACAGAAAAAGATTTGTTTCCCCCTCCTTGTTTTTTTTTATTTTTATTATTATTTTTTGAGACAGGGTCTTACTCTGTAGCCCAGGCTGGTCCTGCACTCACTATGAATCACAGGCTGGCCTTGGATTCACAGCAATCCTCCTGCCTCAGCCTCCCAAGTACTGGGATTACAGCCATTCACCACCATGCCCAGCTTACCCTTCTCCTTGTTATATGGAAATGTACAGTGGAAGTTCCTTTTTATTTTTGTGGCACAGCACCTTGAGTACTTTATGTGACAAAGTCTCTTTTCCACTACCATCAGGGTAAATATTAGTTCACCATTTAACTCAGTCGACAAATATTTATAGAGTGAGTATCATCTGGCAGATTACATGTTCAAGGACCTTGGAATAAAGGGTATAAACAAAACAAACAAAACATCATTGTTTTCAGGGAGATTATAGCCTAGTTGGTTGTGAAAAAACAGTATAGGATAAAGAGAGGTAGAAAATGAATGAATTAATTCGTGAAACAAGTCTTATATAATGATAGGTCTGTGTGAAGAAAGGAATGTAGGAGGGGAGGAAAGTCAGGAAAGTCTCAAAAATGAAATGGTGTGTAGTAGGATTTGAAGGAGGTGAAAAAGGCCATGCTATCTCGTGGAAAAGAAAAACAAAACCCCTTTCAGGTAGGGGAGGGAGGCCCTGCCAGGGTTGTATGGAAGGGGTATGCTTCCTGTTTTGAGGAAAAATTGAAAAACTAGAAGACTAGTGTTTAGAGAGCATAAATTAAAAGACCAGAGAGTCAAGAAGAAATAGTGGTGGTGGTGGTAGAGATTATGGGTCACCGTAAAGACTAGTTTTTCTTGTGAGATAAGAAGGCAACGGAGAGTTTTGAGCAGAAGAGTAAATATGAACCTGATGCTTCTGTTGTTTTGAGAATAGATGAAAGATGAGCAGGACTGAATACTAATTAGAAAGGATATGGGAAGTAACCAAGAAGTGTTTGAAATAATCCATGTAGGAATTGGTTGTGGCTTAGATCATCACAGTAGTGATTCAGTTGATGAAAATATCTATGTAAAATCTCATGGTGTAAAACTTTGGACATTTGGCAAAATATGAAGCATAATATAATGATCCCCGCCAACAAAAAAACGTAGTAAGGTAGGGCCAATTTCTTTTTTTCTGACACCCAGTTTTATTCCCATATCATTCTGAAAATATTTTAGACAATTCTGGATGGATTTTTGAGGGCAAAACCAGTAGGATTTGCTGCTAGTTTAAATGTGGGATATGAAGTTCAAGGATGACATCTTGAGCATTGGGATGGAGCTGAGATTTACTGAGAAGGAAAAAAATAAAAGAAAAAATGGAAATTTTTCTGTGAGGATGAGGGTGAAAATGAATCAGATTTCCATTTAGTAGTTTTGAGATGCCTAGTAACTATCTGTTCAAGAGATGAGATGTATATATTTGTATTTTTATATCCAGGCTTCTTAGTGTGGAAATCTGGGAAGTCTTTTTGGTATCTGCTGACTTCTTCCATTCCATTTCCTTCCAATGCACCAAAGGCACCGAGTTGTCTTTTCCTTCTTTGAATGCCAATGATTTCCAAATGTTGCTGCATAATAGAAGAACTTGGGGATGATTTAAAAATTGGATACTCACACCCATTATTTCCAAATATGTATGGTTGGAGGCAGTGTCAGAATTTTTAAGCAGTGATTCCAAAGGAAGTGTTGATGTGGGAGGGGGAGGTTGGTAATGGGGAGGGGAAGTGAGGGTGATGATGATGCAATGTGTGTGTGCACCAGTTTCTGAAGTTGAATGTAACGGTTATGTATTGCAGATGCATACTCATAAAAATAATAGCTTTTGGGAAAAATGATTTCAGTGTGCAGCTGTGATGGTTGGAGGGATTATATCAACTTGATGGAATTAGGAGACACCAAGGGTAGAGCTTTCGGGTATGTGTGACTGCCTTGTGGGCCAGCAAATGGGAGAACACTCATCCTAGGTGTGGGTAGCCTGATCAGCTTGAATTAAATAAAAAGAAGAAGGAAGGTAACAACTTCTCCTGGATGAGATCTGGCCTTTGCCATTGTCTTCAGACACTCACGTGCTCCTGTCCTCACATCGCCAGTCTCCATTGTAGATTCTCTTCAGTCTGCAGACCTCCGCCATCACCACAGGGCAGTGATCCACAGCACTGACTTGTGCTGGCTGTCCTGCAGTCACGGAAGAGTGTTCTGTGTCACGTCTGAATAGCCACTGAGACCTCCAGCTCTCCTTGCATCTACACGTGGACATTTTGTACTCTCTCTCTGTCTCTCTCTCTCTCTCTCTCTCTCTCTCAGTCCTTCAAGCCCTCCAAATAAATTCCCTTTTTATTAATACATAATTTCTATTAATTTGCCTCTCTAAGAACCCTAGCCAATATGGCAGCAAAGATTGGAAACCCACTGCTGAACCCCTGGCAGCTCAAAATGTGGTCTTCTTTCCGGTAGATGTTGTCCCTCTGTAATCAGTCTTAGCTTTACTTGTGAACTTAGTGGAAACGTTTTCTCCACTCTGACATCCTGAATCAGGACCTGCACTTAAAAATCTTGCAGTGATTTATGTTCATGTTGAGGTCACGGGGAGCACATGCCTATCTCTTGCTTTGGTGCCTTGGTAAAAGTTGGCTTCTCTGCCAACTTGCCTGCCTGCCCACCCAACCTGCCTCATTCCCCTTTTCCTTTAAGACTGACCTCAAACATTTCCCTTCTGAGTAGTGTTCTCATCCTTCCCATCTAAAGCTCAGAATAGTTTTCTGGAAATGCCCTCTATTTAACATATCTCTTTTTGCAGCTTACAGTAATTGTTGATTTAGCTGGTAGTCTTCTAGAGTTTGAACCCACAGTGGATTGTATTGCTGTAATATGTGACCGCTCTATTATTGAATTGAGCAGCTGAGGCAGAAATTGGCCAGGTGAATCTCACATGAATACGCCATAGTGCCTGGCATCTGTCAGCTCAAACCACAGAAGATGCTGTTGTGACAAGCAGCACCTCTGAAGTGTGTGAGCTCTAATGTAATCTTTGAGGTTTTCGATTTTTCTTGTATGTTCTCTGCTGTTCTTTGCAAGACTGCAGCTTGCACAGTGTGTTCTCATAGCCAGAGGATAAGCCCAAAACTCTTTAGATGTACTTTCTGCAAAGAATAAGATTTAGGATAGCTTGGTTTTATTATAAGATTTCATTAAAATTGTTTGCTATGGTAACTTTTCTCAATTGTGAAACTAGTACATAGAAAATTAAAAAGAAGGTCTAAATTATTTGTGATCCTGTTAGAAGGGAAGAAAGAAAAAGGAAAAAAAATCAAAATTTTAGCTTGTGCTTTCTAGGGTTTATATGGAAAAAATAATATTATACTGCAAATGTCTCATAATGTACCATACATACTAGTAGGACTTTTTTTTCCTATGTTGTACTGTTTGCAATTGACCAAACAGTCCAGTGGCCAGTGGATAGAGAGGAGGACCTGGGCCGGGTTTTCCGGGGATGATATGCATGCTGTCATCAAGGCTTTTCATAGAGAAGGAGGAAACTTTCTGGAATTGAGGATGCCACCTCTTTTATTTCCTAATTCAAGTAGTGTTGATTCTGTCATGGCACACGTGGAGTTTTTGGGTCGTTATGAGATTAGAATGAGTTTAAAGTCATCTGGAACATCGGCATGATGCTTGAACTAAACTGAGCTGGCCCAGAGTTCACCTGGGCAGGTGATAACTCAGTTGTGCACAGTGGGAGGCACATAGAAATTGATTTTCAGCATTAGTTCTCATAGCAAGCTTCATCTGCAAGTAAACGGCAGCTAAGATGACAGGCTGGGAGCGATAAGGTTTTGCATCATTTGGTCCCCTCAGTACTTCTCTTTCTTTTTCTCTCTCTTTCTCTCTCTGTCTCTTTCTTTTCCTTCCTTCCTTCCTTCCTTCCTTTCCTTCTTTCTTTCTTTCTTTCTTTCTTTCTTTCTTTCTTTTTCTTTCTTTCTCTTCTCTTCTCTTTTCTTTTCTTTTCTTTTCTTTTCTTCTTTTCTTTTCTTTTGAGACACTCTGGCTCTGTAGTGCAGGCTGATCCTGAAATCATTAGGAGCCCAGGCTACCCGTGAACTCATGACCGTCCTTCTGCCTCAGCCTCCCTGAGTGCTGGGATTGCGAACATGTACCGCCACATCTGGCTTCTTCTCTTTCTTTCCTCAGATTTGTTTCATCCACTTTGGCTGCTGTTGTGAACACACCCTGCACACCCTGCCTTTAGGTCTTCATTCTGGCTCTCTTTCAAGTATGATGATCTCCCTATACTCCTCACCTAGCTTTGGCACAATCCTACATTCTAAAAATTGCCTTTCCCAACCACCCAAGTTAAATCCACATACACATTGCACCCCGCAGGCAACCCTTTGTCTGTGCTTCCCCCTAGCCTGCTTCGTTCTGTGTCTCCGCGCAGAGTTTGGGGTTTTCCAGGGTAATACAGAGTGTATCCATCTTGTTATCTCTTACTGTCATGCCCCTTTTCTCCCTCCTTTGTCCCTATGAGCATCAAGGGCAAAGGATTTTCTCCCCACTGATTTTATATATATATAGGCAATACATAATGTTCACAGTGAACTTGAGTATTTTGTGCACATAAATATCACATCAATATTACAATCCCTTTCCCTCCCCATTTTTGGCCCTTCAAAACCCTCCTCATCATCCTGTAGCTCCCACTATCACACTCATTTGGTTCTGTAGAATGTCTGTGTTCTAGTTTTCCCAAATCAGAGAAACCATGCAATATTTAACATATTTTATCTTCTGCATCTGACTCATTTTACCACTCAAATCATGACTTATTAGTTCAGTTTCCCACCCTAGGATGGGCTGCAGTGGCCACATCTTGATGTCTCTTCTCTGGGTCCAGCAGAGCCCTTTATTGGGATGATTTGCCAAAAGTTCTTTTTTTTCCGTATCTTACTATATATTTGTTGAGATTCTTTAGTGTGACTTCATCCCCAATCTACATAAGAAGAGAACTATAACAATGTAATTCCCCATAAGGCTAGAAAATGTGAGAAAAATAGAGAAGTTAAATTTCAAATTACTTAGATGAGTACTGAAAGGTAAATATTTGTACATTCAAAAGACATTCAGGTTGTCATTACATCAATCAGTTTTCTTAGGATAAACTTACATCAAAGAACAAATGAGTGAATTGCTACATTAACTGGGCTTAAGTCTATATCAAATTACTACATCAAATGAATTAAAATCTATATCATATAATTGTGCTACACTTAAAGCAATAGGTAGAGTGGCATGCATAGGTATTTCAGATTTTTTTTTAACTTTCATAAATTATTTACTGACATTTCACTAATTACTAACATTTTGCCATATTTGGCTTATCATTTTATCTACCTATCTTTCCCTAATTTCATGCATACATATTTTTAAAGATTTTTTTGAGAATTAATTATTTTATTTACCATTAAAGAGTTTTTTCCCCCATTTTATTGATATGTACAAGTGCAGAATTTAAGGTTTACAATGGAGTTGAGCATTATGTGTACATACTTCCCTTGTCAAAGTGACAAGGGCTTTCCCACTCTCCTTTTGTCCCTCCCCCACCCTCCCCACCATCCCTTTACCCCCATCCCCCTCTTTCCCTTTGTCTTTCGTTTATACCAATTCACCATGTTGAATATAATTATTATGTTTTGCAAACTCATATACTATTAAAAACAATAATTATGAGGGGAGACTCACAGATTTTATGAGACAGTTGGTACTGTTTTTAGAAGACTACCTATCTCATGATTCAAATACCAGTTTATTTTTTTGTTACACTTTCTCTTTAGATGCTTCCTATCTTCCAAGTTCTTTGGTGCTGCTTGTCTGTCCTCTCAAAGATTTTGTCAAGTATTTCCTGCAGGGCTGAGTTGAAAATTTCTTTAGGAACTCTTGGTCATGAAAAATTTTTACTTCTTTAATTTTCAGGGATAATTTTTCTGGTTACAGTAACCTGGGTTGGCACTTGCTATCTTTAAAGCTTGGAAGATTTTGCTCCGGGCTCTCTGACCCTTTAAAGTTTGCATTGAGAAATCTGCAGTAATTTGAATGGGTTTGCCTTGGCAGAATAATGTCTGTTTTTTTCTTGCTGTTTTTAATATCCTTTCTTTATGTTTTATTTCTGAGGTTTGGATTATGAAGTGTTGTGGCAAGTCTTGTTGCTGGTTGAGGTTATTTGGTGTTCTTATAAGCTTCTTGCACTTGAAAATTAATTGCTTTTTCTACATTAGGAAAATTTTCTTGCACTATTTCAGTGAATAAATTCTTTATACCTTTGGTGCTGTCTTCTGCTCTTTCTGTCACACCCATAAGTTCTTGAGATTGGCTCTCTTTGAATCATCCAGAAGCTGTTGTATCCAACTACTTTTCTCATTTCTAATTTTGGAGTCATGCCTAATTATAGCATTTGTTTCCTGAACCTTGTCTATAAGGTCTGAAATTCTGACATCACAATATTTGAGTTGTATTTCCTTGCTTAGGCATATGTTTTTCACATCCTGAATTTCATTTAGATTTCTTTTCATATTTTCCACTTCTGAATCAAAATGTTTCTTCATATCTTGCATTTCCTTATTTACCTCAGCTAACTTTTTATTTGTGGCTTCAATAGGCTCATTGAGCTTTGTCTCCATTAGGACTACTGTTTGGTTAATAAGTTTCTCTTTCAGCCCTCTGATCAAGGTTTGCATTTCTTAGAGAGTATCTTGTTTTATCTGGTTGTTTGACTCATTTATTTGCTATATGATTTTCTTTCCTATGAGTTCCACTATTTCAAGGCCCATGACATTAGTTTCTGGGGTGTCAGGCATCTCTGTGGGTGTCCTGTTGCCTTGTCTTCTTCCCATGTTTCTGGTGTTGAGGGACTGCACTTAAAGGCCTAGCTCAGAGGTTTTGAATGGCTCTGACGGTGTGTGAGGGGAGCTGTAATTCCTCTGAGTTCTGTGCTGGTAATAGGTAGTAAGGGCAGACTTAACAGTCTGATGGCCTGTGAGGTGTCTTGTTCAGCCCCACTTTCATCCACAAAGCTCTCCTGCCTGCCCTGGCTTCCCTCCCTGAGGGTGAAGCTCTCCACCCTCTGAGCTGCTCCCACTACATTGAGCAGTTCAGGAGGTTGGCAGCCTTTTTCTCCTCTCTGCACTGCCTCTTGTGTCCGTTTCTTCCTACACACTGCTTAAGAGTGACCCCCAAAGTCCTGGTGTACTCTTCTGAGCTTTCAATTTCTAGTCAGTTCAGTCTTGGGCTCTCTCTCTCTCTTTCTCTTTTCAGGGCTCCTGTTTATGTCATTGCCTGTTATGGCTGTGGAGCACTCCTGTTGCTCTGGGCTCCAGATGGCCTTTTTAAAAGGGAGCTCACATTGTGCTTGTAGTATACACTACCTTTGTTTTTCAGTGGCTGGGGCTACCAGTTGCTGACAATTCCCCCTTCTCCCAGATCAGCACTTACCTCAGTCTGAGGTTCTGGACTCCAGGCTTTGCGTTGTCTGAGGTCTGTGGGTGCCAGAAGCTCAAGGCTGCTATTTTTCTCCACTTTTGTTATGACTTCAGGATTTCTGACCTTCCTCTGACTTTCTGTCGGTTTTTGCAGGCTTCCTTCTTCTCTTAGCTCCATTAGATATTCTGGGCTCCACTCAGGCTTTCCTCTGTCTGCAGATGCCTTTGGCTCCCAGTTATTTGTGGCCAGCTTGGGGTGGCTTCCTAGGCTGTTGGTTTTTCCTCCACTTCTGGTGCTCCTTCAGAATTTCTGATCTTCTCTCTGCCTCTTTTCAATTGTTGGAGTGCTCATCCCTGTCCTAGCTACTTTGAACAGGCAGTTTTTGACTAAATTCTTAACTTTTTAAGTGTGTCCACAAGGAAATATTGTGCAGCTCTGTTACTTGGGTGCCATCTTTATCAGAAGTTGAGGACAAAGGATTTTTGTGCGTGTGACTAGCATATAACAGATGGACAGTAAGTATTTGTTGAATGAATAAAATTATAACATTGTAATCATTTTCCATGGACCCAGAAATAGTCCATGTCCTTCTCTTCACATAAATATTTTCAACATGGTTATGTTTTTATGATTCCAAACAGTTTGTGATCTAAGCAGCGCATGCCAACCAATGTCGCCTCTGGAGCTGCTTAATTTTAAGCAGCTTGTGTAAGCATCACTAGGCTCCAGCAGCTGTAAAGACTTGAAGCAAGACTCTGAAGGCACTTACTGCATCCCATTAATTTATTCAATGCATACATATTAGGAAAAATAATGGGAGAGAAATTGAGGTAATAAAAACTGTAATTATGTATTGAAATGAGAAGGTACATATGTGATTTTGCCTTTTCCCATTGCAGTCAGTCATTGCAGTCATTCCAGTCACTTCACTGCAGTTCTGGGGTCATTCTGCTGTCATTGTAGTGGCTGTCACCAGCTTGCATGGGGTAATTGTGATGATAGCAGCTGCCCCTTCCCATTAGGGAAGCCAGACCAGCAGGGGTCTCTTTCTCCTACCCTCTGACTGAGGTGGCTGCTAGTAGCTGGTTGCCTCTGATTGCAAGTGACTGGCCTTCTGATCACAGCAAAATGAGTCCTGGCCAAAATCCACTCTCTACCCTTAGATATTGTTTTCAGATTTGGGAAGGAACCCAAGGAACACAAACTTGTGATCATTGGAAAATAGAAGTCTATTCTGCCTCCAGTCCTTTTCTTTGTTTCCTAGTCCAACTTCCATTTCTTAATTCCTGTCCTGCTGCCAGCCATTGTGATTGGTGACCACCTATAGCTTTTTGTCTATTTGCCAGTTTGGTTGACACATTTCAAATGACAGCAAAAACATTAGAACTGTAATTCAAACCAGGAAGATGACCTGCCTTTCTTACTGTCATTTGGCATCTGTGTTGTTGGTAATTACTCATGTAGCTGATTATCCCAGGAGACAGTGAGCATTAGGCTTTACACCTGACTACAAATGAGGTCAGAGAAAGTTGGCCTCTTCTGTTTTCATTCATAAAATGTTAAAAAATGAACAAAGTCTGCTTTACTTTTTTCTTAGATGAGGAAAGGTTCTGAGAGGTCTGGCATGAAGAAGTCCATGGAGAGCCTCACTTGACACACCAGGTGAAAGTGTAACAAAATGTTCTCATGACTTAAAGAGCTGACAACTAAGAGGCATCTCTTGTTACTATCATATCCATTTTCTATTCATCTTTCCTAAATCATATGTTTTTCATTTTAAAACTATCTTTCATAACCCATTAACTTCTTTCAGCTCAAAGAGATTTCTGAGTAGTCTTGCTTGTGAGGCAAAGATGCAATCCCATAATAAAATATGACTTGTAAAGGTAACTTGATCATAAACTAGCTGTCAAGACTTTTTTCTAGATTTGTTAGATGAATTGTTAAAGTCTAAATGTATGTATAAAATTTGTAAAATCCACATTTGTTATAAATTAAATCAGATATCAGTATTCTTTTGGAGTAGTCCAGCTAATTAGGAGAGAGGTAGAGGGGGAAGAACACTAAAAGTAGAAGATTTGATTTCATGTGTAATCAGAAGAAATATGCCAAGTAATTCATCACTAATTCAGATAGTCAAGAAAAATCTAGGAAAAGCCCTAGGAAGCATAATTAGCTATGCAGAGGGTTGAAACATTTGCAAAATGTCATAGTTATAAATTACAATCTTTGCCCCCCTGAGACCTGTGCAGTGCTTCATCAACAAATCCCAAAAGACTTTTCTGCAAGTCTCAACATGAAGTATTTGTACTTGATGCAGAACTTTTTCACCCAGAAAAAGAAGTGGCCATCTTTGGAAAGTTAGATTCTTACTTTTAAACAGGTTTCTGGAACTCTGTCACATATATCTGGGCTTCATTTTTTCTTCATGAAAAATTGGAGGAACTGTACCTGTCACCCATTTGTCTCCCAGAGGTATCGTAAAGCATCTGTAAGAAGCTCATTTACCCACAGTCCTGTCCTGTGAATGACGGGTCAATGAGCCTCCCTGGCCCAATAATGTGTTCTTGGTCTCTTCTGCTTCAAGTAAGGGAGTGCCTTATTATACCCTAAACTCCTATTGATAATATTTATTTCCTGCAGTTTAGACAGCCCTTGGCTGAATACTGAACTCAAAAACTTACTTTAGGCAAGAGCCTTGACCGTAGAAGTCATTTGTAGGCCAGGCTGTGCTAAGCCTTGTTTGCAGCGATGCTAAGAATGGATAACCCTTTCTGGTTGCTGTGGCTTCTGGGTGTGTTCAGGACTCAATCATTGCCATTAGTTATGTCTGAGACCATACATCTGGAGATTTGACTGGGATGGACAGTGGGAGAAGCTAGACTTGTGGGTGCTTCTTATTTCTTCAGTGTCCTTCCAGGTACTTCTGGAGCTCTGGAACTGTACTCTGTGGTTTGGGATAGCAGGTGGGGGAAATTTACTTTCCTAGAGTTACACTGGGGAAACAAACATTATGTTTGGGGTGGAAGTTAGTGTCAATTTTCCCAAAGAAACAATACTGTTGATGATAATTAGTTTCTGGGGGCCTATTAGTAACAATATAGTTCATCTCTGGTACGGGTTAAGTAGACTTTTGTGGGCTATTCTCTATTGTCTTGACATTGTTTCTATGAGAATAATGTATCTAGAGTTCCAAAAACTGGATGTGAAAACACATAGAATACAAATGATTTTTCAGTAGGGAGCTGAGGGACTGATATGGGGCAACCATAATGGATAGTTGACAAAATGCACTCCTTACTGGCATTCACTAGTGCTTGAAAATTACAGTCTCCAGCTTTGTTTTCTTGGTATCTTTTTTACTTGGCATAAGAGATTGAATGTATATGATTTTCTAGTCAACTAAATACATTCATTTTCTATGCATACACTAGAGTCTTTTTAAAAATGCAATGACAATGTAGTTTAGTACATATTTTTAAATAAATTATTAAATAATGAAAAAAGTATTGTGTTTCCTTTATTACTCAGAGGAATCATCTCTTTTTTACAAAGAGAAATCATTTTTGATTCTGCTTTTTCTTAGACCTGTCAGTAAATAATGTTTCCCCTTCAAAGTTTACTTGGAATGTAATGCTTTTTCATCTCTTGCCTGAATTATCCTAGTAGCATCTTAACTAACCATCTTGTTTTCATTCTGCCACTTAGAATCTATTGTGAATGAATCTTCAGAGTGATCCTGTTGAAGTATAATAATCACATCTTGTCATTTTTATACCTTTTTTTGAGACAAGGTCTCACTCTGTAGCCTAGGCTGATCTTGAACTCACTATGTAACCCAATCTAGCCACCTTCAACTTTCATGTCACCTGTTTTAGATTTCATACATTAATAATAGGCATTGTCTGTCTTTCTCAGCCTGGCTTATTTTGCTCAACATGAGGATCTTCATTTCCAATTATTTTCCCACAAAAGACAAAATCTCATTCTTTATGACTGAATAATATACTCTGTTATGTGCATGTATACTGCATTTTCTTTAAGCGTTTATCTGTTGATGGACCTTTATGCTGGTTCCACATAGTGACTATTGCAAACTAGGACATTAGCATGGGTATGCTGGGCCTCTTGTAGTATGTTGACTTCAGGTCTTCAAGTGTATCAGCAATGGTATATCTGTATCAAGTGTTAGCTCCATTGTTAGTTTTTTCAGGAATCTCCATGCTGACTTCCATAGTGGCTGCACTGATTTACACCCCCCGTCAGCACATGGTTCCAGAGGTATCCCACTGCATCCAAATACATGAAGCTTTAGGGGGACATTCTAGATCCATCCACAATATATTCTATCAAATGTGTCCAACTTGCAGCCCACCATTTCCCCCCTTGGTTTAAAAAAAGTTATAATGAAAAAAAAATTAAAAGTTTTAGTATTTATGTATGTACATTAACTATTATGTATTATTTTCCCATTCTTAATAGTATGTATATGCAATACACAACGGTTACAATGAACATGGGAGTTTTGTGCACACACACACATATATCACATCAACCTCACATTCTCTTTCCCCTTTGCCCCCCACCCGCTCCCTCATCCATTCTGACTCCCATTGCCTTGCCCATTCAGTTTGTTTATACTCTGGGTTTCTCATATTAGAGAATCCATGTGATATTTTACCTTCTGAGTTTGGTTTACTCCACTAAACATAATGGTCTCCAATTGTATTTATTTACCTACAAATGACTCAGATCTGTCTGTCTGTATGGAGGAGCATTACTCTGTTATGTACGTATGCTACATCTTTTGTATCCGTTGTTTTGTTGATGGATATTTCAGCATCTTCCACAGTTTAGCTATCATTAGTTGTGCTGCTATGAACATGGGTATACATGCATCTCTGTTATGTGGGGCTTTTAACCCTTTTGGAAAGCTACCCACCTGAGATATCACTATACCAAATGGAACATCTATTTTCAGATTTTTGATGAATCATTATACTACTTTCTGTAGTGGTTGTACTAGTTTACAGTCCCACCAGCAATGTAAAAGGGTTTCTTTTTTCCTGTGTCCTTGCTCTGTAATAGTGATCCTCTGCTGGAAGAGTAGCTGCCCAAGTTTTTCTCTTATTCTGTATGTTGTTTCTTTGTTAATTCCCTTGCTGTCTAGAAAGTTTATAAATTGATGTGGTCCCATTTGTTGATTTCTTGCTATTGTTTCCTTTGCTATTGAAATCTAATTCAGGAAGTCTTTGCCTGTATTTGTGGCTTTAAGTGTTTCCTTTTTGTTTTCTTTTTAGCAGTTTTAAAGTTTCAGATCTTATACCAGATCTTTGGTCCATTTTGAACTGATTTTTGTACCTATTGAGAGATAGAGATCTAGTTTCAGTCTTCTGCAGGTGGATATCAAGTTTTCTCAGCACCGTTTGTCAAGCTTTCGTTTCTGTAGGGTATGCCTTCAGGTCCTTTATCCAGGATCAGATATCGTTTGTTGCAGTATTTGTTTTTATATCTTCTATCCTGTTTCACTGGTCTTTGTGTTTATTTTGTCCCCATATGATGCTGCTTTTGGTATTTGTGGTAACTAGTCACTTTCCCATCACTGGGGCAGGGGTGCTGGTAACCGAAACCTAAAGGAAGAGAGGTTTTATTTGGTTCACAGTTTCCAATAGATTCAGTTCAAAATTGGCTGGATCCAAGGCAGAAATGGCATGTTGAAAGGGCCCAGAAGAGGACAGTTGCTCAGCCTGGAGCAGATAGAGGGGAGTAGGTGGAGGGGAGCCAGGTCCCCACTGACCTGGCTCTTCCTGCCAGACTCCATCCCTGAGCAGTACATCTGTGGGCTAGTCAGTGGACCAATCTCCTGATGAGTGTAGCACTCTCATAATCCAGTCACCTTGTAAAAAACCCCGTCTCAGAATTGGAGACTTCTGGGCAGCAGTTTAGATCTCAGCCACAATATACGACCTTGTAGTATAATTTGAAATCGGGTATATGATCCCTCCAGGCTTGGTCTTTGTGCTTAGAATTCTTTCACTGTTTCGATGGCATTTGGTTTTGGCAGCAGTAAAAGCTGAAGTCTTTGGAAGTCTGATCTCATTTCTAACTCTGTCTCATGCTATTGTCACTTGATCTGAAATTACCTAGCCTAGCTTTACTTTCTTCCAGACACTTAATTTTTCAAAATCTCTGTGTGCCTTCTTGCCTAGAATCACTGCACTGGCTGTACCCTCTGCCTTAGTCTTACGTTTTCTGATTGCATTGATTTCTATATTTTTCTATAGAATTTCAGCTTGCTGTCTGTCTTCTTAGATGTAATCTCACTAAGGTTTTTTTTCCTAAGGATCTTACATACAATTTTCACCTTCTATCCTTTTTTGGGCACACACAATACTCTCTTTCAAGTTTTATTCATCATCTGTAACACCATCTGGCATGCTGTGTTTCATGTGTTTGAACACTAAAATGCAAATATAGAAGTAGGTCACCCCACCCACAGCAGCCTCTGCAACATGCCTGCTGCATAGTGAACAATAGCAAATGTTTGTCAAATGAATGAATGAGATTTTTATCCAATTCAATTTTTTATAAGGAAAAATCAAATGGAGTCTCTGTCTTAAATGGAATTATATTAATAGGTTTTCTAATGTGAAACCAACCTTATGTTCTTGGGAACATTTAATTTTCATTTGACATTTACTTATAGTCTGGAATATTTAGAAAATTTCTTAATTTTCAAGTGGCATTTAAAAATTATTCTTATAATGTCATTTTAGATTTTCATTATGGTCCACGTAAAATAAATACTTAATATTGTTGAATTTTGCTTTATGGATTAAAACGAACAGTTCTTATATCTATTTTCATATTTTCAAAAAGTATAAGTATGTTTTCATTGTTGGTTGCAGTATTTTTCTTTCTCTTTTAGAGACTGAGAATACAGTGTTCTTTATATATTTAAAAAATAAGCTTCTAAATTATTTTTAAATTTTCTGTTTTTTGACAAGGACATACCATATAATATAGGAATAACCAACTATGTAAAAATATTCTATAGAATTTCCTTTATAAATTTCAATGTAATGTAAATATCTTTTGGTTTGTTAATTTTTACTTTTAAATTTAAATTTATGTTTTAGATGTGTGTAAACAAAATCTTTAAATCAAGTTGATGAAATATTTCTTTTTTGTCATGGCTAAGTGACGATTTTAGTCATGAAGAAGTATGTCATTTTTTTCTCATAATGCTTTTTGCTTTAAAGATTATTTAAACTTATTGAATCTGTAGTTCATGTATGTAAAAATGTAATTTAAAAAAAGATTATGTAAAACCTTATATTAATAATACATTCATACTATGCTATAGGTGAAAATGGACAGCAAAAAGTTTGACAATAGAACATTGGATATATAAAAATAATTGTACCTTGAAATACTATGCATTTATATAAAATAATATTAAATAAGAAAAAAGCATGCTATAAAATAACTTGCCGTATGTGAACTATTTTGCAACCCCATATGTATGTGTGTAAGTAGAGCAAGTGGCCTGATTTAATTATCAGAATGTGATGGTTAGTTTTTGCAGAAGGCATTATGAATAGTTTTATATTTTTCTTTTAAAAATTATTTCTATGTCATGAGTTATTTATTTTTAGTAGGGAACATGTTACTTTTACTAATAGAAATATATTGATAGTATAGGTTTGTATTTGATTAAAAAAAAACTTTTCCCATATTCTGTAGTTCATGAGCAGGAATTTGAGGTTGGAGAAATTGCTACTCTACCATGCTTTGAAAATATCCAGGATGCTTTTAAAAGAGTAAAATGCCTGTACTGAGTATATAACATTTTCTAATTTCTAAAACACAAGTTTTAGTTTTTTTTTTTTTAAAGTAAAATGACTTCTATGAGTATATAAACTCTTCTAGGTTCTAAAATACAAATTGTGGATGTAACAATAGGGTTGTATCCAAATTTTTTTTTTTTTTTTAGCAAAAGTAACCATACATGTAGAATGGAATGTGGAATAATGAGTTGCTAAAAATTCTGTTACTATATAATTTTCTATTTCAAGCATGTATTTTAGATGAGTGGAAGATAGAATTTTAGGAGACCAAATGCAGTTTTTAAAAATCAATACACAGTACCCCGTCACAAAAAAAGCCCCATAGAAATCACGAATAAATAGATGAAGAGCTCTTTTAGTTTGCCCTGCAGGATGAGAACGGTGAATGCAGGGTATGCTGTTGTTAACAAACCACCAGACATTGGCAGATGGGCAGCAGCAACAGAACGATGGCAAAAAGCTGTCACGGGGTGGCGCTAGAGCACTACTGCATTCCAAATATTCTGAACAGATTTCTTGGGAAACCTGGTTCTGTGGCATAATTTAATACCAATGCCCTAGGTTACCAAATACTAAAGTTTATAGATTTTATGGAATCTCTTTTTATGGATTTTTGCTATACTGTATCAGAGGATCAGTAAACGACACATTTGATGTGAAGTTCTTTTGCTTGTTGCTATCAATAAATTACAATCTTTTCATCAAGTGTAATTCAGTATTACAAACTCCCTCAATACCCCCGAGGAGTTACTTAAATGAGTACATTATCTCTTGATTCAGTGACATTTTAACCTATTTTATATGACACTTAATGGCCAAAATCATTTCACTTGCTATGTGAATTACTATGTAATCAAGATGATCTTTTAGGTAGGTTATAGTGTCAGAACAAAATGCTCAACAGATATTACTCAGTATTTGGTGATGGATACCAGCCTTTGAGATTCTCTGGGCAGGTTGAAAATGTTAAGGCCACTATAAGTATTGACCAAAACCTTTGAGATGAAATTTTCAGGTAATCATTAAATGAAGGCCATTGCAGATCTGAATGATACTGTCCTGGGTTGAACTGAACTCTTTTGGAAAATTCTGTATCAAATCCTTTCTTATTTTGATTTTCTCAAAACTGAAAATCAAAGAAAAATTTCATTTTCGTATTATGTATGGGCTGATAAAGGTTTTTGCTAATTCACCAAATTAATTTTTCAATTTTGTCCACTTTTCATTTCAGATAGTAGGTGTATTCCCAAAGGATTAATCCTAAAATTAAATTTGTATCTTTCCTACTTAAGAGGTTTTAGCTAAGGTAAAATCATCACATGCCTTGACCATGTGAAAGAATGATGAAAACATACAGATATGGGTCATTATTGACATGTGAAAAATAACAACTGATGATTTATTTTATTTTATTTTGTTGAGACAAGGTCTTACTAAAGTGTTCAGATTGGTCTTGAACCTGTGTTCTTCTTTCTCAGTCTTCCCAGTAACTACTATTACAGGTGTGTGTTACCTCACCTGGCTTGAAGACTCCTTAATTTGTGTAGGTTTTGATACTCTTATGCTTTTTTACCCCTTTTCATAGAAGACCAGGAAATCATGCCTTTGTGAATGAACTGCCAACATAACTGTAATAATTTTCTACAGCCTGACTTCTGGCTCCATATGTCTGTAGTCCCATTTCTTCCCTACTACCTGTACTGGATACATAACATATTTTTATTATAGGAATCCTTTTTGTCACTTTTGCAAAAATATGCCAGAAAATTCAACACAAGGTACTTTAGGAATATTCATGGAATCCATTTCCTTATCAAGTGAGTCAGCAAAAAGTTAACTATATAGGAAAGTAATTGAGAGCCATATAAATAATTTCTATTAAACTCTAGCTAAATACATCTCAAGGTCAAAATTGCTAGGGCCTAGAAGGGCCCTATGCAAGTGAAAAATAAACTTTGTTTGTACAACAGCAATTCTAAACTGTTAAAAATATTCCCTTAGTCATGTGCTTTCCTTACAAAATTAAAATTGTCATTATATTTATGGTGTTTGTTTAGATGACAATAACACTAGTCACGCTTATCAGTGGAGGGGTAGTAGATTTGGGTGAAAATATTCCAAAAAATATTCACCGTGTAGTCAAAGAGGTCATAAAACATCAGAATGTTATTTCAAGACATAATTTTCTAAATGTCATTTGTTGGATTTTAGTAGAGTGGTGAATCAGGCATTAAGACTTTCTTACAAATGTTTTACAAAGATTTTTCTGATTCATGGTCATCCTGTACACCATTAGACATATCTTTTAAAAAGTTAGTTTAAAAGGCAAAGGCACTTTTCTGTCTTCAAATTTTTATTCGTAATGTATCAGAAAAATCTGGCCAGAGGAATAGTACAGTGGTTAGAGCACTTCTCTAGGAAGCTTAAGCCCCTGAGTTTGACTCCCCGCCACCACATAGGCCAGGTGTGGTGGCGTATGCGTGTCTTCCCAGAAGTAGGGAATCTCAGATAAGGAGGATCGCTGTGAGTTCAGGTGTATAAATTTGAGTTTGTAAGACGCATGAATGGTGCCTGAATATAAACTTTATAAATATTGCTTTAAAATATTACAGACTTTAAAAATATTATAGAAGCAGCCATCAGGGAAGGATGGAAGGAAAGTCTGAAACCTGTAGATAAACTTGAATGTTTGCAACTTTGATAAAAAGAGAAGCCTTGTCTTAGTTACTTTGACTCAATACCCAACATCCAAAAATTTAGGAGAGGAAAGGTTTATTTTAGCTCACAGTTTCAGAAGGCTGCAGTCCATTTAGGGGTCGCTGGCAACAGTGGAAGTACATGGCAGAGGCAGAGGTGGAGGCGTAGGCAGCTCCTCATGACTTTACAAATAGGAAGCCAGCTCCCATCAGGTCCAATCTTCTACCAGGGAAAAGTAGCAGCATATTTTAATTCCTGTTCCTATCCCAATGATCTATCCCTTTGGGTGTGGAAGGTATGGTAAGCTCCCACTACATGCCTGCAATCCAATGTACATACCTGTAAGTCAACCCCACCCCTCCAGACTAGGCCCCAATCTCCCACTAGTACATAGTTCCATAGGCAATCCATAACATGCAAATAAGTGAGACTTTTGGGGGACATGTCAGATCCAAACCACAATAAGCCCTAAATTTAGTAGAGAATATAGCACAGGAAAAAACTACTGAAGTCTGGGTACTAGAATCAAGCCGTGTGGGTTGTGTCTCGGCTCCACCATTTATTAGCTGGTTGACTTTCTGCAAGTTTCTTAGCCTTGCTGTGTCTTAGTTTCCTCTTTAACAAAAGATAGTACTAACAAGGTCTGAGAATTTAATGAGGTAACACATTATTTAAACTACTGTTTACATAGTAACTCTTAAAAAGCTCTGAACCTATTACCACCCATTAACATTTTCGCTCATTTGTCATTAGAAAGAGTATGTGACATGTATAATGCTAAATAACATAAAATTTGCAATTTGTCTTAATTTTTTGATACATATATTATTTAGTTAAGACTCTTTTGGTATCTTAGCGAATGTGTGTGCATTAAATATTATAATACCAATATGAAAGTGTACTCCAACTTTAAAAAATGAAAACACTTCCCCGGAAAACAAGATTTAAAAAGTTTGTGCCATATTTATATTTTACATTGATTTAAAGGATATTGCTACTATGTGGAATAAATTCTAGCTCAGGTATGTTCGTGTGGATATTATGAATTTTCAAAACTTAATCTACTATTTATGTTATAAAATTATTAATATCATGTAGCTCAGCAGAAACAGTAATATAACATAATGAGAAAAGTTGCTTCTCTGCTCCTGATACTCTTAATAAACACATTATTCATTTTTTATTCAATTTAACTGCAAATAGCTATATTGAAAACGTCGCCAGAGGGCACATTTCTATTTTAGGGTGACAGAGAAATAACTCCCGAAGAGTCTCAAAGTGCGAAACAAAATACAAATTATATAGTAGATGGAGAAGCATAAAAGGTTCTGATGTCTATGAATAGCTGTATTTCCCAAAGGGATAAACATTAGTGGCTTTCATTAGATTATAATTGCTCATGAGTGCCAGCTCTTGCATGAGATAAAAACACCTGACAGTGCATTATGACTTCGCTTTTCTGTCAGCAACATGGGATGGATTAATGTAAATGCCATCGAGAGGTGGGGCATTCCCTAAATGTAAACTAAGCCTTTAATCACTGCCAACATGATGGAAAGCTGTTCTTATAATTAGGCCCAGTTGTGTTTGATCTTGACATTGTTGCATTGTGTTGAGGCTTAAGACAGCACCAGGTCCCCCCGGAGGCATACGAATGTTATCACTAACATTTCATAAATGGAAAGAAAATAAGCAAATGAGTATTCTTTTCTTTTTGCAGATTTCTTTTTAAACTGCTCCTTTCATTTACTGGAGGAAATGTCTGAACATAACTTGGTTTGGGATGAGATCAGGGATTCCTGTCCTCTCTGTAGGCGTGGTTTCGGAGTCTGTGTTTGCTCCATTGGTCACAATTGCCCAGGGGAGCCTGGTGGGAGTTTGTGCAATTGCAGCTTCCTTAGGAATGGAAAGCATGCCACTATAGACCACAAAGCCCATTTCAGCCAAGAATTTCTGGGCTTTTTGAAAAACATGTAATATTTATTGACATGCAAAAGTCTCTGTGTTTCTTGTATTTCTTATATTGTTTTTGATACTTCTATAGAGAAAAAATGTGTCTCAGGTGAGGCAAATCTGCTTCTTACAGGATTTGTGATGTTTTTAGATCCATCTCCTAGTCTAGCCTAGGCTGGCCTGCATTCATAATGGATATTATTGAGGTTCTGTAATAAGTTTGTCTGTCACTGGACACACCATACATACTTCACTGTGTGCGTTTTTTTTTTTTTTTTTGAGACAGTCTTGCTCTGTAAGTCCAGTCTAGCCTTCAAACTCACAGCAGTTCTCCTGCCTCAGCCTCCCGAGCATTGGGATTACAAGCATGTGCTGCTATGCCTAGTTTATTTGGTGCTAGGAACATAACTGTGTTGAGTCATCTCTCCTGTGGTACCTTTGAGAGAGCCTATTAAGCTCTCACAGAGCCACAGTCCATTTTCATCATGATCTGGGAAGGTATTGTCCATCAATGAAGCAGGCAGGTGGGGAACTACAGGTTAGGCCTCTCTTGAGAAGGGAAGCTTATACTCAGCCCATTGTGACCAGTCTTATGATTGATAAGATGCTGGAAATATGAATTGTAACATCAACTCTAAGATAGTTAAATGTTAGCAGCTAGTTAAAAAACAGATATTAATACCAATGCTTGCTCTCATTTTATGATATCAACATAAAAAGATTTAGAAATTCTGTAAGTTTCTATTTATTATACTCTTTTTCTGCATTGTACGTAAGATGCTGAAATACTTTTTTTTTTTTTCTGATACAAAGTCTGGCTCTGCACCCAAGGCTGGTCCTGAACTCATGATATAGTCCAGGCTGGCCTTGGACTCAAGGCAATCCTCTTGCCTTAGCCTCCTGAGTGCTGGGATTACAGATGTGTGCCGCAATCATGCCCAGCCTTGTGTGGTGCTGGGGAATGGATCTCAGGGCCATGAACTTGCCAAGCAAGCTTTTTAACTGCTGTGCCATTCCTCCAGCCCCTGAAAGGCATGATGAAGAAAAGCTAATCAAGCCAGCATGTTTCCCAGTAGAATCTTCTATTATGCATGTCACTCCTCAGTATTTTCTTAAGTCAGTGTGTGTGCTTTTATATGACTAACAGTACCATGCTGTAGTGGTTGTGTGTAACACTTAAAGGGCAAAGGTAAGAGAGAAATCTCGCCCCACCAATGAGTAGCTGGCTTTCTGCTTAAACCTTTGGATGTTTATGTTGCTGAATGGATTAAGGAACAGATGGGAAGGCTGTGATTTAATGGTGCAGAGGTTCAGGTCTCCTGGCAACTCTCTTTGACCAAAAAACAAAACAAAAACAACCCACCCCCCACCAAAACAAAACAAAATAAAAAAACCCACACAAAACCCCATCATGTGCCACAGTATCGTTTTTTTGTGGAGCGGGTTGTGGAGGGAGAGTCCTGGAGACCTAGCCTAGGGCTTCAGGCTTCACCCTGGACTACATCCCAGCCCACTTTTATGTTGTATTTGTAGGGTGGGAGTCTTGCTAAGTTACCTAGGCTGTGCTCAAACTTGGGATCCTCCTGCCCCAGCCTCTCAGAATTCTGGGATTACAGAACTGTGTCATCAGCCCTGACATATAGAATCTATTTTATAAAGCTACTCAAAACCATTAAATTAATGTGCAATATAAAATGGTACTTGAAAGCTTTTAAATTATAGAGGGTATAGTTCTAGATGAGCCAATTTTCGGTTTCTAGTTTTTTATATAGCTGTATCAGTGTCCAAATACATGACATAAGCCTCTTGGAGGAGGAAATATTTACTTTTAAACATAGTTTCAGAGGCTTCAATCTACGATCTACTGACTGTAAGGCTGAAACACTGTCAGACTGAGATGACAGGAAATCTGCTCATATCATGGCAGCCAGGAAGCAAAGAGCTGGGAAAAGGCCAAAGAGGAAGAGGCCAGGGGCCAGATTTTGTCTCAAGGTCGTGTACTTGTGACACATATCCTCAACCAGACCCAACTTCCTAATAGTCCATGTAACTCAAAACTCCCCATGGGTTAAGAAACTTCACAGTGCAGCCTCTTCTCTAGGGATCTCTTAATCCAGTTAAGTTGAGAAGATTCCCCATCAGACAACTAACATGGATATATCCACAAGGAAGGGCAGACATGTGACAATAGAACAAGTGAAAACCTGTCTTTGGGATGGAATTTTTAAGTTCCTTTATGTTGAATCCTTATCTAGACTTAAGAGCACAAAAATGTGCAGACTGTTGAGGCTCCAGTGAGGCACAAAATTGATAATGAAATGAGTAATTAACTTAGGGTAAAGTAGGAAGATACAAACTAATTAACAAATTTATTTTTTGTCATTTTTGATATTAAGGAGTAAATTGTTCATCAAAAGCAATTCCTTTCAAATGAATAACATCTACCTACTATTTACAGGTAGATTAATATTAATTTTGCAATGCATGACCTTGGATTTTTTTTCTTATTTCCTGTGAGACTGAATATAAACTAAACACAAGGCCCTGCTTCAACTGGATTGGCAGGCACAGTCATGGTATTCAAGGATTTGGCCTCAGTGTCCTGGGTTTATGTCTTAGTTCTACTTCATATGATGTACACACGACTGGAAAAATAAATTGCTTTTTCACCTCTCAGTTTTATATATATATAAAATGTCATATATGTTATATGATATATATAATCTGTACTTTCATGTTTACTAGAGTACTGGAAAACCAGCAAGCATTGAATAAGTGGCAGCTGTATTTAAAAAAATCTAGATTTGTTTTATTTTTAATTTGCATATTGCATCTTGATCTTTTTTACTTTCCTTTTCCCTTCCCACCTCCTCATTCCCACACACTCCTTTCCCCTCTCCACAGTCTATCTTCTTACTTTATTTTTTCTCTTATAATTTTTATGGTTTGATTTCATATTTGAGAAGCCATATGATTTTTAACTGTGTCTGATTCATTTTACTAGGCATAGTGATCTCAAGATGTATCCATTTTCTTGCAAATGATTCAAGTTTACTTTCTTTATGGCAGAGTGGTACTCCATTGTGTAAATATACTACATTTTCTTTATCCATTCATCTGTTGATGGACATATTGACTACTTTCAAGATTTGTCTATTACCAGTTGTGCTGATAGCTGCAACTTTTATTATAAAATGGGGGTACCAGCCAATCCAGATCCAATCTGTGTAGCAAAATGAGAAAAATTTGATATTGATTAATTCCCTCAATAAGCATTTGTTATTAAGATTGAACAAAAAGCTGACGTGCTGTTGGAAAACACTGTAGGGGAGATGCCTTAATTAGCTAGGCAAAGAAGCCCTCATATATATTCTAATATTTAAAGTGATATAAAGGATATGAAAAATTATAAAATGGTAATGCTATTTCTAGAGTGATTGTTGTGAAAAAAGACTGATATATACTCAGATTGCTTTAGGAGATACTCCATTAGGAGATACATGGAATAAAATGGAAACCTGATATATGATGTACTGAATTTATGTGGTAGTTTTATCAATCTTTTTCTCTGCAGTTTGCAATTTATTATTTTTGTATAGATGGTAGACCTTGAGGGCTATATTTCCAATATTTTGTTTCTGTCCAGTAGCAAAAATGTAATTTATAGATGTAGAATTTGAATAAAAGTAGAAAAGCTAATGAAAATAATAAATTAAGTAAAAACAATGAGCTATGACATTTGGCATTTGAAATAGTGTGAACAATTCTTGGACTCTTTTCTCACTATTTTAATTAATATACATATGTAATACATACTGTTTACAATGAATTTAGGTATTTCGTGCACATATGTATCGTATCAACTTTACAATCCCTTCCCATTTTTGACCCTCCCACCTGCTTCCTGTACCTTCCCCCAACTCTGGCTATCACTTCATGTGGTTCCATAGAATGTCTGTGTTCTGGGTTTTCCAAGTCAGAGAGACTCTACAGTACTTAAAATATTAATCTTCCGCATCTAAATCATCTCACTTAAGTCACCACTCTAACTCAGCTTCCTATTCCTCAAATGGGAATTCTTGGACTCTTAAGACTCTTTGTTTTGTTGTTGGAGATTAAACACAAAGCCTTTGCACTGTGCTCCATCCCCAGTTTTTTAAAGATTTTATGTTTTGCGACAGAGTCTCTGTAAATCACTTAATTGCCTAGGCTGGGCTTAAACTTGTGAGCCTCTGACCTCCGCCTTCCAGAGTACTGGGATTACAAGTGTGTCTGTCACACCCAGCTTTTTACTCCGTGTAAACTTTAATCTTTATGGGAACATGAAAAGGAAACAGAGTACTTGACAGTAGTTGGCTCTACATTTAAACAAGATGTAATTGAATGCTTTTAATATGAGGTTTGAGAAAGTAGCCCTTTGGGGAAAAGAGCAGAACTTGTGTAAATGGGTTTGGACATTTTATTTGGCTAATGATTTAATATAGAAATATGAGTAATAGAATATAGAGTCTAGAAGATAATTTGGAAATAAACTCCAAGTTCAATACAATTTGCAGTTCTCAGTGGAGCATTTTTGAAATCATTAAAGGTTATAATTTTATGAAAGAATGAAAGAAAGTAATGGCACAGGCATGAATTTTTATTTTTCTTCAGGTATATTTTATCTATAATTTCAGTGGGTCAACAGGGTAAAATAACCTTCAAAGTAGTTGGTATGCTTTGTGGAACAATGTATTTTTATTCCAACAAGCTATGTGGAGGAAAGAAGATATTGGATCACAAGGGCATCTTAAACACACTAAAGATATATTAGGTATATTGGATATGACATTGTGGTTGAACTCAAGAGCATTTTGGCAAACTGAAAGTGGCAGGAAAATTATAGGCCCAGCAATGGCTGTAAAAATTCATGAAACATGTCAATGGGTAGAATTCAATGAGATAATCAGTTGAGGAAAGCTTGAATAAACATGTTGAGTAGTTAACATTTTTCATAGACCCTGCTCTTGGCATCGAGTGGAAGGAAAACAAAAATGTTGCCATGGGACAGAATAAGAGGTCAGTGTGATCTATGAGTCAGAGTGAAGTCACAATGCAGGGACCACGGGGGTGGGGGGGGGGCAGGCTGGCATTTTGGATAAAGCTAACATTGTCACACTAGTTAGAAAGAATCACTGTGAACAGGTGCTATCCATCCAGGGCAGAGGCACCTTTGTAATGTTATATTGTATTATGTTTTGTATTTTGCCCCTGAATTCTCTTTATTAGTGTGTATTTGTGATACATGAGAATTACATTCAACTTGAGTTGGTGCATATACAAATCACATCTTGGTCATTTTTATTTCCTTTTCTCCTTCCCACCCTCTCACTCACTCCCAACCCCTTTCCACACTCTCCACAGAATCTGCCTATTTTCTACCATCACTCCTTTATTTTGCCCTTTTACTTATTTATACTTTGGTTTTCTCAGAGAAACCATGAGATATTTAACCTTCTGTGTCTGATTCATTTTGCTAAGCACAATGATCTTGAAATGCATCCATTTTCCTACAAATGGCTCAAATTTATCTTTCTTTATGGCAGAATAGTATTCCATTGTGAATATATCTCACATTTTCTTTGTCCATTCATCTGTAGATTGCTACATCATATTGATTGCTTCCAAGACTTAGCTGTTTGTTATGAATTTTGCTGCTTAAAATGTGGATATGCATCTTCCACTGTTGTTAAATCTTTTGGAAAGATACTCTACAGAGATATAGCTGGGTCAAATGAAATACCTATTTTCAATTTTTTGAGGAGTCTCTATACTGATTTCTTTAATGGTTGTAACAGTTTATAGTCCCGTCAACAATGTACACAGGTTTCTTTTTCCCCACAACCTTACCAACATTTGTTGTTTTTTTCAGTTTTGATAATAGCTATTCTCATGAGGCACCTGTTTCTGTAATCATAAAAACATTGAAAAATCCTGAAATTATGGAACTGAATCTAGATATTCCCTTTCCACCCCAGGCTTTGCCTGGGACAGCTGAGTCCTTCTAACATTTATTATAGTGAGTTAGCAGAGGTGGTTGTCTGGGGGCCAGCAGACTTTTTTGTGCTTAGGTGGATCCCAACGATCTCTCCCCACTCAGGGGTTTCTTCAGGCCCACCTTAATCCAGATGCTCCTCACAACCCCTCAGACTTAATTGGCTTATGTTTTTGGCATCTCTCCTAGGGGTTCCTCTCAGGGACTCCGTGGTCTCGACCAGTTTGTGCTGCTTGTGTTTCACCTTTTGCCATCTTTCTGTGTTCTTTCTTTCTTTCTGCTCTTTCTGTGTATGTGTGCTCATGATTTTCAGCACATTTTTGCACTGCATCCCAAGTGACAAGATTTTCCTGCTTGTTGCCCTCCTGTCTGTACCTCGGCAGGTACTTGGTAGAATGTAGAATCCCGCTGAAGCCGCAGTTGCTTGGTCCCTTACATCTAGTTGGCAGAAGATAGCAGAAAGACAGCTCTCCAGGAAGCAGATGGCCATCTTTCCTAGAACCAGCATCTCCTCAGGCTACAGCTGGGGCCACTTGCCAGAGAGGGAGATAGCCCTCCTGTAACCTATTAACTGCATCTTGTATTGAGCCTATAGGCATGTCTGCCTAGCACCTTGAGACCAGCCGGCACCTGCCTTAGCCTGTCCAGGGAGCAGCCCTGACTGCTGAGAAGTTGGGTACACCAGAATCCTGGTCTGTGTGTGGCCTCTGCCTCATGTGCTTAGGGAAGCATTCTCTCCAGATTAACCTGCTTTTCACTTATATAAACTTTATGTGATTTTCATAACAGGAAAACTGGTATCACTAGTCATAAATACTTGATAACCTTGCTTAGAAGTTAAATTTTTTTTTTGAGTTTAGCCTCTGTGCCTTGTTGAAGGCTCTAAGTCAAAGGCATACTTTATCTTTCTCAATATAGATATAGACATGGTTCATATCCTGTTACTTAGAAAACTGTACTTCTAGGAATGTATACTGAAGATTTGTATTTGTTTACAACTGTGCCTGATGACCTGCACATAGAGTTCTTTATTGGAGCATTGTTTGATGTAGCAAGGTACTAGGATAAAAAATATTCCTTGATAGTGATTAGCAAACAGTGATGGTGCTTTCATACAATAAAGCTGATGAACTATTACTAGAGCTGCTAAAACTTTGGCAGATTTTATGTGAATTGTTATGTGAAAAAAGTTTTATTTGTAGTACACATAATATAAATAGGATGAATATACCTAATTTGAAAACCCTAAATCCAAACTACTCCAAAATCTTAAAATTTCTGGGCATCAACATGACACCACTACAAGTGGACAGTTTTACCCTTGACCTCTTGTGACCGATTGAAAGCAAAGCATAGGTACATTAAAAAATATATATGAAATTCCTTTTAAGCTATGTGTCTAAGATAAACATAAGTGAATTTTGTGTGTGAAATTGAGTCTCATCCCCAAGATATCTCATTCTGTATGTGAAAATATTCTAAGGTCTGAAAAATTTAAACACTTCAGTTTCAAGCATTTCAGCAAATGAATATTTACCGTCTTTTTTATTAGATGTATTTTTATGAGTATATATATATATATATATATATATATATATATATATATAAATATATATGTATTACATTTTTAGAATATTTCAGGATGGGTTCACCAGAGACTAGTGGCACTAGAGGTGGGAGATAAGAGGTTCATCAGTTGAAGAACCTCCACACTATTTTCCATGATGGCTTTATTATTATTATTATTATTATTTTTTGCGACAGCTCCTCACTCTGTAGTCTAGGCAGGTCCTCAACTCACCATATAGCCCAGGCTGGCCTTGAACACATTGCAGTCCTCTTGTCCTGCCTCCCAAGTCCTGGGATTACAGGTGTGAGCCACCACACTCAGGTTTGGCTGTATTGTTTTATATTCTCACCAACAATGTATGAAAATTTTAATTTCTCTGAATTATCAGCATTTGTTTTTTATCTTTTTCAATGGCCATTTCAACTTGAGTGAAATTATATATCACTGTGTTTTTGATTTGCAAAGAAATGTTTACAAAGTTCTCTCTACCAAGAATTGACAACTGTATATTCTTATATATTCTTACATATGATGATTAAAGGAATGAAATATAACTAGAATGAAAATAGCTGTGTCATTCTGTAATTATTGCCCTATTTTGGTCTACACAGTACTTAAACCCATTTTTTAAAAGAGTCACTTTTTCCAGAAACTCTGCAGAAGGGGTCCATAAATGACATTTAACCCATTGTTCCCAAATTTGTCGTTGCTTCTTATCTTACTTTCTCAGTGCTGTGACAAGATACTCAACATACACAACTCAAGGGAGAAAAGATTTATTTTAGCTCACAGTTTTAGAACTGTGAAAAACCACACAGTCCATTTCTGTGCAGCTGGCACCCATGGAAGCACACAGTGGAGACTGGAGAGCTGCTCACTCCTGCTCAGGGCACTGTAGACAGAAGCCAAGTGAAGTGGGAGCAAGTCAGTGTCTAGAAACTGAGGCAAGGCCAAAGCCTTCCCAGGAAGAAGCTCTAACAGGGTTTTTTTCTTCCTTTCTTTATCTAGTTCAAATGGCCATTTGGAACCCCCACACCTAGTGTAGGTGCCCCTCCTTCCTGGCAACTTCTGAGTCAATGGCACACACCTGAAATCTGCCCTGGGTGCCCTCCCATGTCAACAAGTTGACACAATCCCTTTAGATGAAGCCCCAAACATCCACCCCTTCAGCCAGGCCTCACCTCCCAATAGTACATGGTTCCATAGTTATCCCACTATATCCAAATACATGAGGCTTCTGGGGGACACTCCAGATCCAAACCATAGCACTCCCTCTCTGAAAGGTTGACTGTGATTACTTGTTTATTATTTTTAGCTTTTGTCAAGGATAATCCTCCCTATTTTCTGGTCCAGTGTTTCTCACACTTAGGATCAGGACCCACTGAAACTCTTGCACAACTTAGTGGGTCAGAACATAAACAGAGTAAAAAAGAACCAGAGGAATAGAAAATAGCAGAGTGTTTGCCTTGCAATAATGCTTTCACCTGCAAGGCTGAAATCTGTCACCTATATCTGTGAACTCTGTAGTAATCCCTTGAGGTCCAGGGGAGGACTAAAAATCTCGAGCATTATCTTACTTGAGTACTGAAGTATGTGAGGAAAAGGAAGTATGAGGTTGTCAACTTACTGTCAAATAATTCAAGAAAGAAAATGATAGGACAAAGAACAGAGCAGATGTGATTAAATGTGATTAAAAACTGATGAATCTGGTGAAGCGTGTAGAAATAGAAATTCATTGCATTCTTGCAACTTTTCAAGGAGTTTGATATCATGTCAAAATGAAAAGTTAATGTTTTAGAGAAAAATCTTTAGCATTATGAGTTTGAGGGTAAAAGTCACATCAAATTAGAAATTCCCTGGATCAAGATTGGCATCTCTATCTAAGGCTCAAATCAGTCAAAGCAGCCCTGTAAATCCTGACAGTCTCTGAAAAAAGTTGAAAGAGAATTTAATACATAATAATAATGATGGTGATGATGATGAGTTTGGGATTTATGTACCAGAAATTTGAGTCTGTGATCAAGAAATGAGAAGATAAAGACCTAGTGACTACATCCAATTGAATAGTTCACTTATGAAATGAAAATATGCGAAATAGCTCAGTATATTCTCCTGTATGAGACAGATTTAAGATAGCAGCCTATTTTACTGTCTTCTATGAAATATCAAGATATTATTTAGCATAAAAAGCCTTACATATTTTGAATAGTTAAAAATCAAATCTAGATGCGTTTAGACATTTCCTGTATTTCTTTACGGTAAGTACTGCAGTAATACTGTGTTTCTCTTTTAGTTTTTTTTTTAAAAAACAATTAGGAGAACATCAAGAAGACAACTGTATAGCAACACATTTCACAATAGCCAAATCTTGGGAGCAAGAACAGTCCCCAAACTAATAGAAGAAATTATAAAGTGTCAGAGAAATTAATGAAATTGAAGCAAAAAAACCCCCATAAAAGATCAATGAAAAAAAAGAGCTGGTTCTCTGAAAAAATAAGCAAAATTTATAAACCCCTGGCTAAACTCAGAAAAAGAAGGAAAGAGGAAAACATACATCAATGCAATTAGAAATGAAAAGGCTGAAATTACAAGAAACAATATCCAAATTCAATAGATTATAAGAAGCTACTTCAAAAATTTATATTACAGAAAATTTAAGAACCTAGAAGAAATGAGCTATTTTCTAAATGCATATCAGCCTCCAAAGTGAAACAAGAAGACATAAAACACCTGAATAGACCAATATCCAGCTAAGAAGTTAAGGAAGTATTAAAAATACTTCCAACAAAACAAAGTACTCATCAAACTCTTTCAAGAAATCAAAAAGGAAGGAAAGTCAACAGTCATTCCTTGAAGTCAGCACAACTTTAGTACCAAAACCAGACAAAGACCCAGAAAAAAAGAACACTACAGGCTGATTTCCCTAATAAACATAGATGCAAACATACTCAACAATAAACTCATGAATAAAATGCAGCAAATCATAAAACAAGTCATATATCATGACCTATGAGCTTCATCTTAGGGATTCAGGGATGGTTTAACATACACATAGTCATAAATGTAATATACCACATTAACAGATGCAAAGACAAAAATCATATGATCATCTCAATAGATGCAGAAAGACCTTTGATAAAATTCAACATTCATTTATGATAAAAACTGAAGAAAATGGGAATAGAAGGTCACTGCCTCAATCTGTTTTTTTTCCCCCACTTGTGATGTTTCTTCAGGATTTCTGATCTTCCCCTCCTTTCAGTTGTTGGGGAGCTCCTCCCTGTCCTAGCTACATCGAATAGGCGTTTTTTGATTATATTCTCAACTATTTAAGTGGGTCCATGAGGAGACATTGTGCACTTCTTTCATCTTGGCCAGAAGTGATCCCTTACCTCAGTCTGATCCAAGCCATCTGTGACAACCCTTCTGCCAACAGTATTTTCAATGAAGGAAGACTGAGATAATTTACTCTAAAATCGGGAACAAGATAAGGATATCCATTGTCAACACAATACTCAAAATTTTGGTCAGAGTTGTCAGACAAGAGAGAGAAAAGAAACATGAACTGGAAGGAAAGAAGTAAGATACCCCTTTTTATAGAAAACATGGTATTTTACATTGAAGACCCAAAAAATTCCACCAGAAGTCTCTTAGAACTAATGAACAAATTCATCAAAGTTGAGGTTATAAAGCCAGCACTCACAAATCAGTAGCACTCATATATCAATAATGAATTCAAGGAGAAGGAAATCAGGAATTCATAATTACAATAATAATACAGACATTCACAATTGTAACAGTAACAAAAACTACAGAGAAAATAACAGAGCTCTGAAGAAAGATACTGAAGAAGACTTTCGAAAATGGGAAGATGTGGGGTTGGGGCACAGCTTAGTGATTAAATGCTTTCCTAGGAAGTGTGAGGCCTCAGATACGATCACCCAGCACTGCATACTAGTCGGGCATGGTGGTGCACTTCTGTAATCGTAGCACTCAAGAGACTAAGGATAGCTGTGAGTTTGAGGCCAACTAGGGCTGTATAGTGAGTTCAGAGTTCAGTACTAGCATGGACTACAGAGTGAGACCCTGTCTCACAGAAAAAAAAAAAAAAATGGAAAAACACCCTGTGTTTCTTGATAAGAGGAATTAATATTGTGAAAATAACCATACTTCCAAAATTGTCATACAGAGTCAACACAATACCTATCAAAATACTAAAAACATTCTTCACAGAACTAGGAAAATAACTCTAAAATTTATATAGAACCAGAAAAGACGCAGAATTTATTAAGAAATCCTAAGTAACAAGAGCAAAGCTGGAGGAATCACAATTCCAGACTTAAAAAAAAAATACACTGCAAAGCAACAATGATTAAGTCTACATGGCACTGGCACAAAAGAGCCAGGAAGGTCAATAGAATTGAATGAGGATGCAGAGACAAACCCAAGAGCCTCCAGCCACCTGATTTTTGACACAGAGGTCAAAAGCATTCACTGGGGAAAAGGCAGCATCTTCAACAAAGGGTTTGGGAAAAATTGGAGAAGAAAAGCCAAATCAAAAATGGATCATAGGGCTTCATATCAAAACAGAAACACTGAATCTGCTGAAAGACAACATAGATAAAAGGCTAGAAGACATAGAGACAGAAAAGAATTTCATGAACAGGACACCAATTACATAAGAAATAGCAAGACTCAACAAATGGGGCTACATTAAACTGAGAGCTTTTGCACAGCAAAGGAAACAGTCAACAGGGTGAATACACAGCCCACAGAATGGGAGGAAAAATTTTCCAGCTATGCTTCAGACAGAAGATTAATATCTAGGATATATAAAGAACTCAAAACTAAAATCCTTCAATATAAGTGACTCCATTAAAAATGGGCAGATGAAAAACTTCTCAGAAGAAGTACGGAAGGCTAACAAGCACATGAAAACGTGCTGAGCGTCTTTGGCCACCAGAAAAATGTAAATCAGCATTGAGGTTTCATCTCATTTTTGCTACTTGACTCTTGTGAGAATGGCTTATATAAAGAATTCAGAATGCTCCCACAAAATCGTGGGATTGCAGTCTGGTTTGACTACTGTAGAAACCAGTTTGGAGATTCCTTAGAAAGCTGACAACAGAAACCCATTTGACCCAGCTACAAGGCCTCCTGGGAATTTTTCCAAAAGACCTGACATTATATAGAAACACATGCATATCCATGTTTATAGCACCATAACTCATACTAATTAAATCCTGGAAATAATCTTCATCCCTATCAACAAAGAAAGTAATGGATAAAGTGTGGTATATATACACAATGGAATAATATGCAGCCACAAAGAGGACAGATAGGAAGCATTTGCAAGAACATGGGGTCATCTTGAGTCACTAATGCTCAGTGAAATGGAACAGGTACAAAAGATTAAGTATTACATGGTGTCTCATATGAGATTGCCATAAATATATCAAAAAGATCTTAATGTAAGAAAGCGTAGTAAGAAGGATGATGGATTGCAAGGGAAGGAGGGAGACACTGAGAGTGGGAGGGAGAAGGGGAGAAAAGGGAAAGAAAGAAAAGTGGTCAAAAGTGACATATATGGCATGAATCCCTCAACTTGTATGTAGCTAATATGTTGCTGAATCAGTAGTACATTTACGTTCAAATTTTTAAAATAAATTAGAGAAATTATTTATTTATTTATGTTTGAGGCTTTGTCTCACTTGCTAGTCCAGACTGTTCCTGAACTCACTATGTAGCTCAGGTGACAAAACCTTAGAGAACATGGAACATGTAAAGAAAATAAAAATATACAGCAGGTGCTACCAATATTAGGAAATCTTAGACAGCTTCAAGGAAAACAGTAACATTTCCTCATAATGCTGTCACCAGTCGCAGGGGTCTGTGTGCTCACCACTCATCTAAAAGACGTAAGTCAAGCGCTGAGTACCTGAGTTGACTCCCCAGCACCTCATAAGCTGGGCCTGGTCGCGCACATCTGTAATCCCGGCACTCGGGAGGCTGAGACAGGAGGATCGCCATGAGTCCAAAGCCAGCCTGGGCTCCATTGTGAGCTCAGGACCAGCCTGGACTACAGAGACTCTGTTTTTTTGAGACTCTGTCTCAAAAAAAAAAAAAAAAAAAAAAAAAAAAAAAAAAAAAAAAAAAAAAAAAAAAAAAAAAAAAAAAAAAAAAAAAAAAAAAAAAAAAAAAAAAAAAGAAAAAAGAAAGTGGGACATTTGGTGAAAAAGAAAAAAGCTTTATTTAAAGAGCTCCAGATGGAATGCCTCATATTATTACCAATGAAATGGTACCTTAAACTTCACAGTTTGATTTTCTTCTTTTAGGAGAGGAAGCAGTTTTTCTAGATCTCTAAACCCTCTAATCCCCTCAGGCTAAGGTCTAGCTTTTGGGATGTTTTGGCTAGAAATAGAGACTTTGTGACAAGTCAGCCCTCTCTCAGAGGGCTGCACGTGTACATGCAGCGGTCTAGGACGGGCATGGCAGAGAAGAAAGATGTGGCAGCTCCTCCTGGGGATTCCAGGCATGCAGGTATGCAGATGTCAGCAATCAGGACTTTAACAGCTCCAGCTGCCACCGCCAACTGTGATTGCTTCTCAGCAGAGCTAGGTAAACTCAGATCAAAAGCTGGTTTTGAAAATGGGTAAACTACTCCTGCAGTTTCCCCTTCCTTCTGTGCTATGAAACCTCTTGTTCATCTATGCATGAGGATGTTGAGTGATTTCAGATATTTATTCTGTTATCTTCTTCAAAGCTAGGCTAGAATAAAATCCTTCCTCCTACACCAAAAAAAAAAAAAAAAAAAAAAAAAAAAAATGGTCTTGGGCTGAGTCTTAGGCGGGTAGCCCAGTGACTATAACGCTTCCAGGTTTGATCTCTCAGCACCACATACTAGCTCGCTGTTGTGGTGCACGCCTGTAATCCCAGGAGGGAGTCTGAAGCAGGAGGACTGCCCTCAGTTCAAGACCAGCCTGAGCTACATAGTGAGTTCAGGACCCACGTGGACTACAGAGCAAGATCTCGTCTCAAAACAAACAAGTTTGAGTTGATCTGATGTTGAGCAGATGGACCTGGATATGGCTTTCAGTGGCTGATATTGATACTGCCTCAAATCATCTCACCATGTTTAGATTTGCAAGTGTTTTTGGTAGTAAAGAAGCTGCAAAGGTAGTACAGTGAGATGGTAGGCAGCTCTGAGCTTGCTTCATTTCTCCTGGCCCTTCTCCTTTTTTTGCATTTAATCAGGGCTCCAGCCTCTGGGGCCAGTAAGTCTGCCTATTCTTCCCATTCATCTGAGCTGAGGAGAGGAGGGTGGTGATTTACATCCTTGGCATGAAGAAGTTTACAGTGGCAGCTTCTGTGTAACAGAAAACATTAATGGGTACCAGTGGATAGACAAACTGTGGTACTTATACACAACGGAATACTACGCATCTGTAAGGTCCAACAGCGTAGAGGTGTTCACAGGCAAATGGAAGAAACTTGAGAATATCATGCTTAGTGAAGTGAGTCAGAAGCAGAAGGTGAAACATCGGATGGTCTCTCTGATATGAGACACCCAGACCACAACCATCTCATGGAACTTTAAAGGAAAGACAAAGGGAAAGAAGGGGGGAGGGTGGTGAAGGGAGGGAAAGGAGGGTAGGGGGAGGGACAAAGGGAGAGCGGGAAAGCCCTTGTCACTTTGATAAGGAAAGTATGTGCACAAAATGCTCAACTCCATTGTAAACCTTAAATTCTGCACGTGTACATGTCAATAAAATGGGAAAAAAAAGAAAACATTAAAACTTCTAGAGTTACATTTACCCTGTCAGTTACAGTGCTACTATCCAACAAGATTTCATATTTTGTGTGTTTTGTTTTAGTCTGTGTGTATATGTAGGAGGTTCTTGTGCATGTATGTAGGTCATTTACTAGTCTTCTGTTATGCCCAGATTGTGGGGACCCCAACGACCACTAGGAGACTGAAGCACATATGTAAAAGTGAAGAACCTTTATAAGCATGCTAGATAAGCATGCTTATCACTTTTGCTATATGAGGGCCTATTCCAGCAGAATCTCCTCAACACTGGTTTGTATTATCTGTCTGAATAGTTGATAATATGACGGCAAAAGTCATTTCATTATTATTTCACTTTTTGACCACTAGAGAAATTGCGTTTAAAAGTGCCTTTGTCAATTTTATTTTTCTTGGCAATTATTTGTTCATGTCATGCTCTTTGCCCCATTCCTATTAAAGTACTAATGTTTTCTTATTAGCTTTTGCATTTTGATTAATAAAGTTAGGTCTCTTTTATTTTGTGTCAAGGATTTTTTTTTAGACATTTAAGACCTTTTTTCAGTTCAAGTTTCCAAACAGAAGTTTAACATTTTTATTCATCTTTTTTTTGTTCCTTATAGTTCATTCCATTGTTTTTATGCTTTGAAATTCCTCTTCCATCAATGTTTATCTAAATTGTTTGGTTTGGGAAGAAAGAATGCTTTTATTTTTAATATGAAGCCTTACGCTCAATTTAAATTTTATTTTCTTTTATGGATTTATGTAAGGTTCTAAACTTGATTTGATGCCATTCTCATAATTAACTGATATAGTACCATTTGTTAAATAACCCTTTTTAGTGATGTTTGATAGTAAATTAATCTGTTTTATTCTGGTTATCTGTTTAGTTGCTTTGTCTATTACCATTTTTCTGTTATTTGGACTTTTGTAGCTTTGTGATATTTCAGTGTTTGTTTAGAGAATTTCTTGTTCTTTTTTATTATGAAATGAGTTTGAGTTTACATAAGAATTGGGAAAATTGGGTTTCCTGATGTTTTTCACTCAGTTTTGTTTAATATGGCTATCATTCATAAGTACTAGATACTTATCAAAACTAAGAAATTACATTACCATAACATCATTGGCTGAATATTAGACTTCATTCAGATTTTTCTGTTTTTTCATTGATCCTCTCATCTGGTTTGCCAAGTCTTTTTGATAAACTTGAGCATCATGCTGACACTTTGTAGAAAATGTTATATTGATAGTAGGGGATTAAAGTCTCCTGTTATGATTGTTTTGGTGTTTGTCCTTTTATGTCAAGAAGTTTTAGTTTTATGAAATTGTGTACACTGATACTCAATGCATGTTTACAGTTGTTGTCTATTCTTGTTGAGTTGTTCCCTTTACTAATATGTAGTAACTTTTTTTCTCTTCTGATCAATTTTGGACTGAAATCAGCTTTGTCTGAAACTAAGATAGTTACTCCTACTTGTTTTTCTTTTACTCCAATTGTATGGAATATTTTCACATTAAGCCTACAGATTTTTTTGTGGATGAGGTATATCTCTTCCAGGCAACATATAGAGTTTTTTTTTTTTTTTTTTTCCTGACTCAGTCTGCCAGTCTGTGTCTTTTGATTGAGAATTTAACACCATTTACACTGAGTGTCATTATTGACAAGTACTAATTCTTGTCATTGTATTATTTCTTGAAGTGCTGATTCCTTTCTGTTTTCTTAGTTAGATGTGTCATAGTTGCTCTCTTAGTTGGGTGTATCTTTCCTTCGGTCTTCTTAATGATGTTGACCTTGCTCTTTCTGTTTGGAATTCTCTCAGATATTTTCTGCAATGCTGGTTTAGTGGTAACTAATTTGTTTAGATTCCCTTTGTGGTGAAAAGTTTTTATTTTTCTGTCAATTTTGGAGGATAATTTTATAGGCTATAGTAATCTGGAATAGAATTTTTTTTTTCTGTTAGAGCTTGAAGAATTTCACTGCAAGCTCTCCTAGCCCTTAAACTTTGTGTTAAATTTTTTAAAAAAAACATTTATATATCACATCATTTTCCCTTCCAATCTTCTCACCCCACACCACAATTTTCTGTTAATTTGATAGACTTTTCTTTATGAGTTCCTTCATATTTTTCTTTAATGACTTTTAGCATCCTGACATTGTTCTGAATTTCTATGATTTTGACAATGAGGTGTCTTAGAGAACTTCAGATTGTGTCTACTTGATGAACTGAATGTCTTATTTGTATGGATATCTATTTTGAATCTGAATTTGGAAAGATTTCTGCAATATTTCAGTGGATTTTTTATTCCCTTTAATTCCTTTCTTCAACACTTGGTTAACTTTTATAATTTTTAGGTTAATTTTTTAGTCACTTAGGAATGCAAATCAAATTGTGACTTCTTATTATTTTTGCTGTATAGCTGTACTATTGACCTACGTGATTTTGGTTCTCAAGTCCTTATAGTCTCTCTTCTGACTTGTCATGTTTATTGTTATGGTGTTCAGTTGTGTTTTTCATTTCCATAAGTTCTGCTTGATTCTTTTTCAGAACCTCTGATTCTTTACATAAGTGATCATATCCTGCCTTGTCTCCTTTAATCAGGTCTGAGTCTTCTTTAGGCTCATGAAATATCTCACTAATTAAATGCTTTATCTGCTTATTTACATCCTCTTTGAGCTTACTGAACACCTTATGCTTTTGCTTATTTGTTTCTTCTCTGATCTCTTCATACATTTTAAGCATTTTGTTTTTGAGTGCCTGAAACTTCTTCACTCGGTGCCCATGAGATCTGCTTTAGAGGAATTATAAGTTCTATATAGACTCTCTCTGCCTTGGTTTTTTAAATGATTCTTGTATTTTTGTGTTGAATGCTGTGAATTACTAGGACTCAAAGGCTCTTTCACTATATTCAAGATTCCTGTCACTGATTTGTACAGAGAGAACAATTACTGGTGATATTTACATGTAAATAACCAGTTATATATTGATACACAATTTTGAGCTTTTTTGGAAAGTTTTCAACTAACCCAGGAATATAAGGAGTCAGTGATGGTAGACACAGGGCTAGGGAATAGGAGAAGATAAGAAAAGAATGGATTTAATAGAATAAATAAATGAAAATATTGAGGAAAACAGAAGATTAAGAAGAAACAAAATCAGGCAAAAAAGAGACAAAGTAGTTTTCAATATTATTTTTATTCTCATATAAAGAGGAAGTGGGGAGGAGGTTCAAGAGCTTCTATGTGTAGATGGGGAAATGGGTAAAGGGAGAGTTTTTAAATAGAAAGTAAGACTGTCTTTATGGAGATTGTGTCTAATTTATACATTAGCAGAAAACTTGTTTTGGAAGACCTTTTGTGAGAGAGAACCTGACAAGTCAATTTCAAACTTTATAGAATCAAGAACAATGGCTAGTACACAATTTTTCATGAGCATATATCTTTCATATACACAGTAAAATAGAAAAAAGAGAAATATTTATAATAGTTTTTATGAACAAGAAAAGCAAGGGGGAGGGTGTGCATACTTGTAAGGGAGTGAGAAGGAAGGAGAGGACAGAGAAGGGGAGGAGGGACTTTAAGTGGCTAGTGAAAGAGACATTGGGAGATTGAGCCAAATTATTGACCTGTTTTTTTTTCCTGATGGGCTGTTCAAGTTCCCTTCCTGTGGTTTTATTTTTGCCCTCTCCCCCATCCAAGTGCTACAGACAGTGGTGAGCGGCTTCCCGGCATTTTGTGAGGCTGCTGCTTGTAGCATGCAATGATGCCCCCTGTGCTATCTAGCTCTAACTTCCTTAAGTCTTGGTATTAGGAAGAAAGTGGGAATTTGCAGCCATCCTTTACTTATTTTATTACAAAGGTAATCTCAACTTCTATAACTTAGTCAATAAAAAATCATTTGGGAAGATTTAATTGGCCAGCTACATCATATTTTACACTACAATAAAATTCTAGATGAATTAAAGTTTTAAATATACAAAAGAAGCCATGAAAGAACTCAAAAAGTATGTAGGTAAATTCAGCTCATAAGGTGTGGTGGTTTGGATCTCGTGTGTCCCCCAAAGCCTCATGTACCTGGTAATACTGTGTAGTGTTGGGGGTGGGGTCTGGCTGGAAGGGACATATGCTTGGGACTTGACCTGGAGGGACGGGTGCTGGTTCTGCCTTTCCTCCCACACTAGTCTCGGTTCTGCCATCCTGCTAAGTGGATCTCTGTCTCTGAGAGCACTGGCCCCAGCTCAGGCTCTGGCTGTGGCTACACCATGTGATTCTGCCATTTTCCAGCTGCCTACCCATGGGTGGGCTGAGATCTTCTGAAATGGTAAGCTACAATAAATCTTCCCAAAATTGTGGATGTTGGTTATTGAGTCATGGCAATGAAAAAGTAACTAAGACATAAAGCTTTTCCCCAAATACGGTACTGATAGTGTGTTTTCACGATTGTAAATTGCTTCTTAAAGTCTTTTCCTCTTTTTTTTAAATTGTGGTGTCTGTAATTTAAAAAATATTATTTTTAATTTGACTGTAGTAACCATACATATTCATGGATCACAATGTGGCATTTCACTACATGTGCACAATGTGTAGTTATCAGATCGTTCTTTTTACTAGCTATTTTGAAATATTAAATCAATTACTATACTTGTCCTGCAGTGCTATAGAACGTCAGCAGCCGTTCCTCCTGCACACCTGTGCTCTTGCTAGTGACTGGCTAGCCTCCGTTCCTCCTTCCCCTTCACCTGTGCTTTTCTAAAGCTCTGGTAACTGCTCTTGTACTTTCTGTGTCCACAAATTGTGCTTCTTAGCTTTCACATGTAGGTGTGAACGTGTGATATTTAATTTACTGTGACTACTGTATTTTAATACTTTTTTGTTAGTGTTTTTCATGTTGTTGCAAATGACATAATAGCATTCGTTTTTATAGTTGAATACTGTTCATCTATCTACCTATCTAATCTCACATACAGAATCTCATTCTGTAGTCCAGGCTGACCTTGAACACAGGGCAGTCCTCCTGCCTCAGCCTCCCTAATGCTGGGATTACAGGCATGTTCTGCCATGCCTGGTTTATGTGGTGCTAGGGAGTTCAACTGAGGGCCTTGTGCTTGCTAGACAAGTATTCTAATTGCTGTGCCATCCTCTTGCCCTCTCATTGTTTTCATTTGCTTTTCTCTTGTTAATAATAGTGAACTTTTTTGTGTATTAATGTTGGCTATTTGTATGTCTATTTTGAGAAATGTCTGTTAAGTCATTTCCCAAATTTTGAATTGGTTTTTGCTGATGATTTTTTTTTTGAGTTCTTTAATTATGAGTTAGATTAATAGTTTGCAAGTAGTTTCTTCCATTCTGTAGGTAGTCTTTTTGTTCTGCTCGTTGTTGTGCAAATGCTTGTTAGTTTTAATATAATCCCATTTTTCAATTTTTGCTTTTGTTGTCTGTGCATTTTTGGGGTCATATATAGAAAAATATCTTTACCCAGACAATGTCCTGAGTGTCCCCCAAGAGTTTGTGGATTTTAGTAATTCCACAGTTTAGGGATTACATTTTGTTTATTCTTTTTTGAATTGATTTTTGGAGAGAGAGAGAGAGAGAGAGAGAGAGAGAGAGAGAGAGAGAGAGAGAGAGTTTAATTTCATTCTTATGCATATGGATATTTAGCTTCCTAGCACTATTTATTAAACAGACTTTTCTTTTTTTAACATGTGTTTTTAGCTGTCTCTGTCAAAAATCAGTTGGTTACAGGTACCTGGACTTATTTTTAGGTTCCTTATGCCGTGCTGTTGGATGATTGGATGGTTGTTGCTCATACTCTTTTTGTGATATATTTTGAGGTCAGCTATTGGTTGGAATGCTTCGGCTTTGTTCTTTTTGTTCAGAATTGCTTTGGCTGCTCAAAGCCTTTGACAGTTCTGTACATACTACTGTAGTGTTTGTCCTATTTCTATAAAAATATAATTGGTATTTTAATAGGAATTACATGGTATTTGTAGATTGCTTTGGTTCATACCAAGGTTTTAACAGTATTAATTTTTATAACTGTGAATGTGGGATTTTTTTCCAATTTGTTTTTTGTGTCATTTTCCATTTTGTTTCCACCACTGTTTTATAATTCTTATGGTAGAGATCAGTCATTTTCTTGGTTAAAGTTTTGTTTTGTTTTGCTTTTTGAAGCAGAGTCTTGTTATTGTTGTTCACACTGGACTTGAATTCCCTATGTAACTTTGGGGGACCTTTAACTTGTGATCCTCCAGCTCAGACTCCCATGTGCTGGGATTACCGTGGTGTACCATACCGGGCTCATCTCGGGTTAAATTTAGTCTTAGGTAATTTGTTTTATTGTACTTTGTTCTTTGGCTATTATGAATAGATGCTTTTTCTCACATAGAGGATCTCTTTAATGTTAAAGATAAAATCTTTCCTTGCAAATATATTTCCTCTCCTCTTTTTCACATTAAACTTGTTTAACAAATTTTTCTTATATTTAGTTATAAATATTAGTTATATTTAGTTATAAATATTTAGTTATATTTAATTTAGTAGTCTTTTATTTTAATTGGGAACTGAAAATAATTGATTATTCTTACTGCCTGAAAATTTAAAAAATCATAAACAAAGTAAAGGGAAACTGGAGAAAATATTATTAGTTGTGGACCCTGAGTTGGGTGCTGTTCATTCTCCTTGATCCCTAGGTCCCAGTCTCTTGGCAGACTGGGAGCAAAATAGATGCAGTCCAATGACAAACAAAAGTAAAGTTCAATAAGGCACAGAAGCAAAAGTATCAAGTAGCTGAGAGGGGCTCTGGGCAGAAAAATAGAGCCCTGGCTGCTTTAGTGTTTGGCATTTTTTTGAGTAGGGGACTCCATGTTGTTCTCTCTCCTCCTCCTTGTTACTTTTCTTTAACTCTTGTGAATTCAGCTCTTTGTTTATCTGGGGCATGTAGGTGGCCTGGGAGAATTCTGACTCACCCATGCAGGGTTCTCCTAATTGTATGGTCCACTCTGGGACCTCCTCGTGGCACTTGTCCTAGCTTGCCTCCCTAACCATTTCTTCTCCCTTATCTTAGCCTACCTATACATTTTTCTGTCTAATTCCTACAAAATCATTAATATACAAGGAGATTTTAAACATCAATAAGAAAAATACAAATTATTACAGAAAGTTTTGAGGGAAACAAGAAATTTTCAACTTTTTGTAGTTTTGTAAAACGATAATTACATAAGTGTGCAGCAAGGTCCAAGTGTGGCTCTATAATAGTGAAAAATTTAAATCAGTTGAAGATCTGAAAATAGAGAATTATTTAAAAACATCTGAGAATGGATATATCAAATAGATAGTAGGTAGCTACCAAACATAAATATGTAAGCTTATATTTGTTAATGAGGTATATAATTATTACTCAGGGCTATAAATTTGTTTATAATTCCACAGTATGGTATCTTTTAGAACCCATGGTTAACCAGCGTGAGACGATCAGTTGACAATAGATAGGTATGAAGAATACTTTTAGTCAGCGCCAGGCAATGCACTTTATGCTGTTGTGGGGAAATTGAAATTAAAGGCTAGCTGTCTGTCTTAGTCATTCTTCCTTTGTTGCAGCATAATACCTGACACCCACAACTTAAGGGAAGAAAGGTTTATTTTAGCTTACAGTGCAGAAGCCTTAGTTAGTCCGTGTATAGTTGTCTGGCAATGATGACATGGTAGAATGGCCTTGTGGAGGACAGCTGGTCATCCATCATGGCTGTAAGCAGAGGCATTGAGGAGAAGTCAGGGTAGCAATACATTCTTCTAAGCCACACACTCAATGATCTTCCCTTCCTGACCAGGCCCTACCCTCTACCAGCATGTGAAACAGAATGATCAAACCATTTAACCCAGTCAACCCCCCAATCCAGACATGGCTTTGGGGAAATATTCTAGACCTGAGCCTTAACACTAGCCTTATCAGTTGTTGTGTTGCCTTACCACTATGATTAATTAATCATAATGTTATTTCTTGAACCTGACAGCCATACTATTCTTGGTTGAATCACAATTTCATTTACTTAAGCCACATTGACACTGTCCAGTAGATTGGCCCTTTTGCCCAAGAACAATAGTAATTTATAGTGAATGATTAGGAAATTGTAGACAATTGTATTCTGAGGTTGTCTTCTGGGGAACTGGTTGACTGACTAAACTACTTGAGGGTTGATAACTCTGTAGCAGTGTCCGCAGGTGTGCCAGGGTAAAGAAAACTCTATGTAAGAAAGCATGAATTTTGGCATATTGCTGATCAATGTTTACATTACCTTATTGCTAAGAGTATTTAATTTGGCCTTTTAGACTAAAGTTATTCATGATTTAAGAATTAATATTATCCTGCTATTTGGTGTCTCTGTGAAATGTATTCAGAGCTTCACTTTTGAAGAAGCAATGATCAGTGTGCCTCTATTAATTATTGCTAACTGATCCTAAAAAGTTTGTAAATTACAAATTAAATAAAAAGAGAAAATAAAAATTATCTTTGAAGCTATTAAATGAAGGCTTGCAAATGAAATGATAAGGAAATCTCCCCTTAACTCATTATCACTTTAGACTTTATTATATACATTTTCTATAAATATTAAACTGTAGTCAGTATAAATGTGTTCAATTATTTATATATGCTTGGTGGAAAAATCAGACTTTGAAGTCTTAGAATTCTGTGTCCTCAATTCTAATGCTTTAACATGTAGAATGAGTAGCTCATAAGACAAATTTGAACATTTATTCTAAATGACAAACCATTTGAAGAAAGTTTCAAAATAGTTTGTTGAGAAACTGTTCTCAAACATGACCAAAGACTGGTGCCAACATTTCAGCTCTGCAAGATAAAAAAGTGAGTCACTGAATGAAGAAATTCTAAGAAAAGAACAATGAGACTGTGGAAACTAAGAAAAAGAGGAAAGCTGTTTGTGTTTGAAGTTGGTCTTCAGCATCTCTTGTTAGATAGGTAGGCAAAGGCACACCAAGGTCACATGCAGAGGTAATGAAAAGATCTTCCAGGCAAACAGGGTGGGAAGAAATGTGTCTTACAATGAAATTCTTAACAACCAAAGGAAGGCTACCTGGTTACCTGGTTACTCAGTTGGATTACTGTCCGCCTACCCCAGGGAGAAGGAAGAGGTAACAGAGTGAGAAAAGGGTCTATGTTTCATCAGCGTGCAATTTGGTATGTCTCATGTTCAAAGTCGCATAAATAGAGAGTTGACAGGAAGTAGTCAAAAGAGGCACCTTTTTTATTTAGCTTCCTATTCTACCAGTTTTTCCTGGAATTTTAACTAAGATTCCAGACATCTCAGCCACAATTTTCAGATGACTTTTGATGACAGTATCAATCTATATGTTTAGCTCTCTGTAGTCAAATATTTTTATTTAAATTATGCCTGTTTACTCCTAATACTTGTGTTCTATAAAACATGACACGATCAGTAATCATGTTAAAATACTTTAATTTTGAATAAATTAGCAGTGGATCTATCCATTAAATAATGGAAAAGTTACCTACTTGTAGTTACTTCTCCACCCCTGTACCTTCTCTGGTGTCTTTATTTTGTTGAACTTTTGGAAGTCATACAACAGATCTGCTAATTATTTCTGTCTTGATTTAGTATTTTTTCTTGTTTATAGATTCTAACTAGATGACTGTATAGCATTTGTAGCTTTTACATTAAACTTTTGTTGCTTAACTTCTTTTTTAAAAATAATTTTGCATAAAATTTTCTTTTCAAAATTACCCATGCATGCTTAAACATTTTAAAGGCACAATTGATAAATAAAATGCATAGCTTTTATTTCCCAGGGAAGGCTGAATACTTTCTTATGTTTTAAATTCTGAAATGTACAGCAGGCTAATATAATGGAAAATTACACTTAAATGATGGAAAATTACACTTAGAACATAGATGTATTTTTCTAGGTGTGATTGATTGCAATTTTAGGTAAAGGCCAAATGCTATTTTAGAAAACTCCCTGACTGAGGACTTTTCTAATACGCTTACCTGAAGTACTATTTGGGTTCAATATGAGAAGAAAAATATAAATCAAGCTATGTGCAAGTATATGACACTGCAGCAGCAGCAAATGCAATTCTAGAAAAATGACAATTGACAATTTGTTGTCACACAGTTCCAGGAGATATCTGTGGGCAGGCAAGTTGTGGACAGAATTTTAAAATGCAGTGGACACTTCTGTGTGATTGTATTGCCAGATATGGTAGAGTTACATTTTCTCATATACTTTTATTTTCTATTCTTTCTTCAATTTATAAGATCACTCAAATGAAGCTTTAATATTATAATGCCTCTTAAATTAGATATTGTTATAATAGAGTCTAAAAATCAAAGTACTTTGACCTCCCTCATTATTTTTATATATTTATGGCTGCCAAAACCAAGTAGGCCAAGATCTATGTATTGTGGACCCCCCTTGGCTCTTGAATTTGTGTAAAGGTTTATGATTGCTCAAAAGCTGCTACAACATATGTGGCTCTGACTTCAGTGGAAAACTTCCAGAATTGTGGCTGACTTACGGTAGTTTTATTTGAATCACCCCCCAACTATCTATCAAGTCAGTTATCAATTCATAGCTCAGAGTGACTGAATGGGGATGAAGATGAAAATGCGGAGACCATGGTGGACACAGTTTTTTGTAAAGGTTTTCATTTGAAAAGAAGGAAAACAAAGCATTGATGAGGGAAAGGTTTCTTAGTAACTACTGCAGTATAATTGGAACAGGAAACAGTGTACGGTCTAGAAAGTGTTGAGGACACAGGAAGAGAGAGTAAAGTTGATGAATGGAGATATCTGAGGGCCAGGGAGTGGCAACAGATTTTTCTCAAAAAGAAAAGGAAATATGCCTCCTCTAATTTGACAGGAGGAAAGAAGCCAGGTTGCACTACGTTTGAATTGAGGAGGGAGAAAATATTTGTGTAAATTTCTGAGTGATGATCCCTTTTTTCCCTCCATGAAGTAGGCGATGATGCAATGGCTGAAGATCAAGAAGGGAGACAGAGAGGAGCTTGCAGTGGGTGGGTGATGTTTTTTTTTTTTTTTTTTTTAAAGAATAACTGGTGAATGTGAGTCGGAACTGCCTGGGAACACAGAATGGTTGAATAGAGAAAAGAGCCATTTTCTCTTAGAATATGAATTTGAAATGACAGCAATCACGAAAGAATGGGCTGGCTGTGAGTCTTGTGAGAGCTGCATTGGTGTCTGTTCTGGTCAGCAACACATACCTACCAATTGTGTCTAAGAACCTGGCACATAATAGGCACTCTATATTTTTAAATGAGTAAATATTTTGTAATTTTTTTCTGATGCCAGTCAACAGTGTGATGTAAGAGATGAGAGAACAGGAAGTTGACACGATCTAGATGGAATTTTCTATACTATCTCTTAGTGTTTTGTATTAGCGAGTACACTAAAACATATGAGTAAAGATCATTGTAGAAATCATTGGACTTGGAATCTCTTTTTTTCATCTTTCTGTATAAGTGAGTCAGATATTGGACAATAATCATTTATATCAGAAGCAAAACAGATTATTAAGAAGACCTGGTCAAAAGAGCTGACGCTGTAGATTTGAACATCAGCCTCTCAAGGGAATAGGCTCATGAAAAATGTACCCAGCGCTACTTTCCTAGTTGTGAGAATAAACTTTGGACGAGATATCTTCGGGTATGCGAAAAGGATTGTCTAAAATCTAAATAAGATTCCAAGGTGAGGAGAATAAGTTCAGGGAAGGCCAGAGTACAATGTGCATTACATATCGGGAGTGGCCTGGGTGATGCCACAATTTAAGCAATTCAGGGCTGATGATTCAGCTTCTGAGAGGTTGGCACATAAAGTAGGGAACAAACCTATATGTGAAAGCATAATTACTCCTCCCTTGTTTAGCCAGGAACGTATGGGAATTCATGTGAGTCTTTTTATTTAGATTTTTATTATTTTGGTCACTAGAGGACAGAATGCACTTAAATAATCACTGAGATCACTTAAATAATCATTGCTTGCATCACTGAGGTAGGAAGGGATAAAGGAAAAATGTAGAATGTCTCCAAACTATCTTTGATTATTTAAAAATCTTCTACTTTCCAGGGGAGATAGAATAAAATTTTAGAATGGGACCCTCTTCATCCTATGCTTTTTGAAATGGTAACTATATTTTTGCATTATGCCAATGGCATTCTTACTCACAGATTCCAAATTTGCTCGTTAACCTGCTGAAAACAGGGTGGTATATATCAATGAAATAATTTATTTCTATAGTGTTTTCATGGTAAAGCTCAAGTCACTGAATAAATAATTAAAATGAATAAATTTGAAATGAATTGAAACATAATAAATTAAAATCTCAGTGTAATATGCCTTTTAATATGTTCAGGGGGAGTGTTTCAGCTGTTAAATGGATTGCAGTTAAATGAATTAAAAACAAAACAAATTTTAAGATGCTTCATTATTAAAGGACTTTAGTGGCTCATTAATCTGTTTTAGATCACTCAGTCCCATAGTATCTATTGTCAAAAGCTGATAAAGTATGAGGAAATACTTTTCAAATCCCAGAGTCAACTGAATACAGTATCACTTCTTAAGGTCTGCTGGGCATGAAGTGTCTTTTAGGCTTGAGACCTTTTCAAGAGAATATTTGGAAAGACTTATTTTTGTGTTTAGATATAATCACACTTTAAAAGTCATAATTTTAAAAATTTAAACAAGTGAAAGAAACTTCTAGACTCTAAAGAACTCTATTTCTGACTGGTTATGGTGGTACATATTTATAATACTAGCATTTGGGAATCTAAGGCAAGAGAACAGAGTGTTCAGCTAGCCTAAACTGTGTAGCAAGTTTAAGGATAGCCTGGACAATATAGTGAGACCTTGTCTCAAAAACAAAACATAGCAAAACACAGCAAAACAAAGCAAAACAAGGCAAAACAAAGCAACATATTTTGACCTTACTCAACGCACCCATAGGATGAGGCACAAGCTGGGTCTGGTAGTGTCTGGTAGTTCTGAGCTGTAATCCCAGCACTCTAGAATGCCACACATTAATATATTATTAGAGTCAGTAATCAGGATAGACGCAGGCTATACTAATAGGGTAGATATGATGAGGTAATGTCATTTTAGAATGATGGGACAGAAAATAGAGCACTGGAAGCAGGGGCCTAAAAGTGATGCTGGCAACTACTCAGGAGTCCACCAGTTAGTTCAGCCCCACTGGGAATCCGGTGAAGGAAGGAGCCATAGGTGCCATGTGGCAAGTAGGTTCCTGCTTCCAGTGCTATATTTTCTGTTTCTTCCTGCTGAATTTATTCCTTTCTGGGGCTCTATTGAAAAGACCAGATCATCTCATGCTGGCTTTCTTCAGAGAAGTCCCATCATTTTCCTCCAGAATCTTCTCCAGGGATCTAGGAATAAGAAAGTCATCCATTCTAGCTTTAGTTAATGAATACATTATATGTATAATTAATAAGATATTTATTAAAATCCCAGATATGTACTTAAAAACCTGCAATTAAATATACCTAAAACGACATTACCTCATCATATCTATCCTATTAGTATAGCCTGCGTCTATCCTGATTACTGACTCTTTTCTATACAATAAACCTCTCTTAAAATACAAAATAAGCGAAGTTTCCTTATAGCCTTGCATAATAGTTTACCTTGCTTTGTTAGGGAGCACTTGTTGGAAAGCCACTTGATGTCCTTTTTCTTTTCTCAGATGTAAGAACTTCAGAGCTAACTTTGTAATCCTTCAGAGAACCTTTCCTCTCATCAGTTCTGTTTTCTAGGTTTAACATTTTCTCCCTCCTCCATCTTACTTGATTCTTAGATCTGACCCTTCAGATATCAAGAGTAAAAATTAAGTAGAAGACTGTCTCTAGTTTTACAAGTTCGCATAGGCTTGTTGTGGCAGCAATGGGGCCTCTACATCTCAGACTCACTCTGCAGTTCAGTTTGGAAGTTGAAATGATACGATGTGCTGTTCTGGGGGAAGAAAGCACTTCTAACTTGTTTGTTCCTTCCATCGGTCCTTTCACTTTTCCCATTGTACAAAACAGCTTGCAGAAGGTACACATAATGAGCAAGCATAGTGCTTTCCAAATGCTTTTCTGAGATACAAATAAATACATCATGACAAAAATGTGTTATGTTCAAATTTGCCTGGAAGTTTTGGGGATTTTCTTGAAATTTGGTACAAAGTGATTCTTAGGGATAAGTTACTCTACATCTTTTTCCCTAGACACATTTCCCCCCCATTTTATTGATACGTTTAAGTGCAAAATTTAAGGTTTACAATGAAGTCTAGCATTTTGTGCATCTACATATCTTGTCAAGGTGGCAAGTATTTTCCCACTCTCCTTTTGTCTCTCCTCCTAACCACCTCTCCCTCCCTGCCCTACCCCCCATTTCACTTTGTTTTTCCTTTTAAGTTCCATAAGAGTTGTGATCTGGGTCAATGCATCTATTAGCCTATGTAGGAGAGATAGTGTTACAGGAGGGCCGTTTGGAGAAGTGTCTTATTATTTAATAAAGATAAAAAAGCAGGAACATCCAAAAGAATTCATAGCCAAAGGAAATCGGCAACCACAGAGTGTGCTGCCTAGTGTCACAGGCTTTAGGGTGCATTTGTTTTCGGCTTTCTGGGAGGGGAAAGCCAGGGGGCACTCGGTTTGTTATGTAAGTCTCACCACATGGGCAGGAAAAAGAATGAAATGCTTCTGTGCAACAGTTGCCTTTCTGCTGATTAATGACAAATGTGTTTTTATGTGAGACTTTATTTTTGTAATTTTCCTAGTGTCAACCTGTACATATTTTATTATATGTGCTGCCGAAGTGAGTGCAACCTATGCATTTTAGGTAGGAAAATATGTGTGTGTTTGATCAGGCTCCGTGGCCCAGTAGTCTGGCAATTTCCACCTGTTAACTGAAGTGAGACCTATTGAAGCCAGCTGAAATGTGGGGCAGCACGCGGGGGAAGAAGGCGGAGTCAGAGATGCGGAGAAGTTGCTGGGCAGCCTCTGTTCCCACTCCACTGCGCCCTGCCTTATAGTTTTGTTTGAAAACAGAGTCACCTGTGTCAAATGCAAATATCTGTGCATGTTGAATGGTAGTCAGTCAGTCAGTCTGTCTGTCTGTCTACCTATCTACCTACCTACTCATCTATCTAAACTACCCATCATCTTCTGTTTATCTAGTTGTCTATTTAAGGGATGTTTTAAATCTCTTTTAAGGCCTACTTTAAAAATCAGGGGCTCTGAAATATAACTTTTAATCTTTCGGAGGGTAGAACTCTAGGATGTGATCTTTAGAATATCTCAGGAATTGTAACTTTGAAAACACTTTATAGAACTTGTCAACTTTCTAAGCTCTCAGTTGAACAATCCTAAATTTTTTTCCATGAGACATAAAAGTTTATCACTAGTTCAGTAGTTTGTTGATGATTTGTGGGAGGATAATTATGTGCTATATTTCTTTCTGTCATGAAAATAAATAGTTTCTCATTTATCATTCTAGCAGGAGGCATCAGATGCAAACTTCAGAAATTAGAGCAAAATTTTAACATTAAGAAATACTAAATTTTGATAGGTTTGATCCTAGCTACCCCGTCAACTTAAAATAGTTCTGTGAATTTAGGCAATGCAGTGAATCTCGCAGAGCCTCAGTTTTCTTATCTGTAAAATGGGAAGATACATTAGAAACTTTGTGAAGTTTATACATAATAATCAACAATTTTAGTTTTTATGATGATGATCAAGTATTTTATGATGATGTATTGACTGATTAACGACTGTAGAATTGTTTGTAAGATTGCACACACAGCAGATTATTCACTTGTAATCAATTTAGGAAGGTAAGGGAAATTATTTTAGTAAATAAATCAAGATAAGTTATTATCTTTTTCTTAAAAAAATTGAAATAGAGAAGAGATCTATAAGAAATGATATTTATTTATTTATTTATTTATTTTGAGACAAGGTCTCACTGTGGAGCCCAGGCTGGCCTTGTACTCATGGCAGTCCTTCTGTTTTAGCTTCTCTAGTACTGGGATTACAGGTATGCACCACCACTTCCAGCTTGTGTGATGATGGGGAATTGAACTCAGGTACTTAGTGCTTGCCAGGCAAGTGCTTTAAGCACTGAGCCATTCATCCACCCCTGGAAATGGTTTGTTTTTAAAGCAGTCCATTTACACAGCTCAGATCTGACAACTTTAGATGACTGACATTCAATTTTAAAAATTCTGAGGTCAAACTGTATCTATTACTTATTGAATGAAGATTTTGTTTCCATACATTATAGTTTTAATGTTTCTGTATAAAATACTAATAATAGTGTCATGTTCTCCTAATATTAGTGGTTTTTTATAATTAATTTTAATGTTAGAATATGGGAGAATTCTTAATAACTTAATTGAGAGGAAAAGTGGTATTTGTAGTATAACAAGTGGGAAACATGAGAACAAGAAAGAAAAAGAAAAAAAAATCCAGCATCTATGATGGCACCAATGCCTTTTTTCTCTTAAAGTTTATGAAGAAAACAGTTATAGTTTAAAATGATTTTCATATATTTAAGTGCTTTCTTATATATGAGAGATATTCATTATAGAATGACGCCCCTAAGAAGAGATCAAGTTAAGTAATTTATTAGAACAATTATTTTTATTGTTGATGGCCTGTAAATGGACCAAAAAACCCCAATGATTTTTTTTTTTTTTTAATCACTGAAATAGTCTAAAACAAAATGTCATGGTCAACTAAAGCTTGAAGATTGTTTCTGCAGAGCATCGAAGTAGCCCTACTCCAGGTTAATACTGTTTCTGGAGTTCATTGAATCTAAATTCTATAGAGTACAATGATTGACAAAAGACATTTTCACATGATGATTGTATATAGGGTCTATTTGCACCGATCTCAGCACCATTCATATTGGTTGGCATTTCATAGTCCCCCGAGTAGATTGTAGGGGACAGCTCTTAGTTACTCCAAACTTTTTGATAGGTCTTGTAAAATGATTAGTAACTTATTAATTGATATACTTGCTTAGTGGTCATTTTAAGTTAAAAGCTGAATAAAGTAAAATGTCTTATCAAAGTAGGAAAAAGCTAACTCTATATGAAATTATGGTGGTAATTACACTGATTATAATTAAACTTTGTACATGTCTGCTCACAATAGAGCATTTCACAGCTCCTTATTTGTTCTGCAGACTTTTATCAAAAGAAATAATTAATCAGCCTTATTTAAAGTTAGCATTTTATTTAAAAAAAGCAGGGATAGTTAGGGCTATTGTTTCATATAAACCCAGACATATCATTTGGGAAAGGCTAATTTACCTGACTTCATTGATCTTTTTCTTTTTAAAAAATTTCAAATGTAATATCAAGTGAGTAAATTAGTAAATTTATCATTTTCCCTACAATACTGTCATAAGGACAGTTTGATAAAATAGCTCATTATAGTCAATGATGTGAAATATGAGTTCTATCAGCATATTTTCATCAACTACAGCTACAGAAATTAATTTGCTATTATTGAGGACTGAGCAATGCAAAAATAACATTAAGCATTTTATTATACTGGTTAAAATTTGGGATTGACTCAAGTGAATTAAAAAGAAACAGTCTTGTAGTGACAACATTGAGATGACAGTCTTGTAGTGACAACATTGAGATGACAAGAAAACCGAAAGGAATGACCCCAAATGGACTGAGAAGTGATGCAGTCATAACACAAGTGCATTTGGGATGGATTGTCATACCCTTCCGGGTAGACTCCACCTCTCCCTTTCTTTTGCAGCCACGGTTGTGCAATGTGATTTTTAGGTCTTCTGAAGCTAAAGCAAACCAAAAACTACATACATAATAGGACTGTTTGTTATTTACAATGGTTTGTGTAAATTAAGCCACTTGCAGTACTAATGTATCTAGATTTAGACCTAACTTTCTTTCAGTTTGATTTTGACTGGTATGTAATTTGCATATGGTGAGTATGCGTGTATCTAATATTGCTGGTGAACACTTGTATTAGCAGATTTAATTCCTTTAAATCTCTGGGTCAGCTAGCTATTATAAAAGTATCAGGTAGCTAAATGCAAAAAACTTTGTGACATAGGACAGTAAGAAATTACTTAGCTCATACACTTGTGAGTAGCTCATTGGAGTTAAGTGTGCTTGGCTGGGGTTGCTAATTGTGTAGGTCAGACATGTGAATTTCTCATTCTATCTGGAATCAGCAGGGTTTTCTAGGCATATTTTTCTTATTGTAATGATAGAGAAAGAAGAGAAGACATGAAAATATATTAGAGTTCTTAAAGCATGAGCCCAGAATTTGTGTACTATCTTTTTCAAAATGTTGATCATGGCGAGTCATATGGTCAACCCCAAAGTCAAGAAGTGGAATGTGACCCTCCACCCTTTGAGAGAGCCTAGATGACAGGAGGGGTGAAGAATGGGGGCTGCTGATTCGATGTATAGTAATCTCAACTTCTCTAATAGGGTAAAAACCATTTTCTTGAGGTACGAATTGAGAGATGAATTGGAGAGCAGTACATATCCATGAAACTATCACCAAAGACTGTTCCTCCTGCCTTGTTGTTATTATTATTCTCATCAAAACTTATAAAGTATGATCTACCTTCTTAATAAATTTTTAACCGTGAAGTATAGTTGGCTGTGGGAATCAGCTGCACAGGAGATCTCCAGGGGTCTCATGGACTCTCACGTCTCCATTTATTCACTCACTCTGGCAACCACCCTTCCACTCTCTGCTTCTGTGAGTTTGCCTTGTTTAGATTCATCACATAAGCATTGACAGGATCATGTAGTATTTGTCCTTTAGTGCTTGGCTTTTTTCACTTAGTCTAGCATGTTACCTTCAGGTTCATCCATGTTGTCACCTTTGGCAGAATTTTCTTCTCTGTTAGAGCTCAATGTTTTATCATATGTGCATGCTGCATTATCCCTTCATCTATTGATAGACCTTTAAGTTGCTTCCATGTCGTAGCTGCTGGGACTAATACTGCGCTGAACATGGGAATATCTTTATCTCTTTGGAATTCTACTTTCAATTATTTTGAATACCCAGAAGTGGGTTTTCTGGATCATATGGTAGTTTTTTTTTTTTTTCAGGAATCTCCATTCTGTCTTCCAAATACAGATTTACATTTGCAGTGATGTACGATTGTTCTCTATTCCCCTATACTAGTTCTATTCTCCACATCCCTGCTAACCTTTGTTTTTTTATAATAGCTCTCATAAAGAGTGTGATATTGTATCTTATTGTGGGTTTAATTTGCATTTCCTTGGTGAGTAGCAGAGTTGAGCACTTTTCATCTAAATGCTGATCATTTATGTGTCTTTCTTGGATAAATGTCTATTCAGTTCCTTTGCCTATTTCATAATTGGGTTATTTGCTTTCTTTCTATTGAATTGTAAGATTCAGTTGGCCCTTTATGTTTTTTATTCATGGTTTTCACCTCTGTGGATTCAGTCCACCGTAACTATTTATGTATAGTCAACCCATCGTGTATTTTTTCATTATTCTCTAAATAATTTAGTGTAACTAGTATTTACATAGCATCTGCATTGCATTAACTATTTCAAGTAAGCCAGAGATGATGTAACATATATGAAGGGTGTGCAGGTAAAATACTAACACTGTGCCATTTTACATAAGGGATTTTGGTACCTGGAGAGGGCTCTTGAACCAGTCCTTCACTGAAACCTTAGGATGAGTCTAATAGTTAATCTCAAAACACACTGAGTTCAAGTTATGATAGAGACAAAAAAGATAAAAGGAGATAGAAAGTTGGTGTAGCTGTGTGGGTTTCCCCCTATGCTTGGGGGAATTCCGATTAACTTATTCCAATTTAAATCCCTAGTGTTTGATACCTATAAGTGAATCTGAAAAATAAAATATATAGTATAACATTTTGTGGAAAGTTAGAATATTTAGGTTGGCACACAAAAAATATGTACATTCTTTTGTGACAGGAAAACTCACATGCTACTATTTTTCAACATGAAGATTTCAACCAAAGTGTTTTATTTCCTTCACCTTCATCTTTTTCTTGATTTTTGTAACTGAATCATGAAAGTTAAAATAGTGTAAAATATCACTGTTCCTCTAACCCAGCCCAAATATACAGCATGACAGATGAACTCTAGAGGGCTACTTTGAAGTATATAAGAACAAATTATAATAAAAGTAAAATGAAAACATTTGTAGAGATAGTCTGTTATTTAGTGAGCACAAAACCTGATACTACAGTCATCTGGAATGTTATCTTTGAAAACATCTGGAATCTTGTCATTTTTGAAAATTGAAAATAGACACAAATCTTTTTACTGTATGCAAAAATCTAAGAAAATTCTAGTGACAATAAAGTAAGAAGAGGGCCAAAGGAGAGAATAATGAAGGTTGTAGGAAAAGAGAAAGGGAAAGGATGGAAAATACAGAATAAATATCAGAAGAGTCTTGAGAATTACAAATAGAGATCTGAGAATATATGCTGAAGTTTTCTGATGGCAGAAAAGGAGAAGTTAATATTAAAAAGTTGGAAGGTAGGAAAACTAAAATATAATTTAGGCTTTCACATTTGTCAGTGGCAGCAGTGTGTCCTTAAAAAAAAATTGAATCATGGGACAGCTCAGCAGACCAGAACAAGGGATAGTTATGAAAAAGTAAGCTAAGCAGCATGGATATCATTGATTTTAGGTACAGTTGAACTGTGAGGAGTGTTTTTTTTGTCTGAAGAGATGTAACAGAATAGGTTAAAACAAAACATAAAAATGTATTCAACAGTGCAAAGTTGAATATATATATATTAGCAATGGTGTGCTCCTAATTTCAATTTATAATATGCAGTATCATCTATCTCTCTGTGCAGAAAAGGCAAAGTGAAAAATGTGATAACTTTACAGAGAAAATGTACATGTGAACGTGACTTGAACAGTAAAAATAAGTAGCCCTGGAGGAATAGCACAGCAGTTAAAGCACTTGGGTAGCAAATGCAAGGTCCAGCACCACATAAGATAGATGTTTCAGCATATGCCTGTAGTCTTAGCATTCAGAGAGCTGATGCAGGAGGATGCCCGTGAGTTCAGACCAGCCTGGATTACAGGATGAGACCCGGTCTCAAAATAAAACAACAACAAAAACCAAATAAAAAATTAAAGGGAAACACTGGCAGATCTATGAAATATTGACTGACATAGGTTTATGAGAAATTCAGAAGAAGCAGCTTAATTTTTTTTCTTTTGGTGTGTGAAATTCAAGGCCACTAAAGTAACGAAGTGTGGTGATTAACAAGTACTTGGATTTTGAACCCAAATAGAACTGAATTTGAATCTTTGGTCTGCTATTTCTTGTCTTGTGTGGGTGACATTGGGTCAGTCATTCAAACACTTTGTTTCAGTTTCCTTTTCTCTAAAATAGGAATAATAATATCTATTTCCTATGACTTGAATGTGTCCCAGAATTCATGTGTTGGGAACTTATATTTGGAAGTGGGGTCTTTGGAAGGTAATAAGGATTAGATGAGGTCAGTGGGTTCCCCATGACTACTTTAGTGGAATTATAAGAGAATGAGGAGAGCTTATACGATGCGTTGACCTGCTGTGGAACTCTGCCAACTCTCTACATACAAGAAGGCCCTTTCTAGATGTGTCCCCTTAATCTTAGATTTTTTTCAACTTCTAGAACCATAAGAAAAAATTTCTTTGTATTCAGTCTGTGATTTAAAGTAATAACAATAGAAAATTGACTATGACACTACTTCATAATCTTGTGAAAATGCTAAATTGAGTATATCATTAAAGCATGTAACTTAGTGACTATAACATATCAACAAATGTTAGCTATTATTACTATTACTAAGCATTCTGCTAATGAAATTAACTTAGGTTAGAGATGTGCATTTCTCAAGGCTGAAGGAATGGCACAGCAGTTAAAGTGCTTGCTTAGCAATCCCAAGGGCTGAGTTTGATTACCCAGCACCATATAAAGCTGGATGTGTTGGCACACACCTGTAATCCCAGCAACTGGGAGGATCGCCTTGAGTCCAAGGCCAGCCTGGACTACAGAGCAAGACCCTGTCAAAAAAAAAAAAAAAAAGTGCATTTCTTATATGCAGGGAAAAGACTAAAATGTTCTGCAACTGGGTTATTGTAATTAAGATGGCAAAAGATTTAAAAAGGAATGCTTGTTTATCATCTGCCATATTGTTGTGGTTTGGAACTGGCAGTTCCCTCAAAACCCTCATGCACTTATGTATACTGTATACTTGGGAGGTGGGGCCTGGCTGGAAGGGGTGGATGCCTGAGGGCCTGACCTGGAGGGGCGTGTGCGGTTCCTGACCTTCCTTGGATATTTGGCTCTGTTCCACCATGCTGTGGGGATCTCAGTCTTTGGAGCACTGGCTCCAGCTTTGGCTCTGGCCCTGGGCCCAGCTCTAGCCCTGCCATGGGATTCTACCATTTTCAAGCTGCCCGCCTGTGACCAGAATGCAACTTTCTTAAACTGAGCTAAAATAAAATTTTTCTCCCTAAAGTTGTGCATGTTGAGTTTTGAGTCACAGTGACAAGAAAGTAACTAAGACGCATGTGATTTTTCAGAAGTCTGCTTTTGGGTTCTAAAGTCAGATATCACTTTGAGAAGGTTACCCAAAGCTATTGTCAAGAGTCAGTATGGAAAGAAACCATGGGCCAATTCTTTGACTATTTCTGTGTGCCTGATACTGACAGAATAGCATTTTAAATCCAAGGTTGTATTTTTTAGAGACTGAAGGTGCTCCACTTCATCCCTTTCCTCGAAAGTGGAATGTGGACCTCAAGAGAGAAAGAACTGCAGAGAGAAAGACAATGTCAGATGCGTAACTATGCAGACGCCAGCTGGAGAAGAGGGTGGAGCTCTCCTTCAGGTAAAGGATTTCTTCACCTAGCCATCTAGAAACTTGGCCCCAACTGGCAGCTACCTATGACCTGAGATAGATATACAGGTCAGACCCTTGGTGTGTCTTCCATCCTTATGTGGCTGCTAATTATGACCTAATTATATTGTAAATCCAAACACTGGTGCTGTAGGTGAACCATTACACCATAATGTCATATAAAAGACTTTTGTTTTTCTGTGATAAATGGTGATTTGAAAGTTTTAGTTATGCTTTCTCAAAGCTAACTTTGTATAAATCTACTTTTCTCTCTTTCTTTCTTTCTTTTTTGCTTAACACTTCAAACACGTCTAACTAATGAACGTGGCTTAGATTTTCTTTTTATTTATACCTTTTAAAAAATTTACCGGGAACTTCTGAGTCTTTGATGGGGATCCAGAAGAAATATAAGGTGGCAACTTTAAAAAGGACTTCCTTCCTTAACTCGGCGTGTGAGCTTACACAGTATGGACTCTTTTCTCTCTCTAAATGGTAAATCCTTTTGGAGCCTGGAAAATCTATTTCATCTGTAGCATTTGTAGTCATTATATACTTGCTTTCTTTTTTCCTCTATTTTTCGTAATGTGTGTGTGTGTGTGTGTGTGTGTGTGTGTGTGTGTGTGTGTATGTGACACACAATGGTTACACTGAGCTTGAAAATTTTTCACACATATATATTTCTTTGACTTCACAATCCTTTCCTCTCCCACATTTTTTGCCCTCCTGCCCTCTCCCTCATCTTTCTGACTCCCAATATCTCACTCACTTGATTGTGATACTTCTTTGTATTCTAGGTTTCTCATATTAGAGAGACCATGTAGTATTTAACCTGAGACTGGCTCACTTTACTAAGCATGATGGTCTCAAGTTGTGTCCGTTTACCTACAAATGATTCAAATCTATCTGTCCTTAAAGAAGAGTAGTACTCCATTGTGTGCATATACCACATTTTATGTATCCATTAATCTGTAGAATTTATGTCTGTTTTTAGCTCAACTAGCTATTAATCTTGGGGGTCTTTTAAATTAAGAACCTTGGCTCTTACCTAATGTCCTCCACTTTCAGTGAGGGGGGAACAAACTGTAGAACTCCATATGGTCTACAGGAGAATTATTTGTTGTTCTGTATTGGAAATGAGTATCAGTGTTTATGTTGTCATCTACAATTTGATTAAAAATTTACAGTCGCATTACAATCTAAGACTAACAAATTCTTGACAAAGCCTAATTACAAGTTATAGTGCTACAATTATTCTACCCTTACCATTAATAGGTATAGGCTACACCCTTGGTGTATCTATCGATGTAAACCTAACTTATCTAAATGTTTCATTTATATCAGTAATACCACTGTTACTAATAAAATAGACATCTTTTTCTTTTTTTGCTTTGGCTAAATCAATCTACCATAAATTATCAACCCTTATTGTGCCCCACCAACTGTAGCCTCTGTAACAGTGGGATGTATGTTCATATTTATCTTTAAACTGAAAGCCTGCCAACTTTAGACTTATGGCAACAAGATATTGATTCATATAACCATTCCCCTCATAACATCCTGAATGTGATCTATACTACAAATGGACATTTCTATACACACTATCTGGTAATGGAAGAGTTTGTTCAGGGTGCCACTCAGTTATTGTTGATTGAGGCCTCAGGTCCTGGGAATCTTGTACATTCACCTTCCAGACCAAGTTACTTTGGAGCTGTTGTCCAAGGCCTTCTACTCTGTTGCCATCATGACTGGAATCCTCACTATATATTTACTTCCTTATCATTCAAAAACTAATGCTCGGAGGAAGTATATTTTTAAAATATAGAGAAAAATCTACTGATCTCTTTTTAGCTAAATACTGTATAGCTATTGCTTTCCATCTATATGGCTGTGAGTTATCAATTCCTGACAATACTGTTAATAAGTGTGATGGGAGTAGAGAGTAGTAGACTGAGACTAAGACTTAGTTTTGGTAGGATAGTAGAAAACATAAAAGTATTTATAGGTCAGAGGAAAGCCTGACAAAGCTCTAACCCCAGGTCAGAGGATAGATGATAAACTTAAGCACTAAACAAAAGAAAGAAGAAACAGAGTTAGAGCAGAATAGAGAGAGTATTTTTTCAGTATCTGTAGAAAGACTTCTCAAGAAAGGCATAAAGACTAGCCAAGAGAGGGAGAAATGCAGAAACTGGCAACAGAAAAGGAAGAAGAAAGGGCAAAAAGAAAGATAAAAACCCACAAATCAGTTGCAGAAACAATACAAGTTCAGTATGCCCACATAAAACCACTGAAGTGAGATATATGATCAGAAAAGAAGGGGACAAGAAATAAAAAATAAAGAAAAAAATTGCCTGCCTGTGTTATTTGTTTGGAAAATCTCCACATCCAGACCTTGTATTCTGCTGTCTGAGGGGATGATGCAATGAGTTCCTTCAGCCCAAAACTGGCAGACAGGCGTCTCCTTGCCTCTGCACTGCAGCTGAGGTGGCTCAGCGTTCTGTCAAGCCCGAGTCCCAGGGGTGCTGCTGGCTGGATGTGCAGGTGTCCTGCTCCTGGTGAGTCCCTGTGGTGGCAGAAGCTGCTGGCAGTGGTGGGTCCTGGTGGCTAAGGCTTCGGGTCCTGAAATTCTAGTACATTCACCTCCCAGACTGAGTTCTTTGGAGCTGTTTTCCAAGGCCTTCTACTCTGTTGTCATCTTGACTGGAATCCTTACTATATATTTACTTGTTTTATCATTCCAAAGCTAGTGCTTGGAGGAAGTAATGTATTTTTAAGGTCTTCTTGTTTTTTATCACTTATAGACGATTCTTGGCTTTTTTCCCCCTAGATATTGTGGAATTTCACTTGAGGCACCTACAATCTAAACTGGTAATATTTGAATGTTGTCCTGATTAGTCTTTATTATTCAATCTATTGAATGATTTGGTTGTGCTTCAGGGTGACATATAACTAAAAAATAGAAATATGAAAAAAGTTATCCCTTACCTAGATAGTGCATAGATTCTTCGACTCCTCATAGCACTACATGTGTGAATTGTTATGTTGCTTTCCTAGATTCCATTAAAAACTCAACAGCTTGTTGACAATTGCAACTCAATGTCACGTTTCCAGTGGCAACTTTTACAATTTTTTAGGCCTCTAAGTAAGATGTTGTTATATTTTTAAAGTCACATTTCTTGACATATTGACACAAGCTCCTGTTTGAAACCAGTCAGCGCAATTCCAGAGAGGTTACAGAGTTAGGGAATGAGGTACTCTATTGAATGCATATCTCCTATATCCACGTTTGCTCTTGTCATCGCTGAAGCTATCAGTTCCCAGGAGATTTTAGTTGACTTTAGGCAGATTTGAGCAGACAGTGTTCATGCCAACCCAAAGCCTTCATTGTTCTCACTTTCTGCTTCACTCCCATTTGTAGTGGGGCTGAGTTAACATACATGGGTCTAGTCCTTGGCCACTGGTGAAGGAGTATTGATGGATGGATTCTTCACTTTTTATTCTAGATGGACAGTCCTGAAATCATATGTTATAAAGATTCCTAGAAGGTTTCAGCAAGAATGAGCACCAGTCACCCACAACAGTGACCAAGTCCATAATGAATTCCTGTGTTGCCCTTTTTCTCCTTTTTAATTTTTTGAGACAGAGTCTCGATCTGCAGTCCAGCTTGGTCCTGAACTCACTATGTTGTCCAAGATGGCTTTAAACTCACAGCAGTCCTTCTGCTTCAGCCTCACAGTGCTGGGATTACAGGAGTCCACCACCACTCCCAGTTTATGTGGTGCTAGGAAATCAAACTGAGGATCTTTCTCTTGATAGGCAAGTGCTCTAACCACTGCGATATTTCTCTAGCCCCTGAACTCTCATTCTTAATTTATGGAATCACTTTGCCCAAATCTTTGTCTTATGTTTTTCCTTTGAGGACACAACTGGAGAAAACCACTAATATTCGCATTTGGAAATTGATTTATAAGGGATGAACTTTATTACAGTTATTAAAGTTATGTACATGTTTTAGAACTTTTCTTATAGAATTTTTGTGTGGATTGAATAAATTACTACATGCAAGACACTTATAAAAGTTAATAGTACAGTGTAATCACTTAATAAACAGCTATCATTGTTAAAGTTGTTCTATGCAGTGCTAAGGATTTTGACTGTGTGTGTTTAGTAGATCCACGTAGGTGGCGTACTTTTTAAAGATCTTAGCAGAAATTGTTTGATATAAAGCTTTTGATGCCGAACTATGGTTTGTATTTTAGGATGAGCTAATATCCCTAGTTAGTAAGTGGATAAGTGTCAGTGGGAATTGCTGAGATGCTGAGTCCTGAGTATCTTTTTAGGTATTAGTCCAAGTTGCCTACATTTCTGTGTTTCTGGGTTCTTTTCCTTTTCTGAGTCCTTCATGCATTTTTCTTGCACTAGTTTCATTGGCAGTATTTATTTATTTATTGAGACAGGGTTTCACTCCATAGTCCAGGCTGGGCTCACCATGTAGCCCTGACTGGCCTTGAACTCATGGCAATCCTCCTGCCTCAGCCTCCCAAGTGCTAGGACTATAGGTGTGTGCCACCCTGCCCAGCTTATGTGGTGTTGGGGAATCACACTCAGGTACTCGGTGCTTGTTAAGCAAATGCTTTAACCGCTGAGCTATTCCTTCAGCACCTCCTTGGTGGTATTCATACTAGTTTAGGTTGGGTAGTCAAAAGTGGCAGGAGCATCCTATACTGTGAGGCTTGTTTATCCGGTCACTGAAGGACAAATGTCCTGAGACAGTGTGATGGCCATAACTGCTAATCAAGCACTAGTTGTGCCTTGCTGTGTCCAAAGTTTTTACACATATTAACTCATTTAATTTTCATTTGAAGCTTATAAATCAGATATTATTATTCCCAATTTTCAGATGAGTAAAGTGAGGCACAAAAGAGTTTAGTGATTTGGTCAAGGTCACAGTAACTGACAAAGCAGTCTACAATCATAAATATTTCAGTTCTCCTCCATAAGCCGAACTATTCTTGACCCTCTTGTTTCAAAAAGTAATGAAACATGAGAATTTTGTGAGTTGTTTTTTTCAAAAAACTTGAAAATTCTTTTCAGTTTTTAAATGTAATAGATCTTAAAATGTTTTAGTCTTTGTCTTTTTTCTAGAATATTTTGAGCATTTTCCAGCTATGTAGTTGTGTCCTACATTTTAGAAATGTTTTATTACGATAGATCTTCATTTTTTCTCTTCTTTATACATCATACTAATATTTCTATTGGATTTCCAATGACTTTATCTTGTATCTGTCATCTTGGGTATGGATGGTAGTATCTTGGGCTGATGGCCTTTTCTTTGTGTTTTTCTCTCAGGTATGTCCTTGGTTAAATCTGCGGAAGTATCAAGTTCATTCTTTGCTACTAAATACTTGCAATTTATCTTACTTTGTGGTCACAGAATTATTTTATTTTCTACTTAATTTCTTTCCTTAGTGTTGCCGGATGTTTCATCTAATTCTGCTCTGTTATTAAAAATTACTTCACATTCTTCCTCTTTTATCATAGTAAATTAGAACTAGAATTGCTCATGAGACAGTCAGAAGATTCATGCAAGGATCTGTAGGTTTTGGACACGAGTGAACAAAAAAATCACACATGGGAAGACAACTTGAAGGGGAAGTCCACCAGATGAACTCCAGTAGGAGTGAGAGAAAAGAGCAGGATTGTCTTTCTGTCCTGACACTGTTCGCAGCTGAGGTCCAGCAAATACACTGTATTGGGAAAGTGTCTAACCTGCTGAAGGAAAAAGCCAAGCACAGCAGTGGCAGTCAAGCTTCTGCCTTTGGCACCCATCTGAGAAGTTACTGCCCAGGGCCCACCTGTCCTAGCTCTCTTCTTACTGGGAAATGGAGCTCAGCCAGTGAGATACTCTTGGAGAGAACTCCCTCAGATGAGGGAGCTAAGGAAGGCACAGGTCAGAAAATCAATTAGACGATGGTGATTGAGGTAGAACTGACAAGACTTAGGGCCAGAAAGAAACAAGAGCCTGGTCCTTGTTAGGGACCTACAACCAGGCATTGAGGGATTTGTGGGACAGTAGGTAGAATGAGTGAGCAGCTGTTATGACTGGTGTGAGCCAAGGGTAGAGAAGAAACACTGGGGTCAGGCAAGAGTGGGTACATTCCCACTGACCTCTCAATAGGCCGGCCTCTGTACCCAAGGGATTTATACTACTGCCCACCCTCCAAATGATTCAGAACTTGGTAACCCTGTACTGTCTGTCCTGCAATCCACCAGAGGCTACTCAGCTCCATCCCAATGGCTTTCAGATTCTGCTGAAGTCCATGCACAAGGGCGCTCTTCCACTAAGCTCTAGGTGCCACTGAATGCACAGGCAGGTCAGAGAAATTTGAGAGATGTGGACAGAGTTTGGCGTGGGCGGATAACTGGAGAGGAGCGGCAGGGTCAGTAGGTGTTTCATAGATCACTCACCTGGAAGTTGTGTAGGAAGAACAAATACGAACAACTGCAGGGATTATCACAGAGGGAAGGGGACACGGATTGAGGAAGCACCTCCAAATATCAGTGGAGGGCTGGTTCTTGGCCTGTCTTCTTGTGCTCTACCCACCTCCAGAATAACTGAAGGTGTCCTGTCACAGAGTAGAGACGGAGAGGTCTGCCTAGTCACACCACAGTAATGCAGCTTAAACCTATCAGAGTTCTGCACATAAGAGTCAGGCTCAGTGGGATACAGACACACCCAGCTGAGGATGCAGAGACAATCTGGAGGACTCCAAGCCATCTGATCTTTGACAAAGATACTGAAAACATATGCTAGAGAGATGATAGCCTCTTTAACAAATGACGCTGGGAAAACTGGTTATCAATGTGCAGAAAAATGAAGCTAGATGAAAACATTTTTAATCAATTAAAGATACTGAGAGACCTAGGAAAGGACCTTCAAAACTGCTTCAGAAGCTGGCAAGAACGCTGGGCAGGAGCCTTTGAAGTAATGTGACCCTGAACAAGAATAAATGTTTCTGACCTGAACAAAATCTCTAGAGTGGACTGGGTTGGGGGAGGGGGGTGGCAAGGGACAAACAGGAGAGGAATACAAAAATTAGGTGAAGCATATCAGAAAGTCCAAGACACAAAAGAAATTTTTAAAGTAAAATTGCATCACATTTTCAATCAAGTTAAAGAGAATATGGACTTCACAAAGTAGAAAAAAGTTTATTGGTACAGGCTTGCAAACATGATAATTACATTCATCTTAGGAACTGGGGCATATACATAATGCTTCTTAATGATTTTTGTCTTCCTTGCTATCCTCTATCCTCTTCCTCAGTTCCCTTTCCCACGTCCTCAAAGTCAATCTCTGTGCTTCCTGTCATCTATTTTTTATATTGATTACTGTTTAAATTATTTATATTTGGGGTTTTGCGTATGAGAGAAACCATGTAATATTTAACTTTCTGTGTCTAATTTATTCCACTTGGCACTGTGGTCTCAAGAAGCACCCATTTTCCTACAAATACTCAAACTTTTCCTCCTTTATGGCAGAATACTACTCCACTGTGCATACATACTACGTTTGCTTTATCCATTCTTCTATTTTCAGGCATGTAAGCCACTTCCAAGAGTTAGCTGTTACGAGTTGTTCTACTGTAAACATTAGTATGCATGTATCATTGTAAAATCATGTCTTTAACCTTCTCAAGAACACACAAGGAAGAGGTCAATTTAGGTCAAATGGAATTTCTATTTTTAGTTATTTGAGGAATCTTCATACTTACGTCCATAAAAGCTTACATTCTCAAAAAATGTAGAAACGTTCCCTTTCTTCACATTTGTTGTTGGTTTTTTTGTTTTGTTTTATTTTATTTTGTTGAGGATCGCTATTCTTATTGGAATAAGATGAAATCTGAGTGTTATTTGTTTTGTTTTTTGTTGAAGGCCTACGATGCTGTTTTTCATGTACTTACTAACTACTTGTACTTCTACATTTAGGAAGTGTCTGTTGAGCTCGTTGGACCATGTTTTGATTAAGTCTTTTATTTTTGGAGGTCGATATTTCTGAGTTCTTTGTATATTCTAGATATTAGCTCCCTGTCTGATGAGTAGCTAGCAAAAAGCATTTCCCTCTCTGTACACTGTCCTGTTGATTTATTGGTCACTTCCTTTGCTATGCAGAGCTTTTTAATTTGATGTAATCCCATTTCTTGTTTACTGGTATATTGCTTCTTTGTATTTGGGCTTCCATTCAGAAAGTCCTTGCCTATGTCTATGTCTTTAAGAATGTTATGCATTTTGCCTTCCAGCAGATGCAGTGTTTCTGATTTAATATCTATTAAAAGAGACCCATTTTTATTTGATTTCATTATTGGACAGGAAGTATAAATCTTGTTTCATTTCTTCTGCATGTAGATAGCTGGTTTCACCAGCACCACTTGTTAAAGAGGCTATCTTTTCTCTAGCATAGGTTATTGGACCTTTTGTCAAAAATTCAGTGGCTGAGGTGCATGTGGCTGTATCTTCATTGTCAGTTACATTCCAATGATCCACACATCTACTTCTGTGGCAGTACCATGATATATTTATCAATGTAACGTTAGTTTTTTTGCCATTCAGTGTCTTCTGCTTGGGAAGTTAAGACATTCACATTGAGTGTTATTCTATTTAGTGCTGTCATTGAATTATGTTTTCATTCTTTTAAGATAAAACCTTGATGAAAATCGGAATGAAAAGACTCTACCTCAAGCTGACAAAAGCAATTTTTGACAATCATACTGCCAACATCATCCTAAATGGGGGAAAAACTGAAAGTATTTTCCCTCAAACCAGGAACAAGACAAGGGTAGCCACTCTCACCGCTCTTGTTGAACATAGTTCTCAAAAACCTTAACCAGATCAATAAAGCAAGAGAATGGAACAGAATATACATGGGACAGGAAGAAGTCAAACTAGCCTCAAAGAAAACTTAATACTCAGGAACCAGCGTAATTAGGAAGTGAGAGACCTCTATACTGAAAATATAGTATTCTTAAAAAAGAAATGGAAGAAAATATCAGAAAATGGAAAGACATCCTCTGTTCCTGGATAGGCAGTACCGATATTGTCAAAATGGCCCTACTCCCAAAACTGATACACAGATTCAATGCAATCCCAATTAAGATACCAAAATTTTTCATAGAATTAGAAAAAAATGATTCTAAAATTTATATTAAACCAGAAGGGATCCAGCTTAGCCAAAGTAATTCGAAGGGGTTGGAGTGGGAAAGTCCTTTTTCATGAGTACCATTAGCTCTTCGGTTGCTGCCTTGATGTCTTGAATCATTTAATTATTTACCTTTCATGGTCATTTTGATTTTGGGGAAAAGCTAAAAACTGCACAGTGCCAGACAGATCTGGGGATAATGTGGATGAGGACATGCAGAAGATTAAATATTGAATGGTTTCCCTAATATAAAAAATCCCAGAATACAGTAGTTTTATAGAACCAAATGGGGAGGATAGGGATCATTAGGGGCAATGTGGAGGGTGTAGGAAGGTCAAAAAGGGGGAGGAGAAGGAACTGTAATTTGACATGATATATTTGTGCAGAAAATATTCAAGTCAAATGTAAACATTATGTCCCCTAATTTATTCTCTGGAGTGTGGAACACCTGTGTTTTCTTTTTACCCAAAACAGTTCAGACTCAACCTCTTTTCCAAATGGCTCCTGCCCTAAGTTACTTCCTATTCTGCTTGCAGAGAGCTGCTTCACTTGAGTTGATCTGCTGAGCTGCAGGGAAGCCTTTTCATGGGGAAGTTTAAATAGGGCAAATATTTGTCCTTATTTCTCATACTTTTATGAGAAAATTTCCCAAGTTACTGTTATATTTAGCTAAAATATGAATTATAGAAGTTATTGGCATGATAATCTATTTTTTCCACCTTTTCTCATTAGTTTTTCATATTGACTTTATTCTATTTTGGGGCTATTTTTTTATAAATAATTTTTACTTATTACTAACCTAAAAATGTATACAAAACTTTCAGAATTCATTGTAATTATCAATTTAAATTGAAAAATTTCAAAGTAATTTTTAGAACCCATGAAAAGTTCAGGAGATCTGAATTGTAAATCTACAGGAATTAGTTACATATTTTTAAAAAAATCTGATACAAAATGAGCACTCATGAAAATGTAAAGTAAATATATCAGGGCTTTATTAACTCCTGAGTTAATTGTTAAACCAGTAAGATATTACAATTGATTCAAAAGGAAAAAAAAAAAGACATGCAGATGTAAGCAATCAGGAATGGTGAGATAAATTTATGAATAGGTGCAAACTTGGTTCAATATCTGGGAGACCAAAACTGTATTTCCTCAGGATACGAGTAATTTGCATTAATATAATCAAGAAATATTTGCATTACAATCAGTCTCCACAATTTGCCAGGTTAAAAACTTAACTTGAAGTACAGTAGAAGATGAAGATAATCTGGAAGAGCATGTTTGTCAATGTACCTTATAATCCTTCTCTCCCCTCTTAAATTTTTTTCACAATTGTTTCTGACTCATTTTATGAGCCAAGAAGTGTAAATTATTTTTGTGAACTGTAATATGTGAGGGGAGAAGTGATGAAACACCTTTGGCAGAATTAGGTCATAAAGGCCCTGTCTTGAATTTTATATTGAAGTTAATGGAGGAGCCATCGAAGGACCCAAGTAGAGGCTTTCTCATGCTTTACTTGCATTTATTATTATGATAGCAATTTATTCTTTGGGTTCAGTCCTGTCATAGCATAAAATGGAGATTAGGGGACTGTCTGAAAGGTGCTATGTTGGAAGCACATCAATACCCAAGTTAAGTGGTGCTTGATTTTAAAAAAAGGAAGAAACCCCAAATGACCAACAGACATCTAATTTGTATTAGTTGTCTGCTACTGTGTAACACATCAGTCCAAAAATATAGTGGCTTAATATAGCAATAAATATTTATCTTGTTCTTTGTGTTGTTCAGGAATTCAGAAGTGACTTAGTTTTTCTGACTTGAGGTCTTTCAGGAGATTGTAGCTAAGATGTTGGCCATGACTGCCATTTTATTAACTAGGTGGGAACTAAAGGATTCACTTCTAAGATGTCTGACTCATAATTTTGGCATGTTGATTGTGGTTGGAGACCTCAGTCTTCCTACCTTGGTTTTTCCTCAGAATTGCCTGAGTGCTCCATGAGATGGCAGCTGACTTTCCTCTAAAGGAGCGCCTAAGATAAAAAGATCCAGGGATAAGTCAATGGTTTAATGATCTGGTCTTCAAAAACAAAAATACAATAATACTATTTTTTTTGAGACATTGTCTCGCTCTGTAGTCCAGGCTGGTCCTGAACTCACTATGGAACCCATAACTGGCCTTGAATTTATAGCAGTCCTCTTGCCTCAGCCTCTTGATTTCTGGGATTACAGGCTTATGTGGTGTTGGGAATTGAACCCAGGGAGAGAATGAAATTAAGGTTTTTTTTTTTCCTTTTCAGTTTTAATTACATTTTCTGTGGGTATAACCATCACCATTGTAATTTTCAGCACTCCAAACTGAAACTATACACAGTAAGTAGTAACTCTCTGTTTCTCTTCCTATCGGCCCTTGACCGACAGTAGTCTGTTTTCTGTGTCTTGAACTTGCTTATTTTGCATATTTCATATACATGGAGTTGTACAATATGGTAGTTTTGTGGCTGACTTTCTTAGTGTAATAAAGTTTTCTGAGCCCCATTCATGTTGTTTCATGTGTCAGTATTTTATTTGTTCTTATGTTTGAATTGTATTTAATTCTATGGCTAGACTTTAGTTTATCTGTTGATTATTTGATAGATATTTGGGCTGTGTTCACCTTTTGGCTATCGTGAATAATGCTGTGAACATTCATGTACCAGTGTTTACTTGAATACCAGTTTTCCTTCCTCTTGGCTATAAGGATACCTTGGAATGGAGTTCTGGGTCAGGTGGCAGCTCCATGTTTAACCTTTGGAGGAACTGTCAGGCTATTTTCCATGGCAGCTGCAACGTATTATTTGAGCCACATGCAAAATGCTTTCTGGGTTCGCCCTCCTCTCTGCCAGGTTTCTTGCCCATCTGTCTTCATCAGGGCAAACACAGAGTAAGAACATGGCTGGATGACGCTAACAATTTCTCCCAGAGCTGCATGCACCCTGAGGAGACTTCTGCCATAGCTTATCAGCTCGGAGGTTGCAAGTGGTGCTTTTCCAAACCTGGAAATCACCCCTTCCCACTACACCCCATGTTCTGTGCTTCATTTATACAGTGAATCTGCCCGACAGAGAGCCTTCCCTGATCTCTCCTGGGGGCCCTGTGAGCCTGGGTCCCAGGCCCCTTCAGCCCGGGTACCACCTATGTTATGGGTTAGATTCTGTGGACTCCATGTTCCAAAGGGAGAAGTTTCATTGGGATTGCTAGCATTCTAAATCTACCAGGTGTAGCATTAACCTTAACTCATCCTCACTAGTTATTTATATTACTACAACTATGTTAATGTGTCAAAATGCTTATCTGTACATTTTTTATTAATTTCTGTTTGACTAAAGAATACAAATAGCTATTTTAAAGGGGCTCCCTTCTGCATTACCACTATGGGTTTACACAGTTACAAGTTCAATTTTGTTATCTTCTCTACATACAGTAATATTCATATTGTGTTTATATACACCAGTGCACAAGAGCAGACCATACTCTTAACTTATGGGGAAGACAGGTAGATTTACATTAAGCTTAAATTTAGAGTACACGGGAGGTTTCCAACTACACTCACTCACCTTTGCACACCAGCTCCCAGAGAATCTATTAAATCTACAGATTTGTCTTTTTAATTTCATGCTAAAGCCATAACTGCAATATAACTTGTAGTATATGTTTCTAAAGGTTAATAAAATAAACATATCTGGATTTAGAGGTTCATTTTTCAATTTTGCCTAAGTAGCTTCCATTTTGCTTAAATGGTGATGTTTGGATGTTAACCGGCTACATGCTGACCTCTGTGTACAGAGTTTGAAGAGTCTCACTTTTGATGTCTTCAAAAGAAAAGCATTCATGAGGAAGAAATCGCATCTGTCTAATATGCATGGCTGTTACAAGGCGGCAGAGGAGTTACCTCTACTTGCTCTAGGGCACTATTACCTTTGTCTCACCTCCTGCCCTGGGGCCTTCATGGCAGGTCCCGGAGAGCTTCTTGACAGCAGCTTCCCACTAAGAAGCAGCCCTCTTTACCATATGTTTATTGTTGGCTGAGAATATTTCTCAAGCTCTGAGCCCTCCAGGGTGCATCTGATTATCTGAAGAGATATGGCAAAATTTTCAACCTAGTCTCCAAAAGAAAATTTCATCTTAATTCGTCTTTATTAAAACATGTGGTACTCAGTAATTTATTTCAGAGAAGGAGAAAGATAGTGGGAGTGATTATTCAGAAATTGGAGAAAGAGTAGTTTGGTCACTTCTAAGACTCAGATATCAGCTCAAGAAGTAGAGGGATAGATAGTCTGATGGCATTCACATCCCACTCCTTGGTTGTCCTGGTCTCTGACTTAACTTTTGTGACATTTTCTGCAATGTACTCACTTCTTTAACCCAATAAGGAAGCTAGAAATCATTCTATAAGAGCTCACTGCTACACTTTGAGCAAGAAGCATTGTTTAATACCTTTGCTTAATCTTAGTATGTAGGTTAGGTGTCATGTTGGTTAAATTCTGTAACACAATTGAAATAACTCTAAAAAGTCTTCACACTTCAGGCATTTGTATGTTGGAAATCAAATTGAACTTCTTGCCTTTGTAGTCAAGCAAACCTGGTTGTTGAGATATAATTAAATATGCCATATAGACTTTTATAAATATGTAATGGTGTCAGAATTTGACTTAAAATCAAATTTTGATTTAAAATGTATTTATTTCTGTTTATTTAAAAAGCTTACCCTTCACTTTCATCTAGACACGAATCTAAGTAGATATGGTGCTGATAACTGGTTTTGTATCTTTTTGCTCATTGTTGATATTTAGAGAGAAGACAATGTCAACAATATTCTGAATGAAAACATGAATTAGAGATCATACTAATTTCTAGGAGTTTTGTGTGTTAATGTGTATCATGCTACCTTCTTTCTGTTTCTTTAGAAGTCCTGAGAACCCTCGTTTTTATAATAAAACTATCTCTCTCAGTCTTCTCTGAAATCTCTCCTAATACGTTTCTTTTAAAGGGACTTATATTTGGACGCTATTTAAGAAATTTAAGTAGACTCATAATGCACTATACTAGTTTTTCAAATTATTTGATTAATTCAGGATTGCTCAAGGATGTATGGCACAGAATTTGAAGCAGGTAAAATGAGAGAGAGAGAGAGAGAGAGAGAGAGAGAGAGAGAGAGAGAGAGGAAATGAATGAGTTGACATCACATTTTTATCTTACACGTAGGAGGTTGGAGTAGCCAGCACTGCTTTTCTGCCATTCAGTAAGTGCAGTCTTTCTTGAGTACTATGTTGAGTAGAGTCCACTTCTGAGAGGGCAGCCCTGCCTGCAATCTTTATATTTTAGTTTCTGGATAAAGGCTCGTGGATTGTGTTAACCTAGGTGGTAAAACTTAGGTTAGGCCACAGTAGGCATAGGGAGATGATGTGCCATATTGTGTTTATCTATTACCAGTGAGTGAGTTTTTTCTCCCTCAGGTTTAGGTTCCTATTAATAATGCTATCAAGGATATAAACCTAAAAGTCTTTCTTGCTGTTTATCTCATTGTAAATGTTTATCATGGCAAATTTCAAACATATACATAAATAGGCAAAATAAAAATTTTCCTGTGTCCATCGTATGAGTTTATCAATTATGAGTTTATGGCCAGTCTTGTTTCTGCGCTACCTCCCTCACATTTCTCATGCTTCTGTTATTTTGAGGTAAATCTTTGTTATCGCACCATTGGATCACAAATATATATAAACATATAGATATATATAATATATATATATTTTTCCAAACATAAGCCCTCCTTGCCCTCCATTAAGTAATATAACCACGGTACTAAAACCACCCTGAAAATTAGCTTTATCTAAACGTATTTTCCCCAAAATTATTCTTTTTATTAGTGTGTATTTGCAATACACAATAATTACATTCATCTTGAGGAATTGGCACATACCCGTATTTCATTGTAAATATTTTTACTTTTCTTCCTCCCACATAATCTTCCTCTCTCCACTAAGTTTGTCTCCTTGTTTCCTACCATTTTATTTTGCTTCTTTACTTATTTACATTTTATTTATATATTAGATTTCTTCATCTAAATCTAAGTTGGATGTCCTCAATGTCCATATTGTTAAACTTCTCATAAAAATCAGAAATGTTAGAATTTGTTTGAATAAGCACTCACGTAAGCTCCAGACTCTGTAACTGATGAGGATAAGTAATGTACATCATCCTTCTGGAATTTAAGGTCTCTTTCCATTGCTGTTTTTGGCTTTATCTCTCTCTCCCCCATAATTTATTTTTTGAAGGAACTGGGCCATTTTTCCTGTGGAGCTTTCTTCATTCTTTTCATAATCACATTCCCATGGTGCAGTTTATGTTCCTATGCCATTTACATTTCCTATAAATTGGTAGTTGGAACTAAAAGTTTGATCACATTCAGGCTTTATCTCTTCTTGTTTCTGAAAATACTTTGTAGTAGGTGTTGTTTTCCACCTGAAGAAACATGTGCATGTCTTTATCTACTTTGCGTGATACTAATGTTTTTGAGTCTCTTTCATTGATTCTTAATTCATTAGGAGTTTCAACATGATACTATTCTACATCAATAAAGAGAAAGCACTTTATTATTTGACTGTGAGTTTATAAAAGCAAACAAAGATGAATGCTTCTTTCTTTCCTTTTTGTTGTTAGTTACCGTTTTTCTGTCCCCTCTAAAGGTGACCAGTTCACATTGTTTGAAACATTACAGATTCAAATTTAATCAAATTTAGTATAATTTCATTTTAACATTGGACACTTGGATAATAATTTATATTAAGTCTCACATGTAAGTCTTAGAGTGTCCTTAGAGTGACTGAGCTTGTCTGCCACAACTTAGACAGATACCGAACTCTAGTGCTAAACCCTGCCAACTATGAGTCTCTTTTGCAAGGACAAAAAATTGTGTAACAAGCTGAGCCTGGGGTTGAAGAGACATTTAGGAACTGTATTCTTCTTTATTGCTAAATCAAAACTGCATTCAGAAGAGTGTGAGGAAACTTTTAAGGGTGAGGAAATTCTTCTATATGTTAATCTTGGTGGTAACTATATTTGTCAAAACTCATAGAACTATACACTGAAAAAGGTGAAATTCTGTATAAAAATTATACCAAAAAACTTGTAATTCTAACGGCTTTAAAAGTGTCCAAATTTACATATAATTTCTCAATTATTTATTATAGCTTAGTAAAAGTTTTTAAACACTTGAATTTAGAGACAGATACATCAACAACTTTAACTTGACTATAGTGACTTTATGGTTTAGAGGTAAGTACTTTTATAAATGTAACGTAAACATTTGAGTTAAGTATGATCCAGTGGTTGCATGTTTTCCTCATATGAGAATCACCTATGAGTCCTAAAATACTGACACTTGAGTGTCTGAGGACGGGAGAAGCATCAGTATTTAAAAATATTTCCAGATGGTTCCAGTGTGTGGTTAGGGGAGAGAACTATAGCTGTAGAGTCTTTGCTGGCCTTGGAATCACTTTGAAACTTTTAAAAGTGATTAATATGTGCACTGTTCCTCCCACAATAAGGATTTGAGTGGCGTAGATTGTCACCAGAGCATTACAGTTTGAAATCTCAATGGTCCTAGTAATCAACTAAAGTTAAGAACCACTGGTCTGTCGAGTGTACTCTTTTAAAGCTAAGTAGAGCTTGGGTTCCCTTGCCACTTCTGTTAGTCTCTAGATTAATAACATTAGTATTACTTGAAAAAATTTTCACCAGCTACAAGCTAGAATTACTAGATGAGAAACCCAAATGATGAGGCCAAGAAATCTGTTCTCCAGTGCTTCTGGTGCCTGGTAGAGTTTGAGATGCACTGGAGGCTGTTTCTCAGTTCTTGGTGGTGGAGTCAGAACCTTCTCTTGATGAAAGGTGAAGGCAGATCTATGATTTGGCCTTCTAGTATCTGAACCCTAGGTTAGGGAAACTGGAAAATCATTTTAATGTTGTTTTGACAGATTTGCTTGCTCTGTGCCTAAGCAACATTATGAATGATGTGAGCCTTTGGGAATGAGTCTCCTTTCACTCCGTGTCATATTAACGAAGTTTAGAAAATGTGAACAGTGGTCTGCACGCAGTCACACCGCACTGCCATTAGTGTGGCCTAGTTCTTGGTGAGTGTGTGTTAGAGTCTGTAGATCTTTCTTTGTTGGATCTGGTTTGATTAAAAAAAAAGGTAAAAGCTTGTCTTGAAAGAGAACCACAGTTATAATACAATGTACAGAGGCTTAAGTGATTCTTTGTCATAACGTCCTCTATTTTAACATTGCTCCAATTTTAGATTTTATTGTGGCAAGTCACCATAAAATATTTAAAAAGACAATTTAGTTGAACTGCATTTTCCCTGTTTTTGAAATACCTAAACATGTGTGTCTTAGAAAACAGTACTGTGTAAGAATTCTGTTCTCTCTCTGTGCAGGTGGGATGGGTTCCAATCATTGAAAGTCTGTGTTCTAAGGTGGTGAGAGAAAAAAGTAACTCAGAAATGGAGCTCTCCTGTGGCTTCTGATAATGAACATGAGAAGTAGAATTGACTAAAGACTCCTGTTTTTAAATTTTAATTTTGATAACACAAAATTGTGTATACTTATGGAATGTCATGTGTTACTTAAATATTATGTATGTATATGTAATGTTCAAATATGGATAAACATGTCTATTAGTAAATGAAATTAATGGAAGATAAAATTGCATACCTCTAATGATTTATATAACACGTAAACTTTTTTCAACAAATCAGCAGATTTTATAATGGAATTGTATTTTACTTCTTTCCTTCCAATTTATTATTTTTATAGTTCACATTATTATTAACAGGATGAAGTAGAAAAACATTTTTAAAATGTAGTTTTATCTACCTTGTTAAGTAGGTATGTGATCTGTGTATTTGGGCTTGATATTTGACTTTCCCTAATATAATTTCCTGTTTTCTTTGCATTTGATCTCAATTTAGTATTCTTATTTGTGGGTTAGTGACAAAAATTGGAAATAAGGGACTTGAATAAGAGACCTTTGTGAATGAGTTGATGATTATAAGGGAGATTAAGATCATGAACTATTATAATGAAATATTTTAGAAGATCTTGAAAAGTTAGTGCATGATATTTAGATCATCATGATCCTGATTTTTTAATCATAGTATTACCTTTAGATAAATAGGAGGAAATAAATAGCCATTTGTGTTGCCAACTTTTCATCTTGGTGACAAATACCTGAGATGAGCAGGTTGGGGGACAAATGGCTCATTTGACTCATGGTTTCAGAGGTGTCAATCCATAATAACTTGACCCTGTTGTACCAGGCTTGTAGAAAAATAGCATATTATGGTGGTGATGGGGGGTATGAGTCTGGTTTCAAGGCAGCCAGGGAACAAAGAAAGAGAGAGGAAGAGGCCAGAGTGACGATGTGCCCTTCAAGGACATGTCTTCCATTGACAACTTTTTTTCTCTGGGCCCTACCTCCTGAAGGTCCTACTGCCCCTTAGCACCACTGCAAGTTGGTAATCGAGTTTCTAGCGTGTCACCTTAGGGGGAGATTGACAATTATGATCCAAACCATAACACATTCATATTACGTTGTTGGAATATTTCTTGGTTTTGAATGGAAACTGATATTAAGAGGTAGGATTGGCTATTTTAAAAAATCTATACTGTTAGAGTTGAATTCAGGGATTGTGTTGATGGAGTCAGAACAAAACTCTTTGTTTATAAAAATTTCATTCTGTTTCTAATAGTACTGAAAGAAAGTTTTCCCAATAAATTATGGGCTGTAACTTTCACAGAAATAATGAGCAGTTTATAGCAACCTTAGAATACTTAAAATTTGTGAGTGAGGCTCTCAGATTTGCTGTGCCAGCTGCAGTTTTTGGAGGGCCTGTAAGAACATTCTGTATGGTGGCTCAGGGCTCTGGTGGAACAGTGATGGGAATGTGGCTTTCAGCAGGTACAGGATTAGCTTATTCTCCTGGCATGTGCAGAATGAAACAGCCTACTTCTGTAAATATGAAACTAGCTTAAAAGGAACCAAAGATATGTGGATTCTTTTGTGAGAGCTAAAATAAGTTCTGCTTAGGGTCTTTGCATTTGAGAATACAAATTTTGCCCTAAATTTAACTGTAGCCTGGCTTTTCTTTCAGTATGCTGATAGTGACCAAAGAATTTAGATTTTCCCCTTTCTTTTGTAAAGCTATGAAAGTTCCTAGTTATGGTAAAGAAGGACAAGAGGTATGTGCATGTATAAGGGGAAGGGCAGTATGGATGTGGGTGTGTAGAATATGCAATGTCGACTGTTTAAAGCAAAGTCTGATACCAGAAAATAATGGAAAAGTTTGAGAATTACGCCTTTAATTTAGTTTTTCAGGACTTTATGTAAATTATATTCAGCTAAGGAGCTGTATTTTTCAGGAAAAATTCATTGCATTTATTTATTTTATACTACATACAATATTCTATCTCAGTCTGCAGGTTCCTCAAGTCTTAATCTCCATTTTTCATAAAGGCCAACTCAGTGCCTTGTTCTGTAAGTTTGCTAGTTAATATTATGGCACATGAAATGACTCGGCTACCGATTGTGTAATTTTGACTACAAAAAGAAAGTAGCTTTTGTGGGTGATTTGTTTTATATCTGTACTTCAAGAAGAGTGTGCAGTGCATCTTTTGAACTCCTTGAAACCAGAAACTGCATTTCTACCCTGTATATTGGTAAGATAATCACATTTCTCAAGATTTGGGTTAGTTTCTCTGTAAAACTTTTAACATTTTTAAGTCCTGGTTTTTCATTATCAGTGTGCATAGTAAAAGTACTATGTCAGGACATAAACCAAGGCTAACCGTCCACAACAACCAGCAACAAAAATCACCTGCAAAATAATCTCCTGAAGTGTGTTTAGAACACAAAGTAGACATGCCCGTGCATCGTATTTGAGCCTCTGAAAAACACTTAGTCATCTGGTTTTGGTTCTTTGAGTGGCTATTTCTTATTTATTGTTGCATAATAAATTACCTTGAAATTTATAATAAACACTTCTTGTCTTACACAGGGAGTAATTTTGGCAAGTGGTTTTGACTCAGGATTCAGGGTCTTTAGTGTGGCTTCAGAATGTGCCAGGCTGAAGGCCATTCCGGTGACTGAGAATCCACTTCAACATGGTTGACAGAGTGTTGTTGGTGTTTTACAGGAGACCCCATTTCTTGCCATTGGGATTCTCCCAAAGACTAATAATGGCCTTATAAAATGTTAGCTGCTGCCCCCACAGTGAATTATTCAAGAGATAGCAAGGTAGAATCCATAATGTTTGTGGCCTAAGTCTGCTTACACAAACCACCCTGAGTGTATGTGGAAATATGTGATTAGTAGGAGGTAGAGATCACTGCGAGCCACCATAGAGTCTTGTTACAACATAAACTTTCAAAATTCAAGAAGAGCAATGTAATTAGTACAGTGGTTTGGTAATCTTCTAATAGACTGGAAAAATAGATTTTTCTCTATTTTAGGAAACACTTTAAATGTCAAATGTAGAGCTTTGCATTTTATCTACTCTTTAGAAAAGAGAAGGAATTGATAGGCCTGTGGGTGACAGGTGAAATCACTTCCTGGTCAGAAGTAAACTAATACTCTGTTATACCAGCAATCTTACATGAATTCTTTTATTTATGTCTGACAATAAATAGCCTTTGGAAGTAAGGGGTATCAGCCTTACTTGGCAGATTCAAAAGTTATGTCCAGGAAAATATCAGGAATTTGTTCATAAGTGTACAGCTATTAGGTAATTGAATCCCCATTCTGATACAGATGTGTGTGATCCTAACGTTTGTGAGTTTCTTAATGGCTCATACGCTAGTGGGCAGTATGCTGTAGGTAGACAGACAGCAGTGTCTTCTATACATCCTACAGGCACATAGAAAGTGGTGGATAAATATTTGTTGTGTAAGTGAACTTATTAATGTGTGTATATGGTGAAATCATTACCTAAGAGATTCATTTTGACTATTTGAGAAATTCATTTTTATCCTCAAAGATGGTTCATTAAATTCAAGACTTTGGATCTGGTTGAATCCTATCTTAGCACACTTGAAAAAATTTGGCTTGTAATTAGATGATGTAATTCACACACCACATAGTGGCTTGCACTCTCTGACATATATAAGGTGTTCTAAAATTATACTGTTATCAAACTTACAATTGTAGAAATTATACTCAAAGTATTACATTATAAAGAAAGTATATACATTTATTAAAGAAAATAAAACAAAAATGAAATGAAAGAATGAAAAGGAAACATCCAGGTTGCCACTGGCAGAGTCCCGCCTGCACCTAGGAGCTCAATAATGGGAACTGAAAGGGAGGGGGTAGGAGTGGGAGGGTTGACAAGGGAGAGGGGAAGGATTTGTAACTTTGCCAGGATATGTATGGGCACAAAATACTCAAAATCAATGTAAACTTTATGTATTGCACTTATACATGTCAATAAAATGGGGAAAATATTTACATAATATTTAAAAAAGAAAAGGAGACATCCTACTTTTTCAACAAAATGGAAAAACTTGGATTTTAAAGACAGCTAGCTTTTGCTTGTAATTTCTGCTTTCAAACTAGCAGTTTATCTCCTGACTTTTCCCTTGGCGAGCTGTGTGATTATGGATAGAGTATAGTGGTGGTAGGTACCCTATCAGCCTCTGGGAGAGCTGCAGGCTTTTTGATGTGGACAGTCAACCTGTATCTTTATGAACAGGCCGGTGGAAACTCTGGCATCAAAGCTCAGAGAGGGGAGTTCTCCACATTGGCAGTACTCCATGCATGTTGTCACATTGTAGTTTTCAGGAGAATTTAGTACTGCCCATCACTCCACTATAGGATAGTAACTGGGAAGTTTACGATTATTACTTTCTTAGATTCTTCTCCATGCCTCTCTGTCCTTGGTTGATTTTAATCTGTATTTTCTCATGACAAAAAGCTCTAACCTAAGTGTAAATGAGTCAGTGGGTACTTTTAATGAATTATTGAACCCACGGTTGGTCCTGGGGTCCCCTGAATTTGCAACTGGTAAGGGAACTCTTAGGGACAGCAACCTTTACCTGCCTGTCTGAATTTGTTTGTGTCACTTCCTGTCCCACTCATTACTTCCAATTATGTTTATTTGCTTTCAAGAAAGACTTTCGATGTATTGGGATTTTACGATTATATCTCTCTGGCTCCAGATATTCGTAGAACTAATTATTTTATTAGAGTATCAGTGAAAATATTGCTTCTTTCAAGAGGCTTTTCTGTATTAACTCACTGTTCCAGGCACTTATTGCTTTTTGATGTGATCTTATTCATTTATTTGGTGGCTTATTACCTGTCTTCCCACATGGAAAGAAAGAACTATGTCTGTTTTCATTTGTAGTGTAGATATGCTCCCATCAGGAATTGGCATATGGTAGACAGTCATTAAAATTTGTCAAATAAAGCCTTGAAATGTTTCCTTTTTTAAAAAATAGAGTAAGCTGCCAGATCAAGAAGCTTTTTAATGCGTAGTGTATTTTGTATAGAAACATTTTAACAAAGCAATTCATAACCTCTACTTGTAAGCATAGCTGGTTGACAGTTGATGAGTAAATTTTTTTCACCTGGTGGTATGCGCTAAGATTTCTTTAGCATTTTAATGAATAAATTAATAGATATGAACATTACATTTTCAGATAAAACAAAACTTTTAATTAAGACAATTAGAATTTGAAAATATCAAACATAATAAAAATGAATAGTGCTAAAATTATATCAGGATAAATTTGAAATTATTGTACTCAGGTTAAGAATGTTAGCTATTTCATAAATATTTACAAATGCAAATATATGCATTCTACAAGAAATGGGTAAGGAAATTAGAAATTTGGGAACAAGAAGATTTAGGAAGATAAACTTTATTTTTAATAATACTTAAAGGCTAATAGAATATAGATTCAATTTATTTTATGTAGTTTTCAAGCTACATGTGAAACTAAGACTTGGAACTTTCAAGAAAACATGGACTTTGATAAAGAAGAATATTCCAGCAGCATTCACAGTGAAATAGGAAGCTTGAGAAATATTGTCGTGTATTGTTGCCATGTTAAACATTAAAATATGATTTAGGTGACCATCTGCCAAGTAAACAGATGGGAAAGTGCATGCTTTTTAAAGGCCTTCACAAATCTTTGAGTTCTTGTAGTTTAGGAGATCTGGGGACTAGATTCCAGGAGCTCTGAGAATCCAAGGATCATATCCTTGTGGCAAAGTCAATAATAGATTCCTTGAAAGGGAGATAATCTGTCCACAAATTTGTTGTTACTCTTCTTGTAATAGAGGTCAGCCTTAATTGCTGTGAGTGGAATGCAGAATAATATAAGTATATGATGGTAGATTAGAAAGGTGATTTGGCTCTGCCTGACTGTCTTGGGACACTCACCTTTGTAATTCAGACTGTATTCAAATCTAGAAGGATACTTCTGGAGCAACCTCGCCTAAGGCATTGAACTGTTCCAAATTTAACAGTCATATGGCAGGATCATGTGTTAGTTATTCAGGCCAGGTAGGGTCCCAGGTAAGAGCCAGTATTAGTGTGAGACAGGCAGATAAGTCATTCAGCCTTCAAGTGGTTCTTTCATCTGGGCCACTCAGCTGGTGCGACAATCCTCCAAGTTGGAGGATTGTCCCATGTTTTAGCCAGTTTACTTGCGTAAGGCCAGACAAAATCAAGAAAGAGGAATAAGAAAGGGGTTATCAGTTTTGTTACACGCTGTTTGCTGAGGAGAATGTATAGAACCTTGTGCACATAGCACCGCTAAAAGAAAGCGAGGGGTGCCATGAGGAAGAGGAAGGGGGTTACTGTGAGCCAGGGCTTGAATTGTGGTTTCTGTGGGATGAAAAGGGTGAACCAGGACAACAGGCTTAGGGTTGAATAAGAACTACCCTTGGTTACTTGTTCGTGATTCTGAGGTGAGAAGTGGGTCTGTGAATGTATAGTGACCTATATTTCGAGAGCCAGGGAGGTACTTGGGTATAATTGGCTACTCATAATTGCTACGTAATTGGCTACTTAAGAGAAGGAACTTACCAGCTTCTTTCCTAGGCCTCAAAACTGGATCAACACAACATTTATGAAACTGTAATTCAGTGAGTATTGTTTTAAAACGCTGTCTTTTTATAGTTTATTAGGTAGCAATAGATCACTGGACCACTGCAGCTATTGGTAGTTGTGGAAGGGTCATACTCTGCTGGACTCACAAAAAATGTAACATCTTCTATTGGCTTCTAGGACCTACAAGATTTCTTAAGATCTAGAGTTCTTATTTGGATCTGATTTACTTATTTCGTAAGATGTAGGCCTGAAGGCTCCCTCCAAACCATTTCTGTGTGCTTTTTATAGGCTTGCATAGAGTAGTAGTGAAAGAAATACTTTCTGAGTTTTAGGGAGAAATATTTATCTTGGTTTACTCTTAGAATAAGCTGTCATCTTAGTTTGGGTTCTACTCAATGTAAACCTTTAAGAAACACTTTGAGTTCTTAGAGTTTGTTGAGGAATGATCTTAGGAAGCAGGAGGGGGGACATTTGCAGGGTCAGTTATGGAGGACAGTTCAACATAAGGGAATGTTTTCAGTTCTCTTGTGATCTTCTGAAATGCATGGCTTGTAGAAGTACCCTTTGGTAGGATGAAAGTCAAAGTCATTTATCCAACCTTTCCCATTTCCCTTGGTTTAATGGCTGTGCCAGGCAGTCACCTTTGGACTATGTTTATCCATGAACTGAGCAGGCTTCTGGTAGTATCAGAAAAGGCTTTTTGGCAGAAAGAAAGACAATGATTGATGTGCCCTTGACATGGGACACTGTCAATCTGAGGATCATCTGAGCGCATGTGGGTTTCAGCTGAGGTTAAAAGTTAAGCTATTAAAGGTATTATTTTTGCCATAAAGTCAAGATTGAGAAGTTTATTGGAATTTGAATCAAAAGCCTGAGTTCCAGTTCATAATTATACTAAGTAATTATGGTCAAGATATTTGATGCCTTTCATACATTATATGAGGATATTAGTATCAGGTAGCAATAATGAGGAAGGTATGGGGCCAAGGCAGTGAGTCACTCAGAGAGGTGAAATGGCTGTTCCCAAAAGGCCCCAAGAAGAACTGTTTATTAAGGTGAATTTTCCATAACCCATGGCGACCGGGTTTTCTATGACTTGAGAATGGCATCTTCTTTTAAAGCAGAATTTTTAAACCAAATTTGTGACAACTAACTTGTAAAACAGCATGAAAATTTGTTAATTTAGGCTGATTACTGTGAAGGTTACTGTGAATGGCCGGAAGTATTCTTTGGCTAAGCCATATTGTCTTTGTAGACCGACTATTTTTGAAATTGACTCAAAGTCAAAATGTTGTTCAGTGGGAGTGGGATCGAAATAAAGACAGCTGGTTACATGGCATACTTCGGAACATCAGAGTAAGAATAGTCTGATGAATTTTTTCTTCTATAGGGAAGTTTCCCTCCCCTCAAGAGACAAACACTACCCTCAGCTTCTCTAATTAGAGCAGGGACCTTCATCGTGAATGACCTAGTCTTTGGCAAACATCTTCAGGCTTGCCTTATAGTGTCTGAGGTTCAGTTGGCTTTTAAATCAACTTTGTATATCCTCATAGCTATGTGTTATATTGATTTTGCAGTGCAACTCTCAGAGGGAAAGTTTTTTTTTTTTTTTTAAACTAAGCTCTTCAGGACAGTACTCATCCAGTAGACTGCCTGAGAGGATTATTGTAGGGTTTAAATGACACCGTTAGACTGATAAATAATGTGCTGTGTGAACTAGTCTTTGGTTTAGGTCACGGAGTCTAATAGTTATGGTCTATTAGACTCTAACAAGTAGAACAAAGAGCTGGATGACCAGTGATACAGAGAAGTACTTTGAAAGGTCCCTCTCCCATTGAAAAATTGATGGTACGATCATCAATAGAAAAGCTTTTGCTATTTTAGTTTTTCGTTAGCCAAATGCTATGATAAAGCTGGATAACTGCTGATCAGATTATAAATTGACTGCAAAAGCATCATGAAGGATTTTATTAGGAATTACCAAATCTAGTAATAAAATAACATTATAAGTTTGAGGTTATTTAACATAGAATTTACTGAACATAAAAAGAATTTTTACCAGCTAAGGATGTTGACATACTAGAGTATTTATTTGACTTTCCCAGCCAAATTAAAAAATTAAAAAGTTGTCTGACTTTAGGCAATTACTTCTCTGGGATTTAAGTTTCCTCAGTTGTAAAAAGAGGACTAGTTTAATTTATTCTGTAATTCAGCTCTAGCTTTTTGATTTAAGTAAGTAGGAATCCTGTGAACAGTAAGTCAGATAGCTTATTTAAAAGTATGAGCATTTTGGAGGGAAAAGAGAGATGGAGAGAATTGTGAAAGGGGAATTGCTAAACTGTATTAGAGAAAGTTGCAATCTAACATTTCCATTTTCCAACTCACAGATACAATATGTGAGAAAAACACCTGGTTGCGGGGAGTGGAGGTGGGGGGTGCAGCCGGGGGTGTCTCTCCTATGGGGACCAACCAAATGAGTTTGCTTGGAGTTCAGAAGATTTTCAGAAAGTAGGATTTTCACCATTAAATGGGGAAAGCCCTGGAAAAAATGAAACAAGTTGATTTTCTTGCTTGTAATATGCCATCTGTGATCTCAACCAAGTTGTAGGAATAGTTGCCCCTCATAAACTTTAAGCATTACAGTTAGTGCTTCTGAAAGTGCATAATGTTTAAGCAAGTTTAAAAGTCACAGGTGGGGGAATGTCTGGAAAGGAAAGCAGACCAAAATGTGAGAGGCCAGGAAGAAGCTCTTCCCCCATGCTTTGTAGCTAATTATTTTCTCCCTCTTATCTTTAGTATTTCTTAGCACATCCTCTGTGTGAAGCACAATGCTAGTTACTGGGGATTCAAATGAGGGAACGAAGTCCCATGAAGTGCAGGATCACTTCTCTCATGAAATTTATTTTGATTTAACTTACTGTCATTAAAGTCCTCTTCCCATTCCTCCCCCAGAGCACAAGCCTGTAAACACTTCATACCTCTTGGTACTCAGCCCAGGGTATAGCACTTGGTAGGCATTCAACAAATTTTTATTGAATTGAATTTGTATTATCCCCTTTGCTTTTTCTGCCAAAAAAAACCTGTTTTGTCTCAAAGGATTGCTGTAATATTTTTTTTTTTCTCTAGGACTCAAAGCACTTGGCAAACCTTTTCTGAAATCTTTACAGCCTGTCTCTGAAATAGATAAGAAGTACCCTGATAGCAGTTATACCCATCACTGGCTATGCTCTCTTCTGGTTCTCTTGTATTCTGTTACAGATGGTTCATTTGAGTTTCCACAGCAGGTCAAGATACAGTTTAATAGTTCTCATGGCTCATTTTGGGCATTTGCAGGGTAGTAGTCTCAGGAAATATGTGGACTTCAAAGGTACTTATCAGAGGCAAATTCAGATCAAAGCAAACTGCACAGTAAATACACCAAGTGTGTGTCTCATGTTCCACAGCACAGGGCCTGCAAAGGTCTCCTGAGGACAGAAGCCAGAAAGAGCCACCTGGAGTTGTAATTTTCCAGTCCTTCTGGAGATTTCGGTGAGGTCATTGCTGTTGATTCCATTTTGAAGTTTGGCAGCAGGAACGGATCGTGGGACTTAAGTCTGTCCGAATGTCACTACCCTGAAAATAGGACAAAATAGAAAGACATTTGTGACAAGGCTGTTTGCTTTTTGCGTAATGCCTGGAATTGAAGAACTGAATATATTACTAAGTTTTAGAAATACCTAATTAATTTTCATTACATTCTAGTGACATAGAAGAAGGTTATACTGCTATTATTTTTAAAGGACAAATGATTCCATTAGTAATTATTCAGTCATATAAAAATTAATAACAGCAGTATACCCATACAGACATCTGGTATGGCCACCACAAAACACTTCTCAGTCTCAGCAAGTTGTGCACATTTGAAACTCTCCAGTATTGGGTTTTGCTCACATTATCAAGTTATAAATCATATAGTAGGTACATTGTTTAATTTATTTATCACTCATCAGTGTGACCTGATATTTGTTTTCTTAACACTTTCTATTTTGGTCTGTCTAAGTGATTGCCCTAGTTTAACCTGGCAGTTTGTGGGTAAATGTGATTTTTTTTTTCTTTTGCAGTTAGGTGAATTCCTGCACATATGCAAGAAATTCCCTTAAACTTAAATAGTAGCAACTGGACAATTAATTATCCTGTTAGCACAGCCAGTTCTTCTCTTTCTCTATAAATACACGTGTATTTGTGGGTGTCTGTATTACCTACCTGATTTTATTACATGCTATCAGTACCTCTTAAAAAAAAGAAAACAACAAAAATAAAATAAAAATAAGAGCCCACCCATCCCTGTTTATAATTCTGCAGAGTCTTGCTGCGCATGCATGAGGAGACAATCAGCTCAGGCAGTCACCTGCTGCAGGTTCTGCTTTGGTGATACATGTGCTTTAAAAAATTTATCTGTCATGGAGTAAATATAGTCATATGGTTCTAAAATCACAAAGCATAAAAAATTTATAATGACAAGTCTCTCTCCTGTTCCTTGTTTCCCATCTGCCAGGGTGCTTCAAACATACATAACCACTCTTTTCATTTTATTACTTATCTAGATTTTTTAGAGTTTAATAGATATATAAAAGATAATTGAAATACTGTTCCTTTACTCTTCCCTTTTACACAAAGCTAGCATATTACATTCTTCTGCAGCTTAATTTATTCTCCCGAAAAATATCTAAGTGACCTTCCTGTAACAGCCTATAGAAACTACCTACTCTTTCATTGTTTTAGGTAAGTGTTTTAAACATTCAGTATGTATCATGCTTACCTGGAGTGTTTGTTAAAATACAGATTGCTGACCTCCATTCTATAGCATTTGATTCAGAAAGTCAGGGGAGGGGTATGAAAATCTGTATTTTTGATAAGTTCCCAGGAGGTACTAGTGCTGTTGTCTGTGGCATTTGATTTTTTTCTTTTTTGGTACTGGGGAAGGAGCCCAGGACATTCACACTGAGCTACATCCCCAGTCTATTTTTATTTTATTTATGTTGAGACAGGGTCTTACAAAGTCACTCAGTTGCCTAGCCTGAGCTTGAACTTGGCAATCCTTCTGCCTCAGCTTCCCAGGGTGCTAGAATTACAGGCCTGTGCACCTAGCCTGGCCTGGGGAATACAATTTGAGAAGTATGTACTCAAGTGTACATACTTCTTTAGTATGTTGGCAGCAGAGATTTTTCTAGTTTATTACTATTACAAACCATGCAGCAATGAATATTCTTATTTATCATTTCAAAGAGGTACCAGTACTTCTGTAGGATAACTTTCTACAATTGGATCTTCTAGCTTGAAGATTGTGTACTTTGTGATGTATGTTATCAAGTTGATAGTGTTTCAGTTTATCCTTCTGTCATTAATATGTATTGTACCTATTATACTATTGGAAAAGAGTCTAATATAGCTTTTTGTTGCCATACTTATAGGTGAAATGTGGTTTCTTTTCACATAGTCAATGACTATTTACATTTCTTTTTTAAAATTTAATTTCTAAAGTTTTGTTACTTAATCATTCTAGACCTGAATTTATTTATTTGCTAAGCAGAAATGCTAGTAATTGTTAGGAATTAGGCAGCACAGATAGCTAAGGCTTCTAACTTTATTTTTGATACTAAACAATCAATTAAATTTATCTCATCTCACCCCATAATTTCATTCATTTTTCATTTATTTATTCATGAAGTGATTATTCAGCACCTGCAGTATTCTAAGTACTGGGAATGAGGAGGTGAAAACCTTATCTTAAAAGAATTTGCTTTCTGCTGGGGGAGATCAACATGCAAGAGTTATGTGACAAAAATTGATGGCTACAATGACAGTTCCTACAAATCCCAAGGAAAGAAAACTTAATTTCCCTTGGGTTATTAGAGAGAACTTTGTACAGTTAGTAAGTGTGAATTGAAACTTAATGAATAGGAGGAGTTTCTAGGTGATCCTGACAGAACAGATTGTGAAAGAACAGACATAGGAAGGTAGGACTACTGAGAGAACCGTTATGTTACGTTGATACTTACAGGAAGTTGGAAAGGGCCACTCTGATTTTGTAGTTCACATTTCAGGTGGGGTGGAGGGGGTATAAATGTCATCAAATTGGCTCATCCCAAACCCTAAACTATAGTATGACTGTGTCTCTCCTGTTTTCAGTAACCAATTTTCTCTCTATTAATTCATCTGGTTTTCTTTTGACCAAGGCATATGTGGTTCAGACTCTTCTTTGTCTGAAAAGGTTTATTTGGGACCTTGCTGCATGCGGTTGCCAATTTAATGTTCCATTCTCTATCACATAATTCTTAATGAGGGAGCCAGAGGTTAATGGAAAAATAACTTAGAGGGAATATGTCTTGTGTTGTGTCTTTCTGAGTAGTCTCAAGGACTCTTGGAGATGCTCAGAACATATTGACGAAGGAAAAGATGTGGAATAATGATACAACAGCTGTTTCTGTTGCTTTTCATCTATAAATATCACCTGTCAATTCTATTTGTTTATCTAATTTTATATACTTTAGGAGTTGGAATATATTGATATGTATATACATACATATATATGTATTATTAAAGCTCCTGAGAGAACCAATTTTTGGCTGCTTTAGCTATCATTTCTTATACCATGGGGTGGAGGGAGGAACTACAACTTATTTTAATGTTTTTAGACATTTTAGCTTGTAAAATTTTATTCATAAAAGCAGTGATTAGAAAGCAAACTAAATCATTAACAGAGTTTATCTTGGATAGTAAGATAATGGTCAATAATAATAATATAGTTAAAAATAAGCCAAATAAAGAAAAGCTGTCACTTCTAAAACAGCAACAATCCATGATGACAGTGGCAATAGTCCACAGGTATTTAACATTAGGGCAAGGGGCTAGCAAAGTTTTAGATTTTGTGCTGCTTAATTCTCCAAAGGTCACCCTCTAAAGTCTATGAAAGGAATTTTCAACCCTCTTTGACATGTAGGAAGACTTAGTGTTTCAATACAAATCTGTAGCACACTTTGGTCGCTCATCAGATTCTGACTCTGTTGTTTGACTGTGAGCAATTTTGCACCTCTTTTCAAATTGCAGGTGACTTATACTTGCTACCTCTGTCTCCTTTAGTAGAGATTTAATTGATTTCTTCTTCCATTGTTACGTATAAATTGTATCTGATTCTGTCACTTTGCATTGTCAACTCTCAAATGTCTAGTTCTTTTAGTTTCTTTCAATAGCTGACTGCAACCCTCTAAACTGTCATTTCTAGTTTTTCCTTCCTCTTGTATACTTGGTATTACTAAGAACTAAAACCTGAATTCCAGGTCCTAACTGGTGTAGTGACTGACCTTTTCCCTCAGGATCAGAAGATCTGATATAACACCTGGTGACTTGGTATGTGCCATGAAAGACTCATTACTGTAATATCCTTGCACAGGCTGAATTTATCCCTGGACAGACTACTGTCTGGACCACTAAGAAAGTCTCATAAGTGTTCAGGTCATGTTACTTTTATATGAAAGGTAACTAAGACGACATAACCAATAATATTGAAATTTTAGCTTCTAGAGACTGAAGCACTGCTACAAAATAAAATTCTTCTTTAAATTGAGCAAGATACCCTTATATTTCAGTTATTTGCTATAACACACACACACACACACACACACACACACACACACACACACACACACACACACACTGTTTGTTTTTCTTTTTTGAGACAGGATCTTGCTCTGTAACCAGGGTTGGTCCTGAACTCATTATGTAGCCCAGTCTGGCCTCCAAGTCACAATGATCCTCCTTCTTAAGCCTCCTGAGAGCTCAGATTACAGGCATATATCACCATACCTGGATGTGTGGTGCTGAGGAATCAAACTCAAAGTCTTGCACTTACTAGGCAAGTGCTTTAATTACTGGGCTATGCCCCCCAAATCCTATAACATAACAATTTATAGTAATATTTCTCTTTAAAGATGTTTTTAGGGACATAAAACAACTGAACTTTGCCTCTACTTCTTGAAAAATGAGTTGACTGTTGAGCCAACAGATAGTTCAATATTAACAGTTCTCAAGAGGCTATTGCTGAAACCCTGTTTCACCCCTTTTAGGGTGTTTATGATTGCGTCTGAGCTCTTCAGCAATCAGAAGATGCAGTAATGCAGAACTTCCATGCCTTCTTGGGGTACATGAACCTCTAGGAACTTTCACATGATTAGCTATCAGGAAACTCATACAAAGCCTGTGTTTTTTTGGTTGTATGGAGACTTTACTATGTAGGGTGAATGGTGGACTCATTGGTCACTTGTAACCCTCTTGACCTTCAGCCCTTCTCCTCTTCCTGTAAGTAGAGAGTAGGATGAAAGTCTCAACTCTCTAGTCATACCCTTTCCTTTTTCAGTGACCCACAGCTATCTTGAAGCTGTTTGGGGACCCTGGCCTTGATCATCTGATTAGCATACGAAAGATACTTTCTGTACTCCAGAGGTTCCAATAGTTATAAGGCTGTATGTCAGGTAAGAAAGACAAAAATCAGATATACATTTCACATTATCATAAGCCCCTGTCCCCATGTGACTTAGGTAAGTTCTTTTCTTTCCTTAGGCCCACCCTTGAACAATTGAATGGTCGCTCCCCTTAGGAGGTCCTCCAGAGAATCAGAACAGCTTATGGAAACCATTCCCTGATCAGTTGCCTAAGAGGCCATCCACTCATCCCATGTCCCTACATTCAGTTTTTCTATTTTTATTTACTCAACTTAATAAACTGAAAGTACTTAGGCTGAGGACATAGCTCAGCTGTTAAAGAGCTTGCCTAGCTGGTCAAAGCCCTGGGTTTCATTTCCTAGCACCATGTAAGATGGGCATGCCCATAATACCAGCACTCAAAGGCTGAGGCAGGAGAATTGCCATGCATTAGGGGCCAGTTGGGCTACATGGTGAGTTCAGAACAAGCCTGGATTGTGGAGTGAGAATCCTATCTCTAAATAAATTAATAAATAAAGTGCTCTACTGCCAGAACTTTGAAATGCATGCACATCTCATGGTCAGAGCATTTTCTATTTAAATGATTTCCTTTCCTCATTCAATCCTCCTTTCCCCAAACAAAACAAAACAAAACAAAACAAGAAACCCAAAAACTGCTGTACTTATTGCAATAGTCATTTAAGTTAGTCTTTTCTTAATTATGTCTGTACTTTAATTTTTCTTTTTAATAGACATTATTTTTCATGAATTTTGAGTTCGTGGCAAAAATGAGAAAATACTGAGATTTTATATAACTTCTTCCCCACAAATCCATGGTGTCCTTCACTATAAGCCTCTCACACCACAATGGTACATTTGCTATAGTCATGTTATTATCATATCATATGGGCATATTATTATCACCCAAAGTTTATAATTTGTATTAGGGTTCACTCAGTATGTTGTATGATCTATAGATTTAGATAAAAGTGTGGTGGCACGTGTTCACCATTGCAGTGACCTACTGAGCAGTTTCATTAAGTCTGCGTTCTGCTCACTCATTCCTCTCTTCTCTCAGCTTTGACAACCTGTGATCCCTTAGCTGTCTCTGTGAAATTTCTTTTCCTAGAATACTGTAGAATTAGAATCTAGACAATGTAGACTTTTTAGGTTGGCTTTTATTTTTAGCTTAGTAATATGTATGTGAGGTTATCCCATGTGTTCTTATGGTGTGTTACCTGATTTGTCTTTAGGGCTGAATTCTAAGGTCCCATTTTTTGATTTTACAGCAGCTTATTCACTCACCGAAGGACACGTTAATTTCTTCCAAGCGTTGGCAATAATTGATGAAAAATTTACATACAGGTTGTTTTTTGTGGATGTGGTTTTCAATTCCTTTGAGTAAATGCTAAGGAACACATTGCTTGATTATATGGAAAGAATATATTTAGATTTGTAATACTCTGCCAAAATGCCTTGCAAATTGGATGTACCAGTTTGCATTCCCATTACCAGTGAATAAGTCTACCTGTTGCTCCAGGTCTGTTGAGTGTGATCTGAATTTTGGCTATGCTAATAGGCATAGAGCGATAGGCTATTATTACTTTATTTTGCATCCCTGGTGGCATTTGATGTGGGGTACCTTTTCATATACATATTTGCCATGTGTATTTTTAAAAATATGGTTTCAAAGCTTTTGTCAATTCTGAATTGGACTGTTTGTTTTCTGTATTGAACTTTAAGAGTTCTTTACACGTTTTGGGCAATAGTCCTTTATCAAATAAGTCTTCTGTAAAATTTTCTTGCCTGTTTGTTTATTATTTATATTATATTATTATATTATATTTTCCTTTTCTCAATAGACTTATTTTTTGACAGGTATCTTCTGAAAAATATTATGAAAGACTTTGAAGTGGCTGCAAAGGAAAACGGATGTTATTCTGTTAGTGCAGTCTTCAGGGTTAGCTATTGTTTTTTAATCTTTGAGTTTACCACTCTGTCAACTTTAGAAAACTAATAATCATATGTATTTTTCTTCCTAGAAATATAAATAAACAACATTCAATGTAAAAATTGATTATTGCTCTAAGGGTAGATAGGCCTATTTGCAAAATCCAATTCAGTGCTGTCTGTTGCTTGAGTATGCATGATTCTTTGAGTTATTCTTTGAATTGGTTGAAGTAGCATGGGTTCCTTCATTAATTATTGCATTAAATAAAAATCTTTGCTCTTCGTTTATTCATCTGTATGAGAGTCATGATTTTACTTCTTAAGATTATGTAAGATACATGAATATTGTTGTAACTTAGGCAACAGAGATAGTAGAGACTTGTGTCACATGTAGTACTTTTGAATGGTGAAGTACATGCTTTTACCATAATGTATCAATAGTTGGAAGCAAAAGGATAAAATGGAGGAAAATAAAATTTGCACAATCGGATCAACATGCTGATGGTTAAAGTCACTGTTTCCTATTGGGAACCAAATTGAAAAAAAGAGTAGATGAATTCATTTACAAAAGGTTGGAAAGTCTGTTTCACCTATAATAGTTTCTACCAGAAGGCTCTGCTAGCATTTGGGAATCAGAGCAATTAGCAGAGAAATCAGGCTGCTCTGCTGGGTTTAAGGACATTTCCCAAACAAAGCTCGCTCTGAATATGGAATTCTTAATTAACATTCTAAGAGGGTGGTCACATGAAGCTCTGTGCCCAGGGTGCTGTAGCAATTGTTTTGTTTGAGTGAAGTTCCCTAGTGTTAACAGTTGGATATCTGCAGATTAAGTGCAGACAGTAGTTGGACAGACAATTGAAAAAGTAATTTTTTGATGCTTTCTCGAGCTGCTGCTGACAGATTAGCTGGGATCTCATCCAGGTTCCTTCACTGTAGCTGATAAAACTTTCTAAGAGGCACACATGACTTTCTGCATTATTGTAGATTCAGTTGGACACATTGCTCTGTTTCTTCTATAGGCCATGAGTCAAGTAGTCTAGATTTTGGTTGCTGAATTTTGCTGTGGTTGGAAGGAAACCTATTACTACGGATATACCAAATTATTACTACAGATATACCAAATTTTTAAAAAGTCATGCAGAATGATTATTCAAGTTATATCCCTGTTATCCAGTCTACTTCATCTCACTTTAAAGCTCTTATGATTCATATCTCATACACTAGGATGGGCATAAGTAAAGTCCTTTAAAGTTGTCTGATTTCCCTTGTTCCAAATGATGGGCATTTTTCATCTGGGCAGAAATCAGTGTGTAGGTGACATTCCTTTTGGTAATAGTGAATGTTCAGTCAGAGTAAAGCTTAGAATTTTTATTCAGTTGTTGAGGAAAATTCTACCACCTTGTTTCTTGGATGCATTTGAGAAGAAATTATAGCCACAATTTTTTGCTAGCAGTGCTCTAAAGTCCATGAGAAAAGCCATCTTGAAAAGTGGATACAGAACAAAATACCTAAAGAATCTCAGAGAAAGAAAACTAAAGCTCTGATGAAATTGCCCGTAAAGCTTGAACTCTGAACTTTTAAGTGACTCAAACCTGTACTTTACTCTTACTGTTTGAATCAATTTCAGCTTGATTTTCTGACTCTTGCAATGGAGAGAGGACTCCTACCACGAATCTTACTGTTCATGTGATGCTATAGTAAGCACAAAGAGGCAATTTCAAAACATGACCTTAATTTGAGTCTTGTCTTGGACTAAGTAAAGTGAGATTGTGTTTACTGATCTCTAAGAAAGCATAGGATTTATTCAATCCTGGAAGTTCTTCACTTTTCCTGGTCCCTGCAGTTAGAAGTTGTCTTAGGTAGCTTCATATCAGTTTAACAAAATACTGAAGATGATCAAGTTTAATGAAGAAAAAGATTCATTTTGACTTACAGTTTTGGAGGTTTCAGTCCATCGTTAGTTGGCTCCATTGCTTTTGGGCCCATGGTAGTATTTTGGCAGTGCATCACAGAGGAGACTGCTCATTTCATGGCAGCCAGAAAATAGAAAGAGAGAGAAAAAGAGGTCAGCATCCCACCGTTGCCTTTATAGTGGGCTGCCAGTGGCTTAAATACCTTCCACTGGGCACAGCCTCCTAAAAGCTGTCTACCAACTTCTCGTCACGCTAAGCTGAAGTCCGAAGGCCTTTATAATGTGAGCCTTTGAACAACCCAAATCCAAACCATAGCAGAGGGATAATTCTGTGTGTGTGTGTGTGTGTGTGTGTGTGTGTGTGTGTGTGTGTGTCCGTCCACACGTGCATGCACCTGTGCAGTAGTGGGAGTGGGGATTTAACCCAGGGTATTTACACTGAGCCATGTCCCCAGCCCTTTTTAATTGTTATGTTTTGAATTTAATTTCTGACAGGGTCTTGCTAATTTTTCAAGTTTCTTCAGCTGGGCTTGAACTTTTTTTTGATCATGTGCCTCACTCTCCCAGAATGCTTAGAATGACAGGTGTATCTATCAAGAGGTACAGTTATTGAGTAGCTTTTGGTAATCTTCCAATAGTAGGACAGTTCTGGGGAGAGTATAGAACTGACCCTAATTTGGGAAAGCTGGAGAACTCTGGGAAGTATTTCATAGAACTTTCTCTGAGACACACAATTCCACAGATCTGTAGAGGACTATACTCTTCTGTGTTTTTAAGGCAAGGTACTGTCAACTTCCTGAAGAGCAGGAATCATGTTTGTTTTATGTATGTCTATGTTCCCCGAGCCTAATAGGTTGGTTGGCTCCTAAGAAATATTCAATAATTATCTACAAAGTTCAAAGTAAAGCAAATGGGCAGAAGTTAGATGCTACAATATATTTGGTAGGTTGATTTTTATACTCTCAATAGTAGGGGTTTTGTTTCAGAACTATTAATTATAGAGTCCAGGATTTTTCTAATTAAGCTTACTGGAAATTTTGTCTGCCACCCAATTCTTTGTTTAATCTTTCTTCAAGTTCAAAAGAAACTAATCATCTAAATTTCTCTAAGAATGTGGTTAGAGTTTTAACTTTTGAGCAAGTGTTGGATTGACACAATCTCTGTGTGCCAAAAGAAGGTGATAAGTCATAATAATACATAAACACCCAAAGCACTACGTCATATTGCTTTATTTTAATTGTGAAATAATTTGCAGAGTGTTGATCAATCTACATGCTTTTGGTATTGCTGGGTCAGTTGCAAAAAGCAAAACATAGTAAAGGTTGAAGAACAAAAAATCCCACTGTTAACTCTGTTCTCTCCTAGCAGATATTAGTTGAAATATTAACTTTTTTGTAGCCACAGGGATAGAAACCAGGGACTCAATTCTGCTGACTTCCAAGGAAGACTAGATAAGAACCATTCAATTATATGTTGCTTATTTATCTAATTCTCTTGGCAGGATTTGCTTTTTGGTGAAACAAATCACCTGCTGAAGGAAAAAAAAAAGCCATTTAAGTGATTAGCATCTATTTCAGTTAATTTCCTCTTCAATGTATTTGTAAGCAGGCAAGAGCAAATAATTGTAATGAATAGTTCTTAGGGTAAGTTTTAGTGACATTTGGATCTCATTAGACTTTGAAAGACTTCTGCCATCCTACTCTTTTTGAACTCTTAGGGCTTTCAAGCAAGTCTGTAGTGGATAGAATTTAAGGACTGACCTCTGGAGCCTTGGGAATTGGAATTCAGCTCTGCCTTTGCAAATTGTGTGAACCAGGAGGATTCTTAATATTTAAACTAAATTTTTGCAGCTATGAATTAATTTTTTGTGATGAAGTGGGCTAATAATAAGTGCTAAGTTTGTGGGTGTAAAGGACTTATTTAATGCCCAGCTATGTTGAACACATGATGACAGATAGGGCTCTTCATTAATAAGAAGTGCTGAAAGAAGCAGCAGCTCTGAAATGAGAAAAATGACTGGATTAAGAAGATGTGCTAGAGAAGCAAAGCAATTTCCTCTTTACAATGACTTTATTAACAGCTACAAAATTTACCAGATGATTGGTAGATACCAGCTTAATTACTGCTATTAGAAACAAGAATCCTTTTAAGTCCTGGTACCAAACTACTTTTAGTTTGAAGTTTGATGCATTCACAGTTTTTAACAAAAATACTATATTATTTCTGAGGTGTATTGTATAATACTTCTTGAGTAAGAATACATTAGTTCCAGTGAAAAATTAAAGTTGGTATATACCTCAACTCAAACCTTTCTCTTAATGTTTTTGAGTATGTATCATTTAAAGATATAAAAAGTATAAAATGAAAAAGGAAAAGGTCTATAAAACCTGGTGTATGTGGATGGCATGAAATGTGAGTGAGAATAAGAACAAAGATAAAGATTAGTAGCTTCTTGATAGGTAGGTCACATAGGAAGAAACCATGCATATCATTGCTACTTGATAGGCTGTCGTGAATTTCAGTTTTACTTTTTTTTTGAGGCTGGAAAGTATAAATACAATTCTTGGACGTCTTTTGATTTTCTTTGCTGAGAAGGTAAAGGGAGTTTGAAAGGCACTGATTTGGGAACACATCAGAAATTTCTACAGTGTGTATGTATGAGGATGACCTTTTACCATCTCAACATATTTTGTTCAAGTTAACCATGAGTTAATTTGCATTCTGAACATACATCAATTGCTTCTGCTATTAAAGATTAGTTAAGGCCAACTTAATTTAAAAGTTTGCAAATAATCCATATTGTAAATAATGTACAAAAATAAGAGTGCTTCATTTTTTTAGTAATTCGCTTTAAATTTAGATCTATTTATCTAATCTCTTGTTTATGGTGAAAAGCTAAGGAATTTTATCCTAGTCTAAAAGTGGGTTAACATTCAGATAAACACAACTTCATGTTGTTGACCAAACAATTGGTACCTTGGCTCTCACTTTAAAAATATTCTAATAATAATAATGAGCAACTAATATATTAATAATCTATTTGTTAGCTATAACAGAAGCCTGTATTAGAAAAGGAGGAAATATCCAATCAGAAGTAAAATGTGGAGTGGTCAAGAGATCTGTTGGTACATCTGAAACTAATCTTTTGTATATCTCTTGCTCTATACTTTCTCTTCATAAAACCAATATCATTTTTAATCATCATTCATGTCTTGCTGACTAATCTTGTCTTTATTCTAGTTCCCTCTGGGTCAGTTTCTAAACATCTTCCTCTCTGGCCTGCTGGCACAGGCCTGTGACCTCAGTATGTTGGGAGCTTGAGGCAGGAAGATTGCAAGTTCAAGCCCAGCCTGGGCAACTTAGAGACTTACGGAGATTCTGTCTCCAAATCAAAAATAAAAGTGGGCTGAGGAGGCAGACTTACAAATTCTTCTCCTCTTTCTTCCAACTTTCCCACACTCACCCCCTCCCCACTACTTCCCATCATTCCCTCATTTTATTCTGTGAAAGGACTGTGATCTGGGTTTCTCATATTAGAGAAATCATTTGATATTTAACCTTCTGCATCTGACTCACTTTGCTGAGCATGATGGTCTCCACTTGCATCCATTTACCTACAAAGGCCAAAGCCTATCTGTTTTAATAGACAAGTAGTATTCCATTGTGTTCAAAGACCACGGTTTATGTATTCATTGGTCTGTTGATGGGTATTTTGGTGTCTTCCACATTTTAGCTATTGTCACTTGTGCTGCTGTAAAGATGGATATATATGTATCTCTTTTATATGATACTTTTATCTCATTTGGAAAGATACTCAGAGGAGGTATTTCTGGGTTAAATGGAATATTTATTTTCAGCCTTTTGAGGAATTTCCATACTGCCCTCCATAATGGTTGTACTAGCTTACATTCCCACCAGCAGTATAAGAGGGTTCCTTTTTTCTCACAACATTGCCAGCACTGATTGCTGTTTGAGTTCTTGATATATGCCACCTATTCTCTCTGGGGTTAGATGGTATCTTAGTGATGATTTGATTTGCATTTCTCTAATGGCTAATGGTGTGGAACATGTTTTCATGTACTTACTGGACATTTGAACTTCTTCATCTGAGAACTGCCTATTAATTTCCACTGCCCGTTTTTCAGTCTGGCCTCAGATTATGAGGGTTTTTTTTTTTTTTCAGTTTCTTGTATGTTACAGTTGTGAGCCTCTTATCTGAGGTATAGGTGGTGAATATTTTTTCCCAGTCTGTCAGTTCTCTTTTTTCACTGTTGGTAATAATTTCCTTTTCTGTGCAGAAACTTTCTAATTTGAAATAATTCCATTTGTTAATCCTGGGGGCTATTTCTTTTGCTGTGGGTGTCTTATTAAGAAGGTCTTTGCCTACACCTGTATCTTTTAGATTTTTGCTTAATTTGTCTTCCAGAAGGTTCAGTGTTTTGGTTTTAAAATCTAGGTCTTTGATCCGTTTTGGTGCATGGTAAGAGGTGTGTGTCTAGATGCATTCTTCTGCATGTGGATGTCCAGTTTTCCCAACACCATTTCTTGAAGAGGCTGCCTTTTTCCCAGTGTATGCTTTTTGCCCCTTTATCAGAGATCAGGTAGCTGAGGGTACTTGAGTTTTTCTCCACCATTTTATTCTTTTGAGGAAGAGGAATAGAACAAGCGAAAGCACAAAGCCTTTTATTATTTTGTGTTTGTTAAATTAAAATTAAAATAGACTTAAAGAAGGCACTGAGAAGCCATTTACCCTCATGTTCTGAATTCTTGAGTATCTGTTCTATTCAAAGAGATGTATTTCCATTTGAGGAAGCATTCCTTCATATCTCTCTTCCTTCTAGGACAGAAATTCACTTAGCTTCTGCAAAATCTATTTTGACAAGGAACTTACAAAGTGGAAGTTATTTTGGCTCTTGTGTTTGTGTCAAGTGTATTCGATTGAGAGATTATGAGGGCTGGGAGAGAGAACGGGAGACAAAGGATTATTTGGTGTCTGCAGTTTTGGTGAACAGCTGGGGCTATGAGCAGACAGTCTCTAAATTGCACATCTGATAGCAGCATCTGGCATAGTGGGAACAATGGAGCTCCAGGGACTGTGGGAGAGGTAAAGTAGGAGAGCTTGTCAGATTTCTTGTAGTTTTGATGCCAGACCTTAAGAACAGAATTTCCAACAAGAAGTTAATGAGGTTTTCCCTAGTACTTCAGGAAACACAGTCAATAGAACTTTAGTCTGAGTGAAAAGCATGTAGACTGTGATCAAAGAAGTAGGAATTAGAGAGTGCAATCAATTAGCTTGAAAGCAGTGTGTTTCAAGGGGTGGTCTCCACATCATTAGCATCAGCATTATATGAGAACTTGTTAGAAATGCCATTTCTTGGTCTCCAACTCAGGTCCACTGAACCAGAAACTCTGGGGGTATGGCCCAGGAATGTGTATTTTAACAAATCCTGATTCTGATGCATAGTAATGTTTGAGAACCACTAATTTAGGGTATCGAGGCTACTAATATTTACTGAGCTACACTAATAGATGTAGTCTCATTTATTATCTTTAAAATTAATGGTTTCAAGTCTGAAAAATTATAAGAATAAGAGATTTCACAAGTTAATGGAAGAATGTGAGAAGATGTGGTGGTTAGCCTCCATTATTCCAAGACCTGATATTACTTCTTTCTTAAGTACTGCTCTTTATTCTCAAGTCATACCTGTCTCTATGCCCTGGCTCTTGGGAGATGCCATCATTTTTTTTTCACAGTAGAACTCTACTGTCCAAGTAGTAGCCACAAGTAACTCATAGATATTTAAATTAATAGTAAATAAAATAACAATTTTAGCTCTTTAGCTGGTCAGGTTTCTCTTGCTCATCTAGCTGTTCACGTAGCAAGTGGCTACTGTATTGGACATTGTGGACATCAGATACTTTTACCTTTGCAGAAAGTTTTATTGGGCAGAACTGTGGTCCAGCTCCTTTCATTTCTCCGATGCTAAGCTTGCAATGTCTTCCCTCTAATTTATAAGACTGGGCCATTTTTAGGATATAAATATCCCCACCATGACCAATTTTCTGTGACATGGTGTCACTGAATATAAAGTTGAAAAGAGATGCACACAATCAACTCTTGAAAGCAAATTTAAACTGGGTCCCTCTCACTGTTGATTTTGTGGGACAAATTCTTCTTTAATGGCAGAAAGTGGTGGTTCTGTTCTATAACGGTGGTTTTTCAAAATTAACGTTAACAACAAACTAAAAATGGCTTGAATTTCAGTCAACTTAGTTGTACTTTGTGTAAAAGGTGTTGATATGCAATATGCAATTTGAATTCAAAAGTCTTTCCTTTGCCAATGGAAAGACCAGTCAGATGGATTTGGGCTGGTGTGTCTTTCAACTGTACATGAAACTCCGCCATGGAAAATGCCAAGATGTGTCTCAAATTCTATGTTGAACCAGTGACAGTGATTTAGTGATGAATTTCTTTACCAGAGGTGTTTGTTGTGTTGTTTCTTTCTTTTTGTCGATAGATAAGCTGCTAGGAGTATCTTGGTCACTAGTGGAAAATAAGAGTTGGCTTTTGTCTTTGAGGCTATGAACCTTGAGAACTTGTTTGGGCATTTTAGTAGGGGAGCGCAGCTCCTCGTGTACCCTCAACCATGAGCCAGTCTTCCTCTAGTGCGGAAGGTCATCCTCTTCTACTGAGCACGTGCCTTCGGGAGGGACACAAATGAAGTGGTGAGGGAGGAAAGGGAAACCTGCCTAGCCAGCCAGATTAGCTGTATCAGCCCTGGTGATCAGTGGGGTGACAGATGTCCCAGCCCGATCACCCTCGCATCTTTCTTTGAGGTTATGAATGTTTTGAAAATATGCTGTTAAAAGTAAACCTTGTGCTTACCTTAAAAATATTTGCCATTTAAAAGTGCTTTTAAATCTTTTTTGAAAGATAGAAAATTTTCTTTTAAATGCTAAATAAAACTCCATTTATATGTGTTATGCAAAAACACAGCTCCCAGCTCAAAGAGGATGAGTTAGTTTATTCTAGAACCAAAACTGTGTGACTGGCCCAGGAACATGAGTTCAGGTTTCCCTGTATAGGACATTCCAGTGAGTTGGAAGTAACATGCAGTGCTTATAATTTGAGAACAGAATACAGTCATAAACAAAGCACTCTTTAAAAACATTGGTGGAAGCATCAGGTAGGCAGGTCACCCTGAAGTGGTGAAATCTGTACCGTAGGCCTAAACATGTCTAAGGAAATTCTTAGCTCTCAGGTTGATGAAAGCAAGCGGGCCACTTTTACATTTCAAAAGGGTTTCCTAGCAGTCACAGGGATGTTATAGTAGGCACAGAGAGGAAATGAAGTGAGGCCGTCAGGGAGGGCTGAAACTAGTCCAGGGTACTTTGGCTGTGAAACATTCCTTGTCTCCACTAATCTAATCTGTCAGTTGCCTTGCAGGATCCTTACTGCAGCTGTGGTGGCTTTTTCTGGGAACTTGCTTTCACATAAGCAGCCAAGGGTTGGGTTTTCAGAGTCATTTTGAGATGTTTCACCAGGGCATTACCTAATTTTTTATGTGTGGGAGAATCATACATCTGTTAAGTTAAAACTTCACCTGTTAGATTTTATACCCCAAATACTGAAAACAAGAACGCTAAATGATTTTTATTTCTAAAAAAGGAAAGCTCTTAATTCTGAATGTCTCTTACCAAAACCGTCTAGTTGTGGTAGTCATAGCTAGATGAGTTAAACAGATGACTGGTTAAGCCCATTTAGTTCTGAATAATAATTATATACATTGGAGTGAAACTGGGTCACTTTTAGGCCCCAGGGAGTCTGCTGTTCAAATACTGGTCCAGTTAAAGCTGGATGTTCTTGAATGACAGCTGCTGAAAATTCAATCAGTAAGTGGTGTCCAAATGTCAGAGCAGTTCAAATGGGGCCAGCCTGAGACAGTCTTCCTGGTTTCATTCTAGGGAGTCTGAGTTTAAATTTGACTTAGGAAAGACATAAATCAGCATCCTTAATCCCGAAACATTGTACACCATGTAGTTTGTGGACTATTAAAGGCCATGCAAGCAATATGGTTGGCATCAGCAGAGGTAGGTTACAGGAGATGGTATAATTCTTCAATTTTTTTTTTTTTTTTACATTGTAATGTGAACAAGTAGGTAGATTGTCAGGTGGAGTAAAAGAGTTAGCACTAGAGATGAGCTGATCTTTGGTCAGGGGGCTACATTAAGAAAGTCAGTGGACATGGGAGGAAGCGGGAGATCCCTATGTGTCCATATTTGTTCATCTTAAGGATTTAGTATTTTGATTGTATGCTTATCCTTTGAGAAAAATATGGCTACCTTAGATGCTGTCAATTCCAAAAGAGAACTACCAGGAGAAACAGGTGTTCAAGCCTTGACCCAGATGAGAGGGAAAAGTAAAAGGAAAGAAGAAATAAAAAGGAATAAAGTGAACTTTTTTTTTGTCTCTTTGCAAAATGACTTGGAGTGTTGTAAAGACAATTACTGAATGTGTTAGTTTCTATTACATTACATGTGCAGACTTACAAACTGAAGAAACAGGGACTTTTATTTTCCATTTGTATATTATTTCTAGAGAGGAACTAGAACAGTTATGAAAGGGAAATAATTGAAAAAGTCTGAGAAGAAAGAAAATAATGGTTTGGTTAAAAGTTTGTCATGTGAGATGTCATGTGAGAACAATACAGTCATGGTATGAAGATACTCATAGTCATTTATAAACCAAATTAAGATAAAATAGTTTCTTTGTTTCTTCTTAAAATTAAAAAATTCCAGATAGCATATGTAATTGTATTTTTAATCCAAGAATACTGCTGATGCAATTAATTAAGAAATTAACTTACCTAAACTTTTAGATTTCATTTCATTGTATATTGTGTAATTAAAAATGTATAGATTGTGTATATTTCTAGGTCAAAGATAGGATACAGTAGTAGAAAGAGATCAGCAAAATTGTTCTGTTTTTTCTTAAACTCTGGACTGCCCTTAAATCAAGTTTACACAGGGAACAAATGAGAAACTAATAACAGTAGATGACAATTTATGTCAGATGCAAAGGCCCAGAAATATCAATTTCAGTTAGTTGGGGTGCTTCAGTTCTCCTAGGGCCAAAAGTTGTTTTCATTGTTTAAAATTTTCCTTTTCCTTAAACCTTACCAGAGCAGTCTAGAGGGGTGGTTGTTTGTAAATCATCTACTGGGAGGATGAGTGAAGTATGGGAAGGTGGAGAGTTATCATATCTAGGCCTATAGTGGTTTCCTTTCATGGCTCCTATTTTTCCTACCCCTGTATCAATGCCCTTTGTCCTGTACTTACGTTTCCTCTCAATGAAAGGTGGTAGACTGCAAGAATCTCTGAGACTGGGGAAGTGTGGGGGGTGCGGACGGGACACAAAAATGGTATAGGCAGTCATTGTCTCTCTAAGCCATATATGTTTCCAATGTTTATTGAGTCTGTAGTTCATATATAAAAAATAAAAAAATTAAAAAAATTTCCTCTCAAGGAAAACAGTCTACTTCCCTTGAATGTGATCTTGTCTTGTGCATGACTTTGGCCAGTAGAATCCGGCGGAATGAGAACGTGCCATGTCTGAGCCCATGTCTACAGAAGCATTATGTGTTTCAGTGTGGTCTCCTGCTAAAAGCACTGCCACAATACCTGGCTTAGTTTACTAGGTGGCGAGAGGCAGTCATGCCAACTTTAGACGGGAAAGGAGCTGTTGGTTAGAAGTTGGTGTCTCCAGAGATGTGAGCAGTAATGCTCATGCTCTATGCCCCTGATGCTTTGTGGCTGTTTGTTATGCACCATTTTTATGGTGCATGGTAACTGATACAGGGGAGTAGTTTCCAGTTTGATGGAAGGCATAGATTTCTGTTTAATTCTTTATGGAATTCTTGATACTTTATTAAAAATAAGTACATCCTTGACATGACAGTTTTGCTTAGATCAGACACCTCCCATAAGACATTTGATCTGTAGGCAAAGAGTTTAGCCCTCTTCCTGATAGTGGCCATGTGCAAATATTTGTGTTTCTGCACCTGAGATATAGACAAGTGTCTAGAAGTTATCAATATTCATATAGGACCTCCTCACATCAGCATTCTCAAAAATCCCAGAAAGGAGTTCACTACGCTTAGAGGTTAGAAATAGCTCAGTAATGGCCACTGACATATCTGTCCTTGCCATCAAAGCAAAAGAGCAAAATTGCCAATACTATGTATTTTGAGGTAATCTAAACACATTTCCTGTTTTGCCAGGCCCATTTGTGATGTATGTGGAATGAATAAATGTGGCCATCTTTTAATACCATTTCAGTTGTCTTCTGCTTCATTTTAGCTCTAATTCTCCCTCTCACTAGAGCAAAGAATGGAATATTGTGGAAACCCCAGGTGTGTGTGACTCTCCCAGGGACAGGCTTTCATCTGTGAAGAGACAGGAATTTGACTGAAAATAGAGGCTACTTAGGATTCATTCGGAGAAATCTTTCCTCTTCATCGTCTTATTTGCCTAGCTATTTGATCTGACTTGGCTTTTGAGAGCCTACTGTGAGAAGACTTTGCTTCAGCAGCACTGGATCTTCCTCAAATATTTTTCAAGGACAAACATCCTCCCTGCAGGCTTTCTAAGCTGCAGTGATTGTCTTGTCTAGGGATTGTATTCTGATTAATTCTACTCTAGCCTCCTTGCTGCTGTTCAGTGGATTCCAAATTCGTCATGGTTAAAAAATATGTCCTGGAAAGTTTCATAATCGATGTTGGGGAGAGCAGGGCTTACTTAGAGTAAAGGGTGCTGAACAACCTTTAGAAGGTGGTGGGGGAGCGTGGTGTGCAGAGACCAAGGATGGAAGAAATGCCAGATCCTTCCTGAAGCATTCTGATAGGTCAGGCACAATTCAGGGGTCGTACAAAAATTTCAGTGATCGTTTGTCTGCTCGGAGACAAACGATCTGATATCCAGCCCCTCCCCCACACAATTGGGTGCCAATCAAAAGAAGGCAGTAAATGTTTACTGCCAGCAGAGGGCGATCGCGCCACAGCTACAAGCCACAGTCGCTGCAGTTGGGACCCGTTGCACACACTTCTCCACCAACTGGTTCTAAAATGCAAGTTTTTCTTTTAGTAAGCTATTTGCTTTCACCAGTTTTTTCTGCTGACAAAGTGCCTGAATTTAAATCGTTGCTAGCTTCATCTCCTCTTATGTCTCAGTCTTTTTCATCTGAAAAGTGAGAACAAATCGGACTGAGGAAGTTGTGAGAAGGATGGTGTGGATCTGTGCAGTGCTTTTCAACCAGTACCTGGCACTTCGAGAGGCTTGGGGAACTGTCTAATGATGCCACGTGTTAGCCATTTGCCCTCTGCCTGTACCCTCCCCGGAGAGAATGTAAACATACATTAACATGGCAACAGGTATTTCAAGCCCACTCTTCTTCAGAGAGCATCATCACTTCTGGATTTTCTGCAAAAAAAAAAAAGTTTTTGTTAAATCTAATCATTTAGAAAAAAAAATTCTGACAAACCTGCATTGGGAGACATTCTACTAAATAACTCAATATTGCACATCAAAAGTGACAAGATTATGAAAGCTAAAGAGAGACTTTGGAACTTTCCAGATTACACTGTGCTGAAGATTTGTGATGACTGGCCGCAGCATCTGAGAATTTTTTCTGCTAACATGTACACTAGCACAATTGGTGAAATTCGAATAAAGTCTGTCGATAATAGTATTATATTAATATTAATTTCATGGTTTTGTTACAGGTAGATTATGGTATAGAAGGTCTTTGCTTTTAGGAAGCATGATGGAATATTTAAAAGTGACTATCTACAAGTCACTCTCAAATGTTTATTAAAAAGCATATTTATTTTTGGAAAAAATATTGATACATTTGGATACAGGGTTTGTGAGAATTATATTTTTCTTGCATTTTTTATAAGCCTGAAGTCACAATACAATACAAAGTTTAAAAAACACCATAAGTCAAAAGCAAGATCCCTCGTGCTACATACCTCCTTTCCCAACAAGCTTTTCTCGATGTCTGTCTGTGCTGACCCCCGGGGCATGTATCCCTCAGGCGGGGTGGTAGCCCCGGGGCTTTACCTTAGCCTCTTTTTCTGCCACAGCACCCACTATACTATATAGTTACCATTTGTTCATCTCACTGAACCATGAGCCTGGGAGAGGAAGCAAGGAAGGCTGTGTCACTGCTCACCTTTGTTAGCAGCTGAGCCAGCAGATGCCTGGCACAGAGAAGAAACACATTAAGGATTTGCTGAGAGAACAACATAGTGCAACTTTGCCTTATATCGAGGTTTTGATTTTTTCCAGGGACCTGTTATAAATTTTGAGCTTGCTTTTTGGTTTTGGTAGCAGGGATGTTGCGCAGTTTTGGGACCCAGCACACCAAGTTTGAAAGCCGAGTTCTGTCCCAGTGTGCAGGAAGGACAATCCTATTCATATCCTGTTCATATTTCAGTGTTGTGTTCTTTACCATCAGGGTTGTGATGAGCTGGAGGCAGAAAAAGCAAATGCCTAGTGGACTTTCTCCACACGAGCTTTTAGCGTGAGGGAATTCCACCGTATGTGCTCAGTGCTCATTGTGTGCAGTGGGAAAAGAAGCACATTTTTCTTACAGTATTGCCCCCAAATACAAATCGTGGTTTCATCTGGTGTGAAATTGAAGAAATATCAGTCTGAACTGAATTGGAGGCAGAAATGATCGGAATAGCATTCATGAGAAGCAGCATATGTGTGTTTTCTAGTGATTCATTTTTTATTGGGTAATACTAAGAATTTTCTAAGGGCAATTTTATCTATATGCAACAAGCTAATTTTAGAATGTAATGCCATGAAGGTGTAGCTAACACCTTTCTTTGTGATCTCCATAATAATTAACTGTTGTATGAAAGTATGCATTATAGTTGCCCACCACTATTTTTATCCAGTGTTAACCTTCAAGCTTAGACATTTTATATTTGATAAATATAACAGTACAGCAGGAATTGAGCATAACTTTTATCTTTACTGGAAGCCATAAAAGCGTAAATAACTAGAACTTTTCTAAGTGGAAGCATATGTTCTAGAGGAAAAACTCAGTTACAGGTTGTCAGAAATTAGGACCAAACCGGGTTTCCTGATGAGGTTCTTTATTTATGACATCTGGGGCTAAAGCATGCCTTGCCTTTAGTTCAGGAGGAAATCTCTTTAAGAAATCAAAAATGAAAAACAAGGGGTCTGGTCCACATGAATAAATTAAAAACTACAACACCAACTTCAAAAATAAGTTCCTTAGGTATTCCCCCAATCAGAGACTATTTTATAGTGACAGAATGTTCTAAAAACTGCTATGAAAGTTACACTTCCTACCACCTTCAGTGTGGACTGGTTTGATCAAGCATGTCAAAATCTTTCTCCTCTAAAACGTAATTGTTCTTGTTTGGAGGGAGTTGGAGAAAGGAGGAAGTGCAGTTCTAGTTAAGGTATATTTTGGGAGTGACATTGACTGGGAAGAAATGGAAGCCTCGTTCTTGGAATGAGGCTGTTAGTTCTTGGAACTTTTGGGACAGATGTAGAAAGAAGGGGAAGAACTGGTTGAAGCTTCATCAAAGGGAGGATGAAGAGGTCAAAAGATCCATTGACCAATCAGTAATTATTGGCAGGGATCCTGCTCTGCAAACCACAAAATAATACTTAAGTAATAGCTCTATAATTATCTGTTTTGAAAAGTTGCCTGGATTGTTTCTCTTGAAGAATGGACTCTTAAAATTTAGTTTCTGTCTTAGAATGCAGTATGCTTATGTTAATAATCAATGAGCCCTAGTTTAGTTAAACATACGTATTTTTAGCGACTTTTCCATGCATAGTGATAGGTAGATAGGTCCCCAGAGAGAAAAGCATTAGCTGACCAGGCAGACAAGTCCTAGAGGCAGTGCACAGTTTCTGTAAGGTGTCACCTGTGTTGGGGTGGGCTGTTCAGTAATACAATTGCCTTTTGAGTCTCCCACGGACTCATAAGCAGCCCCTCACCCACGGTTCTTGAAGAGCACCTTATCTATTATTCATTGTGTAAGTGGTCCCTCACCCTTGCTCCTGTCAGTGACGCAGATCAACTCATTGGTTCACCAGCTTGGACTTTGATACAAGCATTACGTTGGTCTCTACTGTTCTCAGTTTGGGTTAACAGATTTGCATTCACATCTCCCAGGACACATGGGGTAACGTGACACAAGGGGTAACAATTATACCAACACAAAGTAATAATTATACCAATGTCCAACTTGGTGAACCATGGATTTATAGGGGTTACGTACCAAGTAAAACTTGATTTCCCCAAAACTTTATAAAATACTTGGCCTAAATTAACTTTCTCTGAACTTTAGAAATGAAATGAGCCAACTCCAGAGCAGCCAACTGAGTAATTCCAGCACATGAGCCATCACTATTAAATGGCTCATTTATCTAAATGGTATACAGTCCCACATGGGCATTCAAGAATTTTAGGACAATTAGGACAAAGTTTCTGAATCCTAAAAATTCCGCAAGACAGGGAAGTAAGCCAGAAGGCTTTCATTCTTGTCAGTGCCAGTCTTGACTTTTGTACACCACAATGTCAGTGTCACATTTCTAATGTCTCCTCGAATGTGTTTGGTCACTCAGCCATCATTCCAGAAGTAGAAGAAGGCTCTGCAGTAAAAAACCAAGATAGGAAGGACAACAAAGACCAGAGCTTAAAATTACAAAGAAAAAAGGCAGGAAATGGCTGAAAACGTTTGCACAGGCAGCGGCCCTCACCACAGCTAGGCTGTTGGGAGGAGAGGGACATGAGGATGGAGGTCTCTAGAGAAAGAGTAATAGGGCACTGTAGGGTACATTTTTCCTTTACTGCTACAATTCCTAGTGGGTTTTTGAATCATCTGTTCTCAAGTTTTCCCCAAGAAACTGTCATGATAACTTCATAGAATAAAAATATGCAAGGTGGGCTTATGTCAGGCTTGTGAATTCGCTTACGGGTCAGCGTAATATACTTCTGCTGCACTGCCTTAGTTTGGGTGTGTATCTTTTCTCCCGTGGGCAGCTGCAATCATCCCATAACTGCAGACGCTGCCTTTTTTAGCTCTGCTGTGGTAATGCTACCTCAAACCTTCAAGTCACCTGCTATTCTACTCCATGGTAATTTTTCTAAAGTGCAAATAACATTGTTTGACAGCCTTGCTTAAAAGCTATCAGTGATTTTTTTTTAATTTTATGCAGAATAAATCTCAAAGTCTGTGGCATTAAAAAGTTTCATATTGTACTTCTTCAATCTACTGTAACTTTACTCATTTCATCTTTCCTAATTTATGTCCCCACTCTTCCATACATAACTCACGAATTGCCACTCTCTCTTATCAGGCTCTTGTGTTCTAACTCTAAGGTATCAATGCTAACCAAACTACGTTCACCCCCTTCGGCTATGTCAGTGCATTTCGTTTCTATTCAGAGTAAGTCCAAAACCAACTCTCCCAGGGGAGCTCGGAAGGAGAGGAAATACTGGTTGAGAAAGGATTCAGGTCGGTGCAAATAGAGTTTCTTCTTCTTCTTCTTCTTCTTCTTTCTCTTAGAACATAAATTCAAAAAGGCAAACACTAGCTGGTCAATGATAGTTATTAGTGAACAGGGAATATATTCATGGCATTATGGGAGAACATTGTTAGTTTAAGTCATATGAATGGGAAATAAACCTTACTAGAGTTAGTCATGTGCTTATTTTGAATAAAAGTGAAATGTATGAAAAATCACAGTAGAGGAGAATAAATTGGTTAGCAAGATAATTAACGTGGCCAGTAGGTACTTGAAGCTGTAAGTGTGGTGAACAGCAAGGAGCTCTCTGGCTTTGATATTCTGCCAGCTGCACCATAAGGGGGCGGGGGTGAATCTGGGTGAAGTTGTGCAGGAAACCAAGACTGCAGTTACATTTTTCACTATGCTAGGACTCCCTGTTCCCTCATGTGGGGAAGCCTTCCTGCTCCATGCGGCAATGCGTCAGTGACAATGGGCAATAAAGGTTCATGAATTTTCTATTTATTGGTGGTGTAGCAGCTGCTACACTTAGAGGCTCACAGCTTGGTACCTCAGCTGTACACAACTTTCTGACCCAGTGTAGCTCTTTTGAAAAATATTTTATTGAAAATTCTCAGGCACACGAAATAGGTTTACCCACATACTCATGCCCTAACTTTAATGAATACCAGTGTTTTTGATCTTTTTATCTGATGTATTCTAAAGCAAATTCTAGACTCATTTTATTTGACATACTAACATCTCTAACTGATGTGGATATTAAAAATAATATAACCACAAAGATGTTATCACATGCAAGGATGCTCTTTTAGCCCCTTCTGCCTCTCGCACTCCTTTGTTAGATTGAATATACTGCTACTAGTTATGCCTGAGAGAACAACCAGCCACCATACCCGTTTTCCTTGTGCTAGCAGAGTATTTTATATTTGCAACATACCTCCTGTATTTGTTGGGATTCTGTAGAGGAACAGAATCAGCAGGGAAACACACACACACACACACACACACACACACACACACACACAGTGGTAAAAATATACAGTGAACTTTTCAATTAAGAAAGCTTATTATAGAAAAAAAACCACATTGCATTAATCCTTCTGAAAATACTTCTCTTTGCTTTAAACACCGTTATACAAGCATTCTTGCCACTTCCTTTTATTTTTTGTATTGAGACAAGTTCTCACTAAGTTACTGGGTTGGGCTCAAGCTTGCAGTCGTCTTTCCTCAATCTCCCACAGTTCTGGGATTACAGGTGTGTGCCACCATGCCTGGCTCTTGCTAATTTTTAAAAGCAGTTCTATACGTCTTATGTGAGTGTTCTTTAGAAGTGAGGTAAAAACAATATGGTGAATGATGCTACTGAGTGTCAGCCAATGGAAAGCCAGACCTGTAACAATGTCACTATGTGCTCTCATCTACCACCTCTCCCAGGTCTGGCACTGTGCGAATTCTAGCTGTTCTGCAAAGTAAAAATGATCATAAAAGGTAAATGTGTGAATTCAGGTTATCAAAGTGGCCAGGATAGCACCACCAAGGAAACTTAGAAAAAAAAAAAAAAAACTTCCAAAACTGCTTCAGAAGGTGGGAAGATCAATGGGGAATTATATTCAAAATGAGGAATATTTTGAGGGGGATTAATGGAAATGTGCCTTTACTGTTAAAAAATTTGAATGTTCTCCCTTTTGGTCACATCTTTTATAATTATACAAGGGAATTTATTAGGTAGGTTTACAGGATCAGAGGTGAGGGTCGACAATGGCTGTCTATGAGCCGCCAAGCCAACAGATGTAGCAGTAGCAGTAGCTACTGCTCAGCCTAGGACGCTGCAAGCCATAGACTTAAAAGGCTCAAGGATGCGGCCCCAGTCAGATCAAGGACCTGGAAGCTCTGTAAGAATCGTGGGTGTAAATGTGCATAGGAAGTGGAGGCCGATGTGCGCACACGACAGCAGCAGCAGGAGCACCCACTCCAGGAGAGCGGGAACTTCCAAAAGCCGCAATAGGCTTTCTCCTTCATTCCCAACATCCTGGTGTGAACCCATTGGACAGGGCCACCACAATCAGGGTGGGTTTTCCCTCTTTGGTTAGCGGATCAGCGTGCCGACAGTGTCTGAAAACACTTCACGCTCAGAATTGTACTTTACTTCTCTTCAAGGTATTTCTCTGTTTTTCTCGAAATTATTTTTATTAGTATGCATCGTGATACAGAACAATAACTCCATGTAGCTTGAGGAATTGGTGTGTGTACAATATCCTTCTTCGATCAGTTTTACTTCCTTGCTCCCTTTCCACTCTCTCATTTTCCCTTACATCTCCTTCCATCTTCACAAAATATTTTCTTCCCCTGCTCTATGATTTTTCTTTTTTACAATTTGTTTTTCTTGTATTAGAGGCATTTAGGCATTTAATTTTCTTTGCTTTATTTTATTTACCACGATGGTCTCAAGGTGCATCCATTTTCTACAAATGTCTCAAATTTCTTTGTGATAGAGTAGTACTCCATAATGTATAGATACTACCTTATCTTCATCTTTTCATCTGTTGATGGATGTGTTGGCTGCTTCCAAGATTTAGCGATTATAATTCATGCTTCTATAAACTGGATATGCATGTATTACTATTAAATAATGTCTTTAAATCTTTTGGGAAATCCCCACATGAAGCATAGCTGGGTCAAATGGGATATCTATTTTCAGTTTGTTGAAGAATTTCCATAATGCTTTCCATTATGGTTGTGCCAGCTTATAGTTTCACTAACGATGTGGAAGGGTGCCTTTTTATCCTACAACCTTGCCAGCTTTTGTTACTTTTCAGTTTTTGATAAAAGCCATTCTTACTGGAGTAATATGGAACCTTAATGTTATTTTGACTTATATTTCTCCAATGTTTAAAGACGCTACACTTTTAAAAGTACTGAGTGGCTATTTGTATATCTTCTTCTGAGAACTGTCCATCTTAATTACCCATATTTAATTAGGTCTTTTATTTTGGGAATTTGATTTTTTCAGTTCTTTGTGTATTCTAGAATATAGCCCTTTATGCAAGGAGTAGTGAAGTTTTTTTCATATTCTGGAGATTCTTTCTGTTGATCATTTCCTTTGTTGTGCAGAAGCTTTTTAATTTATTATAATCCTATTTGTTGGTTCTTGGCTTTATCTCATGCACAAGTAGGTGTTTCCTTGAGAAAATGATTGCCCATGCCTATGTCTTCAAGGGTTTTGCCTATTTTATCTTCCAGAAGGTTCAGTGTTTCTATTTTAATATGTAGGTCTTTGATCCATTTTGATTTGATTTTGGTACAGGGTGAAAGTTTTGGGTCAAGTCTCATTACTTTTTTTTTTTAACAAGAGGTCTTTCTTTAGAAACAAAGGATAGAGGGGTAAAAGCTCCTGCTTTCTGGGAGTGGGTCCTGAGAAAGTTGCCCCTAGTTTCATTCTCCTGTATGCAGATAACCAGCTTTCCCAGCGCCATTTGTTAAAGAGGAAATCTCCTCCAGCGTCTGTGTTGTTGGCTGTTATAATCAGGTGGCTGAGGGCGCTCAGGGTTGTCTCCTTGATTTTGTTTCATTGGTCCATTTGTCAGTTTTTATACCAATATCATGTTTTTTGCTTAATCACCATTGCTTTGTAATATATCAGGATATCTGGTATTGTGGTGTCTCCTGCTTTTGTTTTAGTGCCTAGGATTGCTTTGGCTATTCTGGGTCACTTTAGGTTCCATATACATTTTAGGATTATTTGTTCTAGATTGTGAAAAATACTACATAAAAATTCCCAGTATTCATGGATATGGAGTTGCTTGGTATTTAGGGAGAATAAAAGAAACTCCTTCCACTAAGTGGCTTTCTGAGGTAACTTAACATGTTCATGATCACAGTAACCAGCTACCCTGATTGTTCTTTGGTCCCTTTTTCGCTACTAGAGAAAATTGGTCAGTATGGAGTAGGATAAATCAGTTGAACACCATGGATCCTGTTCGTCAAGTATTTATCATCTACTTGGCAAGTTAAAGCATGTGTTTAAAGATGAAATATCCACAAGGCACTGAAGTTAAATGGTAGAGGTAAGGGTATCCTAGCTGTGGGCATTAAGATTGAAAGGCATTCCACCTGAAAAATAGTCCTAGGATTTTTGAAGTGAATGAGATTATAACCTGGACTTTGCTGGTCATAACTCACTGATAGAGAAGAAGTAGGGTGTTTAGGAATATAGTGGCAGTAGGAAGAAAAGACCAGGACACGTAAAATATTGAAAGATGAAAGTTTAGACCAGGCTAAGGAAGCATGTGGAGCCTAGTGCCTTTGGCTCCTGGCCTTTCTCCGATGCCTGGAAAGGCTGCTTCTGCATCAGAGACTGTTACAATGGAGCAGAGTCAATATGGAGGTAGCATTCAACTAACAAAAATGGAAGGCAGTGGAAATGTCCCCAAATTATTACAAGGGCAATTATGGCACATATTCCACGTGATTTCTGAGAGTGCCTCATGGAACTGAGCCTCATCTGCCGCTGAGGTCACTGGCTTAATCCCATTTTTACACTGAGTTTTCCCTTCTTCTCGGTCCTGCTTCTGCTGGCCCGTGCTCCTGCTTCCGAAATAGAATGAGCTCAATCCCTGCTGCTACCTGTTCTTTTGGGGAAGCCCAAACTAAGACAGTCTACCTGGTAGAAATGGGCAGTGTTCCAGGGAAGTAGGAATAAGTCCAGGATGACAGGTTGAAAGATTACACATTCTTACTGATTAAAAAAAAAAAAAAAAACCAAAAAAACCCCTATTTCCCTAGTTGCTTTTTGTTTGCCTTTTTCTTAATATTATTTTGAACAAGTGAAAATGGAAATAATGTTTTTAGATTCCAAATTGCATGGAGCTGTACATAGCCTGTAATTTATAGTCCTTACAGACCCTGGCTTTAAGGATTCTGTTTCATTGTTTCTCTTCATTGCAGTAAATGGCAGCCCATTTTTTTCTTTAGGCCTAATATTCTGGTCATCCCTGAATCTTTTAGTTTTTCCTCACAGCCTCCCGCTGATCTGCCAGAATGCCCTTTGGATCATCTTCCCAGTAACGCACAGGCCAGCCCGTTCATTGTACTGGCGCTCGGGCTTGAGGCACATCAGCCTCCCAGGTTATTGCCAGAGCATTCTCTGTGGCCTCTCTCTTCTTCCTTTCACTCCCTACAGTCTAGTCTCAACAAAACAGACAATTCTGTTAAAATATATTAGACTGTATTTGTAATCCATAGCATCTTCCTATGGCTTTCCATCCTAAAAATACAAACTTTTCACATTAACTTAGCAAAAGGTGACATTTTGTGTGACGTTTCACATCCTTTTCCTTTCGGCCTTTTACCCTACACCACTCCAGCTGGCCTCAGCCTCACTCAAGACCTTTGCACTTATATGACCTCACATTGAACCTGTTCTCCCTGCGTCTCGGGCGAGACTCACGCCTCACCTCTTCAGGTGTTCACCCACCTGTCACTGGTGTTCAGCCCATCTTTTCCTGGCTTTGCTGTCTAAAATTGCAGTTCCTACAAGGATATATTCTTTCCCCTTTCTTTGTTTTGTTTGTTTGTTTATTTATTTGTTTGCTTGTGTTGTACTTTTCACCATTTACTATGTATATATTTCAGTCATTTAAAATATTTTGAACTCTTTCTCTTTCTCTCAGGAGTTCCTTTGGGGAATGGGTTTTTCTTTTGGTATAGCTGTGGAGTTGGCCCAGAACAGCAAACACCATGATGGTTAATAGTATGTGTTAATGCTGGATGAGAGATGTTTAAACCACCCTCTTTGATCATGTGTGTGAGGTTGTTTCTGCATTTGAATTGGACTGAGTAAAAAAGACCACCTTCACTAATGTGGATGGGCATTATTCAATCTACTGAGAGCCTGAAAAAAACAAAAAGGCAGGGAAAGGGCAGAATTTTTTCTGCTTGATCTTAGACATACATCTTTTTCTGTCTGAAGACAAAACATTTTTAGTTTTAAGCATTCAAGCATGTCTGAATTACACCACCAGCTTTCCTAATCCTCTTACTTGTTTCTATAACTGTGTGTTCCAGGTCCTGTAGTCAATCAGTCAACCAATGTCTTTCTCTCCCATCCCATTTTCCCCTTCTTGTAGTCTCAAATCTATTTCTTTGAAAAGCCTTGAGTTACACACACACACACACACACACACACACACACACATAAAAACAAACAAATGAAGGAGTAATAACACACCCATCACATATATGCACCCCTTTTTTCAACGAACGATTCAAGTTTATCATTTTAGTGGCGCAGTAGCAATCAATTGTGTAAATATACCACATCTTTTTTATCTGTATACCTGTTGATGGACAAATGGGCATGCATGTGTTGCTCTTGTATGATGACTTTACCTCTTTTGGGATGATACCCAGAAAAGGTCTTGCTGGGTCACTTGGGATATGTATTTTCAGTTTTTTGAGGGATCTCCATACTGCTTTTCATAATGGCTATACCCATTTACAGTCCCACCAACAATGTAGAAGAGTTTCTTTTTCTCCACCACCTCACTAACATTTGTTGTCTTGAGTTTTTGACACCAGGGGTGAGGTGAAACTTCAGTGTTGCTTTGGTCTTATGGCTAAATATGTGAAACATTTTCCCATATGTTTTGGTCATTTATAATTCTTTGTAGAACTGGCTATTCATTTTAATTGCCCATTTTTTGATTGAGTCTTTTAATTTGGGGAGTCTAATCTTTTTCCTGTTATTTGTACATTTTAGATAACAGTCTTCTGTTTGAGAAGTAGCTGGCAAAACTCTTTCCCCAGTTTGTCAGTTTTTTCTTCACTCTGTTCATTGTTTCCTTTGCTGGGCAGAAGCTTTGATGTATTTCATTTGTTGATTCTTGGTGGTATCTTATGGACATTGGGTGTTTTCTTGAGTAAGTGAGTACATACTCCTGTCTTTAAGGATTTTTGCCTGTTTTGTTTTTTAGCAGGTTCTGTGTTTCCATTTTAGTATCTAGGTCTCTTACATGTTTTAGTTTGATTCTGGTAGATGGCGAAGGTATGGGTCTAGTTTCATTCTGTTGTATCTGGTTCACTAGTTTTCTCTGCACCATTTGGTACAGAGGCTCTGTTTTCTACAGCTTGTGTTTTTGGCCCATTTGTTTAACAGCAGATGGCTGAAAGTGCTCATGGTTGTCTCTGAATTTTCAGTTCTTTTCCATTAGTTCACTGCTTGTTTTTGTGGCAATACCATTTTTAAAAAATCACTATTGCTTTGTAATATGACATGATGCTTGATATTGTGATGCCTCCCGCTTTGTTTTGTTGTTTAGGATTATTTTATCTATTCTGGATCTCTTTTGGTTCCATACAGATATGGGGACTTTTTCTGTGAAAAATATTGTTGATATGTTTATTGGAATTGCATTGATATATCTGTTTTGGTATTGTAGCCATTTTGATAACATTGGTTCTCCCTGTTCGGGAATGAGGGATGTCTTTACATTTTGTAATATTTTCTTCAATTTCTTTTGCATAGCATTATGGTTTTCATTATAGAGATCCTTCATTTTCTTGGTTAGGTTGCTTCCTAGGCATTTAATTTTCTTCTTGGCTACTATGAATGGGACAGTGATCTCTTTCTTTGTTTTTATTGTAATTGTAGAGAAATGCTATTGATTTTTTCTATTAATTTTATACCCTGAAACTTGGATGAAGTTGTTTATTAGTTCTGTGAATCTTCTGGTCGAGTTTTCGGGGTCCTCTATATAAAGGATTATGTCATCTGCAAATAAGTGTAGTTTGACTTCACCTTTCGTATGTGTTTTCCCTCTATTCTATTTTCTTGCCTTGTTGCTCTGGCTAAGATTTTTCCGCACCATTTTTATTAATATATATGTGATGCCTAATGTTTACAATGAAATTGAGTATTTTATGCATATATCATATCAAATTGACAATCCCTTCCAATTTTTGGCCCTTCCACACACTCCCCATCCCCGCCTAACTCCCACTATCACACCTCTTTGGTTCTATAGAATGCCTGTATTCTGGGTTTCTCAAATCAGAAATCATGCAATATTTAACATATTTAATCTTCTGCGTCTGACTCAATTTACTCAAATCACTACTCTTTAGCTCAGCTTCCCACCCCTATAATGGGCTCCAGTGGCCATATCATGATGGCTCTTCTCTGAGCCCAATAGAACCCTTTATTGGGATATTTGCCAAAAGTTCTTTTTTTTCTTTATCTTGCTGTATCTTTGTTGATTTTTTTAAACATAGCCTCACTCACCAGTCCACATGAGGAAAGAGAAATAACAGTGTAATTCATAAGGCTAGAAAATGTGAGAAAGAAAAAGAGAGAAGTTAATTTCAAATGCCTTAGCTGAATGCTGAATGGTAAATATTTGGACATTCAAATGATGTTCAGGTTATCATTACATCAGTCAGTTTTCTTAGGATAAAGATACATCAAAGACCGAATAAGTGAATTGCTACAATAAATAAACTTAAGTCTATATTGAATTACCACATTAAAAGAACTTATGATGGGATACTTAGTTATTTCAAAATTTTTTAACTTTCATACATTATTTACTCAGATTTCACCAGTTACATTTTGCCAGATTTGGTTTATCATTTCATCTACCTTTCCAGCCATAAATTCATGCAAACATATTTTTAAAGATTTTATACCAATTTCCCATGTTGAATATAATTATGTTTTTCAAACATATGCTATTACAAATAATAATTATGTGAGGAAATTTCACACTTCATGAAACAGCTGGTACCATTTCAGAAGTATGCCAACCAAACGATTCAAATACCAATCTATTTTTTGTTACACTTTCTCTTTAGATGCTTCCTATCTTCCATGTTCTTTGGTGCTGCTTGCCTCTCTGTCTCAAAGATTCCTCAAGTATTTTCTGTAATGGTGGGCTAGTGGTTGTAAATTTCTTTAGGGATTTTTGGTCATGAAAAATTTTTACTTTCCCTTCAATTTTCAGGGGTAATTTTGCTGGATACAACAACCTGGGTTGACACTTGCTGTCTTTAAAACCTTGAAAGCTCCAGGATCTCTTGGCCTTTAAAGTTGACATTGGGAAATCTGCAGTAATTCGAATGGGTTGGCCTTGGTAGAATAATGCTTGTTTTTCTCTTCCTGCTTTTAATATTCTCTCTTTATGTTGTATTTCTGATGTTTTGATTATGGTGTGTTGAGAGTATTGTTGCTGTTTGAGGTTATTTGGTGTTCTGTAAGCTTTTTGCACCTGAAAATTAATTTCTTTTTCTAGATTAGGGAAATATTCTCCCCTCCCCCCCCTCCCCCCCCCCAATTTTTACTCATATGTATAAGCACAGAATTTAAGGTTTACGGTGAGGTTGAGCATTTTGTGCACATATGTATCTTGTCTAGATGACGAGGACTTTCTTACTCTCCTTTTGTCCCTCCCCCTACCCACCCCTCCTTCCCTCTTTACCCTACTCCATGGTTCATTTTGGTTTTCAAGTTCCATGAGATAGTTGTGATCTGGGTTTCTCATATCAGAGAGACCATTCGATGTTTCACCTTCTGCTTCTGACTCACTTCACTAAGCATGATGTTCTCAAGTTTCTTCCATTTGCCTACAAAAGCCTCCACACTGTTGGACTTTATAGATGCATAGTATTCCATTATGTGTAAATACTACAGTTTGTGTATCCATTGGTCTGTTGATGGGTATTTTGGTGACTTTCATATTCCAGCTATTGTTAGTTGTGCTGCTATGAACATGGGTATACATATGTCTCTGTTATGTGTTGTTTTGGCCTCTTTTGGATATATTCCCAGGAGGGGTGTCACTGGATCAAAGAGGATATTTATTTCTAGTCTTTTGAGAGGTCTCCATACTGCTTTCCAGAGTGGTTGTATGAATTTACATTCCCACCAGCAGCGTAGCAGAGTTTCTTTTTTTCCTACAACCCTGCTAACAATGATTCCATTTGACTTGTTGATATAAGCCATTCTCTCTGGAGTGAGATGGTATCTTAGCATTGTTTTGATTTGCATCTCTCTTGTGGCTAGAGATGTTGAACATCTTTTCATGTATCTATTGGCCATTTGAACTTCTTTGTGAGTGAATTACCTCTTCATTTCATTTGCCCACTTTTCAATAAGACCCTTTATTTTGGTAGGCTTACTTCTCTTCAGCTCCCTATATATTCTTGTTATGAGCTTCCTATCTGAGTTGTTGGTGATGAATATTTTTTCCCAGTCTGTTTGCTCTCTTTTTACATTGTTGATCATTTCCTTTGCTGTGCAGAAGCTTTTTAATTTGACAAGAGCCCATTTGTTAATAATGGGGATGATTTCTTTTGCTTTTAGTGTCTTGTAAGGGAAGTCTTTGCCTACCCTTATGTATTTTAGATATTTGCCTACTTTGTCTTCTAGAAGGTTCAGTGTTTCCCTGTTAATGTCTAGGTCTTTGACCCACTTTGATTTGATTTTGGTGCATGGTGATAGGTGTATGACTAGCTTCATTCTTCTGCATGTGGATGTCCAGTTTTCCCATCATCTGAGAATCATGACCAATAAATCAGCAGAGAATAAGGTTGCAGAATGGGAAACATAGGCACTAACAGTGAGTTAGTAAGTATAATAATGAGGGGGACAATTCTATTTTTATCTTGGTCTTTTAGATATTTGTATTCATTTACTGGAGACATAGCTACCTAATTCCACTTAGGTTGCTGTAACAAAGTACCATAGACTAGGTAACTTTAAAACAAGAGAAACATATTTCTCACATTCATGGAGGCTAAGAAGTCCAAGATCAAGGTACTGGTTGCTTCTTCTTTGTAAGTAAAAATAGTTTTCTTAGTCTTCATATGGTAGAAGGAATGATGAGGGTCAGTCTCAGATTTCTTTTTGTGAGGAAACTCATCCCATTCATGAGAGCTCCTCTCTGGTGATCCAGTCATCTCCCAAAGTTTCCACCTCCTAATACCATTACATTTGGGGTTAGGATTTCAACATTTAAACTTATTTGTGTGTGTGTGTGTGTGTGTGTGTGTGTGTGTGTGTGTGTGTGTTTGTGTATGTGTGTGTGTGTAGCATTTGTACCACAGTGGTACCGTATGCTAGATGTTGATTTAGGGCATGTAAGCATCCTGGAAGTGGGTGCCTTAGTCCTCCAAATGTGAGCTGAAACCTTAGATGAGCCTTCGCAGCCCACTCCACACTTCTTTTAGGTTGGTTGCTTTCTGAGTGATGGTCTTGTTTGTTAGGAAGGTATGGATGATCTTAAACATGTACTCCTTTAATCAACGATAAACTGAAAACACTAAACAGACTGTGTCAGTTTTCCAAGCTTTGAGATTATGTGACGATTCTGAACAGATAATCTTAACAGAAAAATATCTTATAGTTGAATAGAAACATAAAAACAACCAGTTCAGCTGCCTCCTACTATTAAAGTTAAGTGGATGTCCAGGGAGAAAGGGTGACTTAATAGCTGCTTGTTGCTGATTTAACTCTATTCTGGAGCTTTCTATCTCTGCTCCCTCACACCCTCCCTAACCTTTTTTTCATTATTCTCCTCTCTTCTTATTTGAGATTTGTTCTTAGGTTTTGCTTCCACATACGGGTATGAACATGTCATGTTTGTCTTTCTCAGTCTGATTTATTTCTTCTGTATAATTTCTTCTACTTCTATCCATTTGCTGCAAATGAAAGAATCTCATTTTAAAAAATGACTGGACAGTATATGTGACCATTGAGAGATCATGTCAACTTGAGGTGATTGGGAACCACACTGGGATTAGAGTTTGTAGGTCATGTGATGATCTGAGGGCCAGTGGGTGAGAGGAGAACACCCTCTTGAAGTGGGTACATTCATCTGCTCATAGACACCTCAGTTCTTTTCATAGCTTGGCTATTGTGAATACTGTTGCAATAACATGAGAAGTCAAGTATCTCTTTGATATGCTGTTTTAATCATCATGCCCAAGGCACATGTGTACTACTACCATGGACTTGGAGCCAGGTTATTTCTGAATCCAAAGTCTGTGCTTCATGATCACTTTCCTAAGTGCCAAGCAGACAGGTCCTGCTGTCTCGGGCGCATCTCTGGAGGTTGTGTATGGGCATTTCACATCCATTATTGAATCTGCTCCCTCTGGGGTCACCGTCTTCATAAATGAGGCAACCAACTCTCCAGCTGCCCAATTTAGAGAAGTAGAGGTTGTCCTCCGTTATTCCTTTTCATCCTTACCTACTCTGTCAACCACTAAAGCCTGCAGCTCCTAAGCCCTGAGATCTCTTCTGTCTATGTATTTCCTTCCACTTTTAATACTGTCATCCTAGTCCAAGTTGCTATCATTTCTTTTTGAATAAATTCAGTTACCTTCTAATTGAGCTATATAATTGCTCAACAAGGCACAGAATATTATTTTCACTTGGATTCCTTTTAAAGTGTGTTTTATCTTCATTGGAAGAATGCTTGAGATAGAGCAGGCCTCTTCCCAGCACCTGCTTCATACTTGTATCACAACACATTTGAGTATAAGAGGTGATGCTGAGACTTCAGTGTAAGGATATAAAATTTATGAACATAAAGGAAATAATCTTGTGGTTAAAGGCCCAGTGCAGAAGGGGAGAGAAGATAGAGAGAAGACAAGAAAGGAGGAATGGGATGAAGAATCAGAAGATGGCAGGAAGTTGGGAGCCATTAAAAAGTCATAGGATAGGGGCTGGAGGAATGGCACAGTGGTTAGAACACTTGCCTAGCAAACACAAGGCCCTGAATTTGATTCCCTGGTACCACGTAAAAGTGGATGTGGTGGCGCATGCCTGTAATCCCAGCACTCGGGGCTGAGGCATGAGAATTGCCATGATTCCAAGGTTAGCCTGCACTACATGATGAGTTCAGGACCAGACTGGGTTACAGAGTAAGACCTTATCTCAAAGTGAAAAAAAAAAAAAAGTCATGGGATAGAGAGACAACAAATATTTTTAGTACTAGAGCTAGCTTAGGCATTACTATATTGCTGTGAAGTAAATTCTGCCTTTTTCCCTCTCTACAACATTTTTCAATTCTTGCTTTGAGAACTTTCTGAGAATATACCTGTTCCGGGGGAACTGAACATTGTTATTTTATGTCTGGGTTAACTCAGGTCACAGAGGAATCATGAGCTCAAATGACAGAGGAAGCTGTGAGAAATAGGCCGGTGGGAATTTGCAGACCTTTTGGAGCAGAACCTTGGCCTCCTGGTAGGCCATAGAACTGTCAGGCAATTATTCCTGCATCTCCAAAGAGAAGAGGAGTCCCCAGTGTCATCTCATTTACACTTGGTTGTACTTCCTAATCACAACATGATATTTCAAGAGGGAGATATAAACCTAGAATTTCTTTTTTTTTTCCTTTGAAAAGACAGCCAGACAATTAGAACAGGATTGAAGACTTTTGAATAAATCAGAAATAGCTGTGGAAATGTCATTCCAATGAGCTGGACTTTATTCACAGTTTGTCTCTCACTGGCATCTAGGGTTGGGCCAACAGGCAGTAGTGAACTTCTCTTTTTCTTTGTGGTCCTCATCAATAAAGCAAGCATTTTAGGTCAAACATTGTTTCCTAAAGCTTGACCCATTTAATAGTATTTGTGAGACTTTCCTTATTTCTACCCATTTCCAAAGAATGTTCATCGATAGGATGACTGTAAGTCCTGGTTCGCCTGATGCAGTCCTAGTTTGCCTAGTTTGTATATGATTCTTGGTATAATTCATAAGAGTAGTCATTTTTCATTAAAAAATTCAGGTTTTGGTAGTAGCACTTATTCACCTTATGAATAAGAATTCCTCGATTAGAAATTTTTAAATTAAAAAATTTAAAAAGATTTCTTATCTTAAAACCTTTGTATTAATATATCTTTTATGTGAATAATTTATTGTAGATCTACTTTAATAGATTTAGCATTTTATTTTTGAAATCCTTATTTTGATTCTTATGCAAACTTATTTTGGAAAAAATAGTAAATCATCTTAATTCAAAAATGCTTATTAAGGTACAGCTGCCAAGCCCTGAAGGAGAAAATGGAAAGGCACAGTGGTAGAATCTAACTCTGCCCCAAGGCAGTTTATGATCTGACTCATAAACGGAGTAATGGCATTGGAGATTAATATAGTATGCTTGAAGTTGCAATGCAAGGCCACATCCTAGCTTTAGAGTTCAGCGGTGATCCCATGGAATTAGAGTCCAAGATAAGGCAGAGTAAGTCCAAATCTCAAATGAGTGGTATAATCTGTGAGCATTATGTCAAGTGAAAGTTTTTTTTTTTTTTTTAGACTTAATACTGAATGAGTGCCATGAGTGCCATATGCCTGTAATTCCAGCATTCGGAGGCTGAGGCAGGAGGATTGCCATGAGTCCAAGGCCAGCCTGGGCTCCATAGTGAGTTTAGGACCAGCCTGGGCTATACAATGAGACTGTCTCAAAAAACAATACTGAATGAATAGGTTTGATGAATCTTTCAGTGTATTCATAGACAAGTCCAGAGAGCCAGTATGGCTGTGGGGACCATCTTATTTTAGCATTCACTTTTGACAGTGCTCAGATGGCAAGGGTGGTTGGTCTTATTTTTTAAAACAATATAAGAAATATGATTTAATGGAAGGAATTTGTGGATGAAGACTGATTAGAGAGTTACCCGAAGATTAATTTTCATTAGGATTATAATTAGCATGGACAGTCAGTATTTAGTGGTACATAGTAGTCTTTTCACATGTTAATTAATTTATTCCTATAACAGCGCAATTGAAGTAGTAGTTTTCATTTACAAAGGAAGAAATAGAGCTTAGAGAGACTGAGTAACATTTTTATAGCTCATGACTTTTGGAATCAAGATGTAACCCTATTCCTCTAGACTTCTCCAATAAAAGTAATGTCATCAGTTAAGTGTAAAGGCTGATTGTGAATGTACCCTCTCAAGTCAGAGTTCGATGACCTCATATTAGTAGCCTGAAATCAGTCATGACGAAAGTATTTACACCATGCAATTCAGTAAAGGTGACAAGTGAGAGCTTTCCTTGGCCCTCACTTGATTGTTACACACTTACTACCAAACTGCTGGTTAGAATACAGGTTGGAAGGTTGATTGACTCAGTATATTGCAGGTATTCTCTTGGGGAATTGCTGGTACTATTTCTATGGTGCCTTGACATTTCATCAGATGGGATTCCTTATGGCTTGAATTGGAAAAGAATATACAACTGAGAATTTTTATGGTCATTAATTATTGGATGTGGTTTTTTTCCCCCAGAAAGTTAAATATTCTATCTAGGTACAGCTCATTTAAATAAAAAAGGGTAATGTCCTACAAAAATTTAGCTCATCCTTCTTATTTTCTGAAGCCCCTTATTTGTGTATTTCCTACAACAATCGTCACACTGTGAGTTTATATTCTAGCTACTTATGTATATTTTCTACTTATTAGACTGTAAGGTTCATGTTAGAATCCATACCTGACTTAGTTGCACAACTCCAAAGAGTTTTTCCCAATGTGTTTGAATTTAGTTTTGATTAACTGAATAAATTTTAATTATTTTTCCTCATGCCAAATAATACTTGAGAATTCAGATAGAATGGTGAAGGAAACAATTTTAGTAATTATATAGTTCTGAATCACAAGGACTTTCTTGAAACAAGTTAACAGACTGACCTAGTCTGTCCATCTGTTGACTTAATGGAGGCATTTATGTTTAGTATTCTAAACTTGAAGATGTAAAGTTTGTAATTTGATTTTTGTTCTCTAAGTAGGCATGGAAGACTGACTTTTTCAGGAAAGGTTTTAAGACAAATACCAAAGTACCTATTGGTTTGTATTTGTACACCTAAGATTTGCCTTCTTGGCTCTTTCCTCCTGTCAGCTCTCATCAGTATTTTTGCAAACTATTGTTTTTTTTCCATCTAGCAAATATATCTCTTAATTTAGATATAGATTCTATTTTAAGAGTTATTTATGTTTTAATTGTTTAGATTTTTATTTTTTATTTATTTATTTTTTTTTTTGTTTGCTTATTTTTGAGACAGGGCTTTGCTCTGTAGTCTATGCTGGTCCTGAACTCAATATGCAACCAAGTCTTGTCTTGAACACACAGCAGTCCTCCTGCCTCAGCTTCCTGAGAGCAGGGATTATCGTCATGGATCACCATTTATGTGGTTGTGGGGAATCTTAACTCAAGGGCCTTGTGTCTACTAGGCAAGTGCTCTAACTGCTGAGCTATGCCCTCCACCCCCTATTTAGATTTTTAGATTTAAAAATCATGTTTTATTTCATTAAAATTTTTCTTTTGTAATGAAATAGATTTGGACCAGCACTTATAATAAGTGTGTTTTAGAATTGGTGAGGGGCAAGTTAGTCCTTTCTCTTGCTGTTGCTTGCTGCTCAGCTATGGTGTAATAACTCAGCGTAACTTACGAGCTTGAGTGAAGGGCCGTACCAGGGCCCCATCCCAGACCTACTGAATCAGAATCTGCATTCTTAAAACATCCCCTAGGATTTGTATGCACATTAACATCTGAGAAAAGCCAATCAATTGAGTCTTCTGCTAAAATTCATCCTGCTGCAAAAGCAGCTGAGTATAATGTACTCTTCAATGCAGACTGCAGTTTGGAATTCTGATTTATTTGACGGCTTAATGTTTATTGACTACACCGGTGTGCTGGGTGCTGCAGGGAAAATACAAACCAGTCGTTGTTCTGTAGTTACTTTACTCTAAAAGCAGATGACAATGACAATGTGCTGTTTTTTCTTTTGTTTGAATGTTTAAGACTTTCCTAGACGAAGAAAGAAAACCAAGAGTTGTGAAGAAGAGACCAGCTATTAAGATAGCCAGGGCCAGTGGCTGAGGCAGGCTCACACACGCAGAGATGGGCAAATTTTGTGAATCATCTGGATGTTTGGTCTAGGAAAGCTAACATCTGGGTGGTTGAATTTGTGTAGACAAAGTATCTGGACAATTATCCGCATTTTTTACTTCCCCTCCAGATGTCTTAGCATTGTGTGAGTAGCTCAAGCCCATTGTTCTCATGCTTCATGAATTCTTAATAGAAAAAGCTCTGAAAGCATTGATTTCATGTCTGTATTTCATTCTCCATGAAAACTGTGGTGTTCTCAAACTAAAGTTTGGTCAACATTTTCCCTTTGTGTTATCATTTTATATGGTGGATGTAGAACTCTGTCATTAAGACATGAGGAAGTGAACGATGCTGAGTAGATCCAGAATATGCCATCCCCAAATGTGTCACCTCAGCCTAGGGATTACTTGGAGTCAAGGAACTTTAAATCAACAAATACAGGAAGAGTTCTCTCCTTTTCCTCTTTATTTGCCTGAATGCTATACATAATTCCTTTGTGAAAGTGCTGCCCTCTCCATCCCACTGGGAATAAAGAGCAATTCTTACTACCACAGACAGAGTTGGCACGGAGGTGAGTCTCAATAAGCATACCTTTCACTTTGTTACTGTTCCCTAGGTATTTTTAGCCATATTTTAACAATTTATCATTCACTGGAGTTCAAATCTCTTTCTTTTATTAAAATGGTATTATATATACACCCCTAAGTCTGTTCCTTGAGCCTCATTTCTTTTCTGTAAACTTCCATCCATGTAAGGTATCAATACATTTGTATTCCTTCTTTCTTTTAATACATCTTTTGTCAGTCAAATTTTGGAGGCAGAGGTAGTGTTTTCCCTCCCAACAATTGAACTCCACTAAAATTGCCATTAAAAATTTAACATATCATTTAATAGAAAGGAAGAAATGAAGAAAGGAAAGATAAAAATATGAAGTGAGTAGAAAACCTGAGATGGCATGAGAGTTTTCAGGAATTAGCTGTTTAGTCACCTGTGTCACCTCATCGTTACTCAGACTGTCCGTGGCTGCAGGCATGCTGTGTGGAGAGATTATGGTTGTCACAGTGGAAGCTTGCAGTGAGACCAGCTGCCGGATCAATATCAACTCTCCTCCATCAGGTAGTGAATCTAAATGGGAATTGCCACTGTTAATCAGGTGTCTTGAAATCTTTGAACAAGGTGCTGTGATAAACGATTGCTAACTATTGTTCTTCCTTTAACCTCAGTGGACTTTGCTCACCAATATTTTTGATTAACTAATTTAGCTCAGGATATTTAAAAAGCTCAGATCCTTTTAAAATCCTCTCCAGGGAGGTTGTTCCTGGGATAGACATAGGGACAAATGTCCTTCCTTTCTTTGTAGAGATGTATTTAATGCATTTTTATTTTTCCTTAGAGGAATAAGGTTCCAAGAAAGACTTTGGTTTCACATTTCACTTAGCACTTAGGTTTTTTTTTTTAATTCCCCCTCTCAGAGCGGTAGTATTTTAAAATTTAGTAAAAATACACAATGTTCTTTACGGAGTATTAAGCAAAAGTCAAAACTTTGAAAATTACAACCTTCAGTGCAAAAGAAAGTATCTTCTGCTTTATTTTAAAAGTTAATTAGGAATGAAAAATCTTTTAGAAAAGAAGTTACGGAATTAAACTGAGCTTATGGGAGAAATCTTATAAATTAAAATATTTTAATTACTTTAAATCCATTAAGAAGACCAACATTTGAGCAGTTTTGAACATTTATATTTTTGTGATTTTTTTTGTGCTGTAACTTATATTATGATCTAAAACTTAAAACTTAGGTTGGCAGTTTCTTGATGACACTGAGAAAAGCCCATGTTCCTATTTCTGTTATGTGATTCTGCAGAGGTAGGATTGATGTGATTGCTATAGAAACAAGACCACATACTGCATTTTTGCTTTGTCATTTTCATTCTCATATCTGGAGAATGAGACTGTGACCAAGATAAAACAGTAGACAACTGGTGATTATTTTGCCTTTCTGATTTAACTGGCAAGTATAGTTGAAACACCGTATGTACAACCCAGTATACTAGGAAAAAAGTGAGTAATCCTAGCATTTTATTGAAAACTTTTCTGGATACTAAGTCCAACTTTATCTTTATAGAAACCTTCCCGTTTGCTCATATACAGTCTTAATAATTGCTTCTAGTATGAACAAACATACTCGTCTCTTTTAGCTATCAAACTATTATATATTTTTATTGTGATAACCTGTGACATTTCAGAATCTCTATTCTTAGTTATTTATTTCTGCAAAACAAAGCGTCCTGAAATGTAGTCATGTACAGTAAGAACTGTCAGGAAGTCCGACGGGGTACTGTGAGAATGTCATGTTTCTACCATGCAAAGTCTACTTTCTCATCCGGGGAAATTTGGGGTTGAGCAGAGCCTAAATGAGTGCAGGCTGGACCCGTTTGGAGACTCTACACTCATACATCTGGAATGTGGGCTGCGGTGAGCAGAAGGCTGGGCTCTGCTGCAGATTGCGAGGAGCAGGTACACATATGGTCTCTCCATGTGAACTGGGCTTCTCATAGGTGGTGGTTGGGTTCTGAGTGGAGGAGAACCAAGAGAGGACAACAGGAGAGTCGGAATTCTATGGTAGCTGCTGAAGCCGCACAGACTTCTGTCATCTACCCTTGGAAATCGCAGAATGCTACTGTTCAGCTCAGTTCGCGACAGGAGCCGGGTCAGATACTCTGGGATTTTTTTTTTAAAGCTCAATTCATAGGATACTTGTTTTGACCTGAAAAAATGTTTCTTAACAATATCTTATATAGTACTTTATAGGGGAAAACCAGAGGGAGTCTTGTATTTGATTATAAGGTCAAATACAGAAATCTTGTTTCTAATAATATTACTCAGTTCTTCCACAACTGTACACAGAGGGTTACAGGAAAAATTTTAGCGAGAAAATTTAATTGCTAGGAGCATTTTGCATGTTTTTTTTCTCCAGTATCCCTTGTAGTCCATCATGTGGTTATGTGAATGTTGTCTCTGATGCAGTCATTGTTAATGATAGCTCTATTAGCTGTTCATTTGCAGCACAAAATACATCCAGATACATAGGGTTGCTTTTGAACTAAGCCTTGATTTCATGAATATTAGAACACAAATCAATGCATATTGGCTGAGTTTGTATAGATAAAATATGGTTCACTTCTTCAAAACAATATGTGAGGCTTTGAACAAAAATAAGAAACACTTAAGTTTTTCAAGATATTGAACTCTTGGATCTGAGCTAATACGTTTATTTCTCCAAGTGCTTGAAGATGTATGATCTATGTACTTCTGTGTGGATAATGGTAGGCAAAAGGCCAGAGCATGATAAGTACTATAGGTAACATCGGTGACACTCCAACGAGCACATATCACTTCTGTTGATTCTCAAACTTGTGAAACCAGCATATCATTCCAAATTCACAAGTGAGTCCCTTGGTGTCAAGTCAGAAAGGAAGGAAGAAAGACCTGGCCTTATATGTCTGCACTCACTAAAGTTATAACCTGAAATAATCAATGAATGCTTGGAGACTGAAAGAGTAGATAAAGGACCTTTAACTCTCAGTCTCTGTCTACAAATCCACGAAGCATTCGAAGAAAGAAATGTTCTGTTTGAATAGGGTGAAGACAAGCTGATATTTGTGGAAAGACACAGGAAGCTATAAACATAAAGACATCTATGATATTGTTTTGGCTCATTTTCTGGAATATACTTGAAACAACAAGGGAGGCTATGTTTTTGAGTAAACTAGGTAAGGGTGAAATATTACTAGGAATTGAGGTAAAAAATTAATGATGTGGGTGTGATTATATAGAGCCTTTTCAGACTGAGTAATCTGGTTAGACTTAGCAAAAAGTCATTATTTTAAAAATATATGATAAGAACAGGTGGGATCTGGAGAAGACTAGCAGTGGGGAAATCTATTCTCATAGATTTATTGAAGTTATCAAATTGACAGGCTATGGTTTCTCGGACAAAAATGTGAGGAGACTGGATTTTGACTTTATTCTGGAAACAGAGTCAATAGAACTGATTAAATGGTGGGTCAGAAAAATGGAGAGAAAAAAATAAAGTCAAGATTTAGGGTATGCACATTTAAAAGGATAAAACTGCAATCAGTTGAGATAGGAAAATGTATGGATGAAGCAGGTTTTGAAGAAGATAAAGAGTTCTCTTTGAACATAGAAGGCCTATGTGCAATGTTAGACACCCAAGGGAAAAATAGTAGGCAGCTTTGGTGTGATTGGAGTTTATTTTTAAGTTGGAGATAGGATTCTAGAGTTCAGTAAGAAGTGCCAATGTGGTACACATAGTGTAGCGACAGTGGTAATAGTAGCAGGCAGAATGGTATCACCAAAAGGTTGAGTGCATAAAGTGAAAAAAGATTTGAAGACCTAGATTCAGAGCCACGAAGTGTTCAATTAACAAGTACAAGAGAGATCATGAATCTGCCAGAAATATCTTACATGAACTACCAGAGTGAGAAGACATAAAGAGAACAAGGAATGTAATGTCTCAGCCCATTGCAGAAGGGACATCAAGGAGGTGACATGGTCAGGTGCTAATGCTATAGTATTTCACATGTTCTGGGAACTGAGAAGTGATCACTGCCCGTAGCAATGTGGAAGACATTGTGACTGTGAATAGTTTTGGTAGCATATCGGGGGTAAAAGTCTGACTCATTGTTGTCAAGGAAAATTTAGAAAGTAATTGAAGCCAAGGGGGTTTGGGACATAGCCCAGAAGTAGTGTGCCCGCCTGGCAAGGGCAAGGCCCTAAATTCAATTTTCCAGCACCACATAGGCTAGGGATGGTGGTGAATGGCTGTAATCTCAGCACTCTGGAGACTGAGGTAAGAGGATTGCTGTGTGGGTTTCATAGAGAGTTTAAGACAAGTCTACTCTACGGAGTGGGACCCTGTCTCAAAAAAAGTTAATTGAAGTCAGAAATTACATATTAGGTTTTCGAGAAGTTTAACTACAAAGAAGAGTGAAACTACTAGGAGAGAGAAGTGAGGTGCAGAAAAGCTTTTCTGTTTTAATGTAAAAGAAAAGTGAGTTGATAATTATATATAATTTATATACAGAGTATTTTCTATGTGCAACTCAACTCTGATTTCTTCCGTGATCCATTGTTTGGTCATTGTAATTAGGAATGAAAAATCTTTTAGAAAAGAAGTTACTGAATTAAACTGAGCTTATGGGAGAAATCTTATAAATTAAAAGGTTATTAAGTCTCCATGCATTTGTGTATTTTCTTCTGTTTCTGCTGCTGTTAAGTTCCAGTTTTATTCCACTATGGTCTGAGAGTATACAGGGCATTATTTGTATCACTTTGTACTTGTTTAAGCATGACTTATGGCCTAGGACGTGGTCTGTTTTAGAAAATGTTCTATGTGCTGCCGAGAAGAACATGTAATCAGTTGATGTTGGGTGAAAACTCTGTAAATATCTGTTATGTCCATGTTTTCTATAGTGTCGGTCAGCAGTTGTATATCTTTGTAGATTTTTTTGTCTGGTTGATCTATCTATTTGTGATAGTGGAGTATTGAAGTCCCCATACTATAATTGTATTGGGGCCTATGTGTCCTTTCAGGTCTAGTAATTTTTGGTTTACATAATTGAGTGCTCTAGAGTTGGGGCCATATATATTGATAATTGTGATTTCTTTCTGTTCTAGTGTTCCTTTAATCAGTATATAGTGGCCATCTTTGTCTCTCTTCACCTGTTTTGTTTTGAAATCTGATGAGTCTGAGACTAATATAGCTACCCCAGCTCATTTCCTGGGACCTGTTGCATGAAATATTGAGTTCCAGCCTTTTATTTTCAGCCTATGAGTTTCCTTGTGGGTGAAGTGTGTCTCTTGTAGGTAGCAAATTGTGGGTTTCTGTTTCTGATCCAGTCAGCTAGTCTATGCCTTTTAATAGGTGAGTTAAGGCCATTCATGTTTAGGGTAAATATTGAGGTATGTTGGGTATGTCCTGCCATCATTGTAGGTTTTCCACGTTGTTTACTGGCCCTTATTTTTTTCTCACCTCATTCTTCTCTATTTTTTGTCTTTTTTTCCCCTCTGGGGTCACTTGTGTTGTTGTCCTCTCTTTCGCTATCCAAGATTCCTTTGAGAATTCTCTCCAGTGATGGCTTAGTGGCTGTAAGTTTTTTTTAAAGCTTTCTATATCATGGAGAATTTTAATTTCTCTCTCTAGTTTAAAAGATAGTTTTGCTGGATATAGTAGTCTTGGTTGGCATTTGTGTTCTTTTCATGTTTGAATGACATTGCTCCATGATCTCCTGGCTTTTAGAGTCTGGGTTGAGAAGCCTGCAGTTATCCTGATGGGCTTATCTTTGTAGGTCATCTTCTGCTTTTCTCTTACTGCTTTCAGTATTCTCTCTTTGTATTGCATTTCTAGTACTTTATTATGACGTGTCGGGGTGAGGATCTCTTCTGATGAAAGTTGTTTGGTGTTCTATATGCCTGCAGTAGTTCAATGTCCATTTCTCTTCTTAGATTTGGGAAATTTTCTTTCATAATTTCATTGAACATGACTTTTAAGCCTTTTGTTTTGTCCTCAGTCATCTCTTGGACTCCCATAATTCTGAGGTTGTTTCTCTTTGAATCATCTATTAGTTGTTGTAATGATTCACTTTTTTCTTTTTCTTTTTCTTTCTTTTTTTTTTTTTTTTTTTTTTTTTTTTTTTTTTTTTTTTTTTTTTTTTTTTTTTTTTTTTTTTTTTTTTTTTTTTTTTTTTTTTTTTTTTTTTTTTTTTTTTTTTTTTTTTTTTTTTTTTTTTTTTTTTTTTTTTTTTTTTTTTTTTTTTTTTTTTTTTTTTTTTTTACTTTGTGTTCTTTATGGTCTTTCTGTTCCCGCTCCATCATTTTGTCTTCTAGGTCTGATAATCTATTTTGAAATTGTTTAATATTGTTGCTTATTGTGACCTGTGTGTTTTTCACTTCCTGGATATCTGCTTTTATTTTTTTTATGTCTCTGTTGTGTTCTCTCATTTCTTGTATTGCCTTCATCGTCTTCTGTTTCATTTGTTGTTTGATCTCCTTTACTTGCTTCTCAAGGCTTCCTTGTAGATTAGCTAGGTCTTGGCATAGGTCTTGCTCTATGACTTTCATTTCCTGCTTTCATTCCTGCTTTAATTCGATGTATTTCTGGGCCCAGAAGTTACTGTCATTTTGCCATTTCCATCTTTAGATTCTGCATTTTCAGGATTCCTAATATGCTCTTCTGGTATGTCAAGACTTTCTGAAGGAGATTTATTTCCACGTTTCCTCATGGTTCTGTTGTCTTTGGTTGTCCCTGGTTGTCTGTCCCTGTATTTCCCCTAGGGGCTGTCCCCAGCATGGCTGTGCCTGGCACTGGGAGAACACAGCCTCTGCGCCAATCACTGCTGAGAAGGGAGGGGGAGGTGGCAGCGAATCTCATTGGTCTAGTCCAATGCAGCTCTGCCTGGTGCTGGCAAAGCCCAGCTTCCACGTGGGCCTCTGCTGTGAGGGGCGGCAGGGTAGATGACCGCGACTCCCACTGTTCTAGTCCAATGCAGCTCTGCCCGGTGCTGGGAAAAACTCTATGTGCAACTCTCAATGGCTGACTAGATTGAGGTTACTTTTGGCAATAATGCTGTCTGGATGCTACTGTATAGGCCACATGGCATTTTATTAGGGGCACTGCTGTCGAATTGTCTCAGTCATTCTAAATTTCTATATACCACGGATCCATGGACTTACAGCATAAAGATCTTCCAAAAAGGGAAATATGTGAATATTCTCACTTCAGCTATTAGAAATCTGTTTAGTGATATTTTAGCATTATTTGAATATTGTATTGTATTTGTGCCTAAGTTAGTTGTATAATTGAGAGACATCAAATGATGATTTAAAAATTTTAACATTTTTCCAAAAATTTAACTGGCAGATGTCTTCATAATTTTGATAAGAAACTTTTAAACTTTTTCCATTGACTGAGAATGAATTTTCTCTTAAAAGCTTAATCTTTCCCTTTTCTAATTATGAGAATACAAAGTTGCTAAAACAATTACTTCCCATTAGAGAGAATATTTTTTCTAATGAGAGATTTTTAAAAATTATGTTTTAAAAAATAGCTAAAATAATAGTACATTAACAAGATAAAGCAAATACTTCATAAAAGAGTAAATCATTGATGCTACTGAAAAGAATGGGCAGATGTAGAGTGTATATTTGAGGGAAACAGAGAACACCTTTAAGGAAGGAACTGCTTGCATGAGTCACTGAGACAAACATCCCAAAATACAGACTAAATAGGTATATATGCTGATAGGGCTTAGGTGCAGTTGGAAAAATTTGCGAAAGTCTATTCTAATTGCTTGAATATTCTCAGGAAATATAAAGCCAGGTCACAACTGGGATGCATGCTGTGGTAAGAGTGAGTACTCAGTAACGACAAGTTCTAGGCAGGACCAGGGAAATCTTAGGGAATATAATTTTTTGATAAAAGGCTGGTCAAGGAACTGAGAGGTCAAAGTGTTGGAGTGTTTATTTATTCATATATATATATATAATCACTAAAAAGGAATGCAAGAGCACTCTCAGGGAGAGCAGGAGTGAACCAGGGGCTAAAAATATCAAGGATTTGACAAGGTGTAGCCTGCAGGTGATAGATGACAGCAGAAGTGAAGGCTTGTCGGTGACTTGCTGTGGTGATATACAATCCAAATTGGGGATTTTAGGGGAGGAATCAGAAAGAGCAGCCCAAGAGTGACGATGAAGAGGTGCCATGGCCATTTCCCACCTCTAGTCCAGCAGTGTTTCAGCAGTTTAATTGTCATATGCTTTGGTTTATGTTTTTTTGTTGTTGTTTATTTTTGCTGTTCTTGGGAATCTTTTTTTTTTGGGGGGGGGGGTTGAATTTATACATCTATAGTTGTATTTTAAATAAAATTTGAAAGAAATTTGGCCAAATAGTTTTCTAGTCCTATCTCCTTCCAATTCTTCAGGAACTTCAGTTGATATATATATTATACCCCTCAAGTTTTCCCCCAGCTTACTGATGCCCCGTTTTCTCTGTATGTTTTTCTGTTTCACGTTGCATAATTTCTACTGTTGTGTCTTAAAGTGCACTAACCTTATTCTGTTATGTATGACCTGCCATCCATTTCATCCCATTTATTTTGCACTCCTCACATAGTTTTCATCTCTGCGTTCTGACAATTTTTATATCCTATGCCATTCATTGTAGTTTCTTGAACATGTTACATAGTAATCTTTAATGTCTTTGCCTATTATTTCTATCATCTGTGTAGCATTCTAGGCAAGTTTGTATTAACTGACGTTTCTCCTTAGTAAATGTCATATTTTCCCATGTTTGTCAAGTTTTGATCATTTGTAAGATACTGTAACTTTACTAAGTTGGGTGTTGGATTTTATCCTCTTCCTGTAAGTGCTACTCGGCTTTGTTCTGGAGCATCAATTACTTTCCAATAGTTTGATCCTACCAGGTCTTGCTTAGACGGTTTGTTAGGTGAGACCAGAACAGTGCTTAGCAAGTGTTTAGTTTTTCTTATTGCTGAAGCAAACTCTTCTGAGTCTTTTCCTCAGTGTTCATTGAATTGAGTTTTCCGGTCTGCCTGGGAGATCAAATGCTATTTCTGATGCTATGTGAGGACGAGGTACTGTTACTTCTAATCCCTTTGGATGATTCTTTCCCCTGCTGATACAGTTTCGTCAGAGGCACCCTGGTTAGCTCTCAGCTAATGCCTGGAGAAAGAAACTGTTGAAAGGAAGGCCTGGCGGGAGAAATCTCTCATATCTCTATAATTCTTTGTATATTTCTCTCCTGCCTTTGTTGTGACTCTGTCTTATAACTACCTACTTGGCCTCCTGGGCCCTCTGCTTCATTTCATTTCATGGAGACAACTGTGCTCTTCCTGGCGTCCCTCTCCCTGCACCTGACCTAGGAAATCACAGTAAGCCATAAGATGTGGCTATTACAGGGCATGGGTTGTCTAATTATATCATCTGATAGAAATCAGGATTGTGAGGGAAAAGAACTTGGAAGTAGTAGTAATGATATATGTCAGAATTATTCCTTACTACATTTTACACACACACACACATACACACACACACACATGTATGTGACAGAGTCAACGCGACAGCACCGAATCTAATTACCAATTCCCTAACTATTAGTCCAGCCAGAAGAGAAGCACGTAAAACATTTATTTCTAAATCTTTCATCATTTGAAAAACTAAAGTTAATATTATAGTAAATGAAGTTGTCTTTTTTGCCCACTATAAGTCTAGAAACCAATGAACAGCTTATTTTATTCCCATGTTTATTTCATTTTCATAGTGGCCTTTCTGCAGTGCTTTGAAGAGAAATCATTACATTTGTAATCAATATTAAACTTCTGTAATCCATGTTCACCTGTAAGAAGCAATTTTCATTAAATAGAATAGATGAAGACTTGAAAAAAGCAAGACAAATGAGATTAAGTTTTCAGAGCTAGAATCTCAATAGCTTAATGGGAAAATAATTACTGGCAAAACTTCTACGAGCAATGGAAAATTATGGCGCAATTTTACGTGTGATGTTTTTCTAGTTATTTTTTTTTCTGTTTGGATAAAGCATCTCTTTCTCCACTCTTACATGTTTTATATTACCATCAAACGATGAGCTTAAGAGGAAGATTGGAAATCTGATCACACAGACAGACAGACACACACACACACACACACACACACACACACACACACACGAGGAGAGAGGAAATAGCAAGTAGGAGGCTGAAATGTGTATGCCAACATGTCTTATGGATATACTGAATAATAATTTATGATTAAAGTTAAGATTTAAGGGAAGTGAGTTTGATTTTCCAACTAATGGTTATGTCCTTGGTGACCAGGAATTCTTGGACCCAACATGTTGCCATACAGCAAGTGTGTTGAACTAGAGGATACATTGAAGGATAGAAACTCCCATCCAGCAGATTAAGTACTGTCCAAGTATGAATATCTTTGGATAAAGCTGGACTCTCCTTTAGATCTAGTGGTGGAGTAGCCAGTGGCCCTGGTAGAGGCATTGTTCTAATGAAACTCCCTGGGGGAGTTTTCTGATGCCCAGTAGCTAGATCTATAGAGCTGTTGTCCTCTACTACATTTACAATTGCCTTAAAGAAAACCTTCAAATGGACACAATGAAAACTCCATCATACATGGCATACAAGGCAGCATTCCACAGGATAAGAGGCTAGTTTGAGTAACCTAAAAATCATGCAGTATGTGTGTTTCTGGCTTGGCATAGTGATTCTTCATTTTATCATTATACAAAATGTTAAATGTCTGAATGAGGCCCTAGGTTAGAACTAGGGCCTGATGGATAATTTATAGTTAAGATATCTCACAAGCTGTAGCCACATGGGTACAGTGAGTCAGCCAAAATCTGTGTATTCGATACAGAGTAAATACATAATTTGTGAGAAATGAAGTTCAGTAACAAAAAGTTGAAGTATGTTGGAATAAGCAACATGATTAATACTTTTTTCTCTGTTTAAGTGAATTAAATATGCCTAAAAATTCTTAATGGTTAGACTGTTTCACATATGTGTAGCAAATGCTCATGTAAGTTCTGTAAAAAGTGATAGTCTACTCTTGGAAAGACCTTAAATGTCAAAAGATTCTGAAAAATCGCCCAGAATGTACATTTGGTAGTGTCTCATGCTCACACTATATATGTAATATACTCATCTAGTCACTCATTCAGCAATTATTTGTTGAACTATTTTTGCACTATGCTAAGCATTGGGGATAAAAAATTGAATAGGACATTCCTTATCTTTAAGGTTCCTATATCTAGAAATATATGATTGGAATGGTAAGTTATATTTGTTATATGAATTTTGAAATTTAACTTTCTGTGTTGGTCAGTCATATAAAAGATAATTAGGGGACATGAGTTGTGAAGTGATTTTCAAGTTGTCTTTGTAGAGCCCATTGTGAGGGAGGTCTGAGGAAGCTAAAGGTTGGAAGTCACCTGCTTTATTAATAAATTAAGTTGTGATTTACATTTGCAATTAGGGGCACAAGCAATTAACTTTGAATAAGCAGGAACAGATCTAATTCCTAATTTCCTGAATTATGTTTCCAGGCAGTTGAATCACTTTTTAGGTTATAACTAACATACAGGTAATCCTTTTTCTTCTCTCATATCCTCTGTCATTCACAGGTTTCCTGTGAGACAGGCTACCAAGTAGTAGTTTTACTAATGAGTCACAGACTAACATAGAAGTAGATTAAGACACTTGGCTGAAGTCACATAGTTACCAAGTATTGGAACAAGGACTTTTTACCAAACTGAAACTAAAACTTTCTCAAATAGACAACATTCTAGGGTTGCCTCTTGACATTTTAGGATCAGTAAACAAGGGTTCCTTCTACAAAAGATCTTCCTGTTCTTTTCCTTCTGTGGTGGGCTGAAAGTGAACAGAGTGGGAACAGGAAGGAGAGTCTGCATTCCTAATGTTCTTAGTTCTTGAGTAGAGTTTTGCTTTTGAAAGGAGAAGGTATTTCTCGATCAGCCAGAATCACCCCTACCCCATCATCTCACAATTAAGTGGTAGATACCATGCTTTCCATTTGTAGCTGAGAAAATGGAGTCTCAGAGAATTGAAAAACTTTATTTTCATAGCTACATGGCTTATAATGGGTTATTTTTATTCAGGCCACATCAGTCTTCAGAGTTATTTAACCTAGTACCCATCAGACCCTTGAACAGGAATACAGGAGAAAAATGAAAAGATAGCTAAGTTTAAAAACATGTGAGGAAAGTTACTGATTTTTTAGTATTGATTTTTGTAGCCTGTGATTTGGCTGAATTTGTTTATTATTGCCAAGAGTTTTATAGCGGAGTTTTTAGGGTCTTCTATATGTATATATTCATATTATCTGCACATCAGGCTAGTTTGCCTTCCTCCTTTCCAATGCAAATTCCCTTTATTTCATTTTCTTGCCTGATTGCTATAGCAAGTGTTTCATGAATTACAGTGAATAAGAGAGGTGAGAATGGACAACTTGTTGTATTCCTGATTTGAGAAGAAACAATTCCAAATTTTCTTCATTTACTATATTTGCAACAGTTTGGTATATATGGCTTCTATGAATTTAAGATAAGGCCCTTCTATACCTATTTTTCTCAGAGTTTATTTTTTTTTAACATGAAAGGATGTTGAATTTTTTAAAGGCTTTTCTGCATCAGTTGAGATGATTTATTTTTGCTTTTGTTGATGTAGTGTGTTACACTGATTGATTTATGTATGTCGAACCAGCCTTGCATCTGAGGAATTAAGCCTGCTTGATCATGGTGTATGATCTTTCTGATTACTTGTTGGATTCTACTTGCCAGAATCTTATTAAGAATTTTTGCATCTACATTCATTAAGGATATTGGTCTCTAATTTTCCTTCCTGGTTAAGTCTATCTGGTTTTGGGACTAAGGTGATCTTAGCTTCCAGATAAGGGTTTGGTAGTTTTCCTTGTCTTTCAACTTAATGGAACAGTGTGAGAAGAATTGGAGTTAGGTCTTCCCTGAAATGCTAAAAAAATTCTTCTATGAAGCTATCTTGTCCTGGGTTTTTATTTGTAGTTCGAGCTTTTATGATTGCTTCAATTTCTGTGTGTTTAATGGAGTTGTTGAAGATTTTTATGTGTTCTTCATTCAATTTTGGTATTTTGTATTTCTCTAGGAAGTCATCACTTCTTCCCAGTTCTCTCACTTGTCAGAATATAGGTGTTGAAAATAATTTCTGGTAATATTCTGAATTTCTGCAGAGTCTGTTGTAATTTCACCCTTTTCATTTCTAATTACATTAATCTGTGCTTTCCCCCCTTCTTTTGGTGAGTTTAGCTAGATGTTTGTCAGTCTTGTTTATTCTTTTGGTGAACCAGCTCTTTGACTCATTCAACATTTTTATTGTCATTCTGATTTCAAGTTCATTAATTTCAGATCTGATCTTTATAATTTCTTTTACGAACTCACTGAGAAAGATCTCAGAAGAATAATCTCATTATCAATAGCCCAGCAAAAATTTAAATACCTAGTAGTATACCTAACCAAGGAAATGAAAGACCTATGTTTAAAAAATTATATTATACTGAAGAAAGAAGCTGTAGATGACATTAGAACATGGACAGACATTCTCTGTTCTTGGATAGGCAGAATCAATATAGTTAAAATGACTGTACTGCCAAAATAAATATGCAAATTTAATACAATTCCTATAAAAATACCAACAGTTTTTTTCACAGAGCTTGAAAAAAAAAATCTTTAAATTCATGTGGAACAAAAGAAAACCTAGAATAGCCAAAGCAGTCTTAACAGGACTACAGCAGAAGGTATCACTATTTGCAAACATCAAGTTATACTATGAAGCAATAGTTGTAAAAACTATATGGCACTCACACAAAAACAGACAGGTAGACTAGTGGAACAGAATTGAGGAGGCAGAAACTCAGATACCCTCAGCTCCTAGTCTTCAGTGAAGGAGCCAAAAGCATACACTGGACAAAGGATGGCCTCTCCAACAAATGGTGCTGGGAAAACTGGACATCCACCCGCAGAAGAATGAATCTAGACACTTACCTGTCATCATGCACCGGAACCAAATTAAAGTGGATCAAAGACCTAGATATTAGTACTGAAACGCTAAACCTTCTGGAAGACAAATTAGGCACACGTCTAAAAGATAGGTATAGGCAAAGATTTTCTTAAAGACACCAAAAGCAAAAGAAATAACCCCCAGTGTTAACAAATGGTATTATGTCAAATTAAAAACTTTCTGCACAACAAAGGAAATTATCAGCAGTGTAAAAAATAACTGACAGACTGGGAAAAGATATTCATCCTGAATGCCTCAGGTAGGAGGCTCATAACCAGAGTATATAGGAGATTGAAGAAGAGTAAGCTTTCAAAATCAAAGACCCTATTGAAAAATGGGGAGAAGTACTAAGTAGGCAGTTCTTATCAGTAAGTACATGAAAAGATGTTCAACATCCTTAGCCATAAGAGAAATACAAATCAATATATCATTAAGATACCGTCTAACTCCAGAGAGATTTGTGTATATCAAGAACACAAAGAGGAATCGGTGCTGGTGAGGCTGTTGGGAAAAAGGAACCCTCTTGCACTGCTGGTGGGAATGTAAACTGGTACAAACCTCTATGGAAAGCAGTACAGAAGTCTCTCAAATGACTGGAAATAAATAACCCCTTCAATCCTGCAATACCTGTTCTGAGAATTTTCCCAAAAGAGTTAAAAACAACACATAGCAGAGTTACATGTATACCCATGTTCATAGCTGCACAACTAACAATATCTAAAATGTGGAAGGCACCAAAATACCCATTAGCAGACCTATGGATACATAAATTGTGGTATTTGTGCACAATGGAATACTACTCGGGGCTGGAGGAATGGCTTAGCTGTTAAAGCACTTGCCTAGCAAGCGCTAAGTACCCCAGTTTGATTCCCCAGCACCACATACGCTGGATGTGGTGGCACATGCCTGTAATCCCAGCATTCGGGAGGCTAAGACAGGAGGATTGCCATTAGTCCAAGGCCAGCCTGGACTCTGAAGTGAGTTCAGGACCAGGCTGGACTAGAGTGAGACCCTGTCTTTAAAAAAAAAAAAAAAAAAAAAAAACAATGGAATACTACTCATCTATAAAGACAGATAGGTTGGAGGGTTTTGTACATAAATGGAGGCAACTTGAGACCATCATGCTCAGTGAAGCAAATCAAAACCAGAAGGTTAAATATCAAATGGTTTCTCCAGTATGAGAAACCAGATCACAATTATTTTGTGGAACTAACTGAGGGGAATAATGTGAACTGGAGGGGAGGGAGACAGGATGGAATGGTCGAAAAGGGATAGGGGAAGGATTTGCAATTTTGCGACGATATGCATGTGCACGAAATACTCAAGATCAATGTAAACTTTATGTTTTGCAGTGATACATATCAATAAAATGGGGGAAAATGTGAGGAGATGAAGATGAATGGGCACTGATGTGGCAGCGTTAGAGGTGGGAGGGGTGGAGATGGAGCAGGGAAAGTGGCTTGTGCAGAGTTTCTGTCATATGTGTAAGCGTTTTCTGCACCCCGGCATCTCCTCCAGGCAGAATAATTCTGTCTTATGTCCCTCCTTCACCTCTGGGGTTATGTAAGCTGGTCTGTGTTCTCTTCATAGAGGTAAGTACAGGAAATTTCTTAAAATACACTTTAGTAAAAGAAATACAATTTTTAACTTGTATATTTATATAACATATGTTATCATAGTGATTAAGTCCTCAAATTAAAATTCCAATGAGGGCTTTTATTCAAAATTATATCGTGGTTTATTACATGGTGAATATTGCTTCTAATGGGTTAGACCCACACAGTACCTTTTTATTAAGGAATCAAATTATTCTAGTAGGCGGCTGCTTAGCTGCGTAGAGGTTAAGGGCAGACAGATGGCTTGTGAATTTTGGCTCTTGCACAGCTTTGTGACTTTGGGCAAGGTTTTTAACCTTTTTAATTTATATACTTATCTACAAAATGGAGGTAATTTGTATTGAGACATTATGAAGATTAAATATCACATATTATATAGTATCTAATGTGGAATCTTGTGTGAAAGACATCAGAAATTTTTAGTATTCTTACACTTTCCTCCCCATAGGATTGAGAATTGGCTTTAGTTTTATTGCTTCATTTTGCAGATAGAGAAGTAGAAGCAAAAATAATGGATTTGTCAAATATCCCAGCAGAATCATGTCCTGTTAACTTCCAGTTTGTTCTTCTGGCCACTGACTCTGTTAAACCTGCATCTACAGGCAGCTCTGCTGGAGGGAATATTCCTATTTGGGGCTGTTGAAAGATGCCGGTTCTATGGCAGTTTGACTTATTCAGTGTCTCTATGGGAAAGCACTAGGTCTACTTTGAACTCTCACTGGTGAGTTGTGTAATGTTGGTCAAGTCATTAGAGAACTCTGGGCCTCGATGCTTTCATGACAGTTGGATTTCACTTCTCTTCCAGGACTTAAGTTCTTTCATCTCCTGTTATTATCTCTATTCTTGCCTATTTTTACCACTAAATTCTGTGGGTGGGGAAGACAGAGGTGCATCTCTTTTACCTGGTATCCTACGCAGTGTTTCTTCCACTGCCTTATTATCTTACTGAATAGGAAACCTTGGCCAGATTTGGTAGAAGAGAGTGTGATAATTCATAGAAGAGTTAACAATCTGTTACTGAAACTGATTATATAGACATGCATACTGCTCACACCCTTACACAGTTGCCCCTCAAGATGTCACCATGGAAGGAGAAAGATGTGATCAGTTTAATCTACAGCGCCCTTTCCAAGTGGGCAAAATTTTCAAAGGTTTTCTGTTATCAGTGTGAAAATAGCTTGTTATATTTATTCATTTATTTGTTTATTGTTCTCTTTTCTACCAGTATGAGCACCACAAGAACCAGAACCTGTATGTCTTGTTCTCCACCACATCCACTGTGCAAAAATAGTTCTTAACCATGAAAAGACTTCAACAAACATTTTTTTTTTGAGTAACTTAAAATGAATAAACAGGAAGCTATCACCTATCCCTCCATCTGGTTACCTGTAGGCTGACTCCCTGAAGATGACATGCTTCTGGCTATTATTACCACTAGGTCACTAGTATGAGCAAATTACTTTGTCTCCTGAGGGCTAAGAAGGAGCTGTTAGGACCATTATGAATGGGTCCTGGGGCACCTGTGAACAACCACATCATTCGATTGGGGAATTCCAGTAAGATCCAAACTACGGGGGCCTGTTAATGAAAGAGCTGAGGGAAATAGGAGTTGGGTTTAATAACTCTAAATCAGGAAACAGAAGCTAGATCTAATTGCTCTGAACAGAGTTTACATAAGAAAGATAAGTTTCTTCTAATATTATTTCCAAATTACCTCCTACCCTGACTGAATGTAGGCTTTCTACCCTAACCTCAGTATTTTTTTTTTTTTTTGACACAGGTTCTCACTTTGTAGTTCAAGCTAGCCCTGTGGCCTCAAGCTCATGGCAGTCTCCTGCCTCAGCCTTCTGAGTGCTGGACTACCGTGTATCCCACCACACTTGGCAAAACCTAATGCATCTTTAGTCTTCCTTCTGTAGTTACTCTTGTCACTCCTTATATATTTCAATTTATTTTTTCAATCATTAGTTCACATTTTCTTTCATTCCTAGGTCACATTTTCACTCTTCTGTTCATCCTCTGGAAAGGAGTGGCCTCGTGCCTAAGATTAAGCTTAACAAAAGGTTAAATTTCCTTCTACTTCCAACGGCTCAAAGCTCAGTTTGTACCCAATAATTCTGAGTGGGAAATAACCTCTCTTTTTTCTATCTAAGACACCTGGGAATTTTGCACACTACGGTTTTCCTGTTTAGCATTTAATTTCATATTGTTGATACAGTATTTTATTTCATTGAATACATGCTCTGAATGGATACAACTCTACATGGAAACCAAGATTTCTTCATTTGCAATATAGGTCTCACTTTCCCTTTGTTTCTTGATTTCAATTTTTCTGTGTCTGTGTTTGTCAAAAAGTGACTGCAGCCATGATATGAATGACGGTTCTTCAGAGAGTAGTCTGCCTCCAAATAATTCATGGTTCTCTTATGGGACACTCAGTAGCAATATGTAAAAATTCCAGCCTTTTAAATCTTTAGGGAGTTACTATTGAATGAAAACTCAGGGAAGGGAAAGTGATAATTCAAGTGTTAAGCACTGGAATCTGGCAGAAAATACTTTTGTTTTTATGTGTCTACAAAGTTTATTTGGACTATTTTATTTAACTTTGCCATATGGACATATTTTATACTACTATATCATCAAGTGACCATTCCATGATTCATTTACCTATTTCCTCATTACTGATTGCCTTTAACTTTTTGCAAATTACTTTTTTAGTTATATTTATGAATATGTCTTGTGATCTTTTTGCTAGGCAAAATGTAATGCCAGTATTACTGAATATAGGGATTACTGGAGATTTTATTATGTAATGCAGCTTCTACATAGCTTTCTATCTCTAGACTTCGGAGGCTGTGAATCCAGGGAAGGAGAGACTGAGCCTGTCAGTGTTGCCAGCCATGACTGTTTTGGAATTACTTTATAAGTCTTTTAAAAATTAATATGATAGGCACATTCCTCAGAGATTTTTAATGCCTCCAAGGTAAGTTGATCAGCTTCAAGTTCCAAGTCTGATAATTCTTTTAAAATCTCTTGATGAAACAATAATTTGAAAGGAAGGTGATATTGAGGGAACAGTTATGTAATATGTCAAAATCCAGAGCCAATGGGCTTATCCTTCACTTGATTGTAGGGGAGTAATGGTTGCTAAGTGAGAGTGAAAAGGCAAGAGCTCTTGTAGTCCCTGGACCTGGCTCTTTGAAGATCTTAGCATGAAGGAATGACATCAGAAAATTCCTGAGTATAAAAAATTGGGATTGGGGGTCGAGGGGAGGATCACTTCCCTGTGAAAAAAATTAGGCAAAGGCGGTCAGGTCCTGTGAGTACTTGGCATATAGCTGGGAGAAATTCTACAGAGATATTGGCAGAAGGCAGAAAGTGAATGAATGTGGAGAGAGCTCCTGTTCCTTTGTACTCTGTGCTTGAAATCAGAAGACCAAGAACAGTCCTGTTGTGATTGGAAGGATTTACAAAGGGACCAAGAGAAAAGGCTTTTTTTAGCAGTAGAGGACCAATGGTAAACAGAACTATGGACCCTACCCAAGACTGGATGCCTGAGAGTTAGCCCCTTCTCTACTCAAAGTCTAGCATCACATTGGCTCAGTGGTCACAGTCCAGGGCAAGGCCTAGACCAGTTTTTACCTCAGAGAGGCATTGGAGAGCTCTGAGATTTAAGAGCTTCATTTTTCTCTATTCACACTGTCACGAGGTTATACAAATCATATATCTAATGTACCCACATGCTCTCTTGGAGAATTAGAAAGGGAAAAGAATACAATCTCAGATATATGAGCATTTACTGTGGTCATCTGAGCATTTACCTTGGTCATCTAGCACTTTTTAGGATTGAATTTAGGGAATGGACCAGATTTCAGCAATTGACCATAGGAGACACTTGATAGCGAGCCCAAAAGCTGATGATCTCTTTCATTCATTCATGGTTTTTAAAATGTTAACTTAATTGATTAACTTTTTTTGAGACATGGTTTATCTAAGTTATCAGGCTGGTCTTAATCTCATCTTCATCCTGCCTTTTTCTACCTTAAAAAACAAAACTATTTTTATTAGGATTTATGTTCATAATATGAACAATCAGCTTGAGCATCTGGTGCATATACACATCACATCTTTATCATTTTCATTTTACTTTCTCCTTCCCAGCTCCTCTTTCTCCCATATCCCATTTCCCTTTCCACAAAGTCTATCTTCCTGTTTTCTTCCATCTTAATTTTATTTTGCTCTATCACTTTTTTATATTTTGGTCTTCTCATGTTAGAGAAACTATATAATATTTAACCTTCTATGTCTGGTTCATTTTGCTAAGCCGAATGGTCTCAAGGTACATACATTTTCCTAAAAATGACTCAAATTTATTCTTATATATGACGTAGTAGTACTCCGTTGTACAAATATACCATATCTTCTTTATCTGTCCATCTGCTGATGGACATATTGGCTGCTTTCAGCATTTAGCCGTTTTCACTTGTGCTCCCATAAAGACGGGTATGCCTGTATAGCTCTGGTATAATGACTTTACCTCTTTTGGGAAGATACCCAGAAGAGGTATAGCTGGGTCAAATGGAATATCTATTTTCAGTTTCTGAGAAATCTCAATAATGCTTTCCATAATGGTTGTACCAGTTTCTAGTCCCATCAACAATGTAGCAGGGTTCCTTTTTCCCTGCAACCTCACCAGGCTGATCTTTGAATTCTGGATATCAGTCATTCTTACTGGAGTTACATGGAATCTCAGTATTGTTTTGATTTGCATTTCTCTGATGGCTGAAGATGTCCAGTTGTTTCTGTTTCATGAAATTGGGTGCACCAACATTGAGTGCATAATTGTGAGCTTGTCCTGTTGGATTCTTTTTCTCCCATTTTATTGATATGTATAAATGCAATACATGATGTTTACATTGATCTTGAGTATTTTGTGCGTATACATATTGGGGCAAAATTACAAAACCTTCCCCTCTCCCTTTTTGACCCACCTACCTCCTCACCACTCCAGTTTCCATTATTCCTTTCAATTAGTTCTATGAAATAATTGTGATCTGGGTTTCTCATATTAGAGAAACCATTTGGTATTTCACGTTCTGCTTCTGACATCAATGAGCAAAATGGTCTCAATTTGCATTTGTTTACCTACAGAACCCTCCAATCTATCTTTTTATAGATGAGTAATATTCTGTTGTGTATAAACACCAGTTTATGTATCCATTGGTCTGTTGGGGAGTATATGGGTGTCTTCCACATTTTAGCTATTGTTAATTGTGCAGCTGTGAACATGGGTATACATGTGTATCTGTTAAGTGTTATTTTTAACTCTTTTGGGACAATTCCCAGAAAAGATATCACTGGATCGAAGGGGATATTTATTTCTGGTTTTTTGTGAAACTTCCATACTGCCCTTCATAGTGGTTGTACCAGTTTACATTCCCACCAGCAGTGCAGGAGGGTTCCTTTTTCCCAACAGCCTTGCCAGCACTGATTACTCTTTGTGTTCTTGGTATGAACAAATCACTCCGGAGTTAAATGGTATCTTAATGATATATTGATTTGCATTTCTCTTATGGCTAAGAATGTTGCACATCTTTTCAAGTACTTATGGCCCTTTGAACTTCATCTAAGAACTGCTTATTTGTTTCTTCTGTCCATTTTTCAATAGGTTCTTTGATTTTGAGGGGCTTCCTTTTCATCAGTTCCCAATGTATTCTGGTGAATATTTTTCCCATTCTGTTGGGTTTTTATTTTTTATACTGTTGATTTCCTTTGCTGTGCAGAAAGTTTTTAATTTGACATAATCCCATTTGTTAACTCTGGGGGCTATTTCTTTTGTTTTTGCTGTTTTATTAAAAAGTCCTTGGCTACACCTATATCTTTTAGGTATTTGTCTAATTTGTCTTCTATAAGGTTCAGTGTTTCAGTTTTAATATCTAGGTCTTTCATTCATTATGTTTTGATTTTGGTGCATGATGACAGATGTGCGTCTATATTCATTCTTCTGCATGTGTATGTCCAGTTCTCCCAGCACCATTTGTTGAAGAGTTTATCCTCTATCCGGTGTATGCTTTTGGCTCCTTTGTCGAAGACTAGGTAGCTGAGGTCATTTGAGTTTGTCTCTGCATCCTTAATTCTATTCCACTGGTCTACCTGTCTGTTTTTGTGCCTGTACTATATAGTTTTCACAGCTATTGCTTTAACTTGATGTCTGCAATTGTGGTGCCTTCTGCCTTAGTCTTGTTATTTCTGATTGCTTTGGCTATTCCAGGTCTCCTTCAGTTTCATATGAATTTAAGAATTATTTTTTTCAAGTTCTGTGAGAAAAGTTGTTGATATTTTGATATGAATTACACTGAATCAGTTTTGGCAGGATAGTCATTTTTTATTTCTCATGTCTTTTAATATAACGATGACACGAGACAAATGACAATGCAAATATCTACTACTATTAATTAAGAATAAATGTACTTGGCTATATGCTGTTATTTGTACTACTTTGCTTTTTTTCTTTTTCTTTTTTTCCCATTTTATTGATATGTATAAGTGCACAATTTAAGGTTTACAATGAAGTTTAGCATTTTGTGCACCTACATATCTTGTCAAGGTGACAAGTACTTTCCCACTTTCCTTTTGTCCCTCTCCCTACCAATCCTTCCCTCCCTCCCCACCCTAACCCCCTGTTTTACTTTGTTTTTTGTTTAAGTTCCATGATATAGTTGTGATGTGGGACTCTCATATCAGAGAGACTATTCAATGTTTCACTTTCTGCTTCTGACTCACTTCACTAAGCATGATGTTCTCAAGCTTCTTCCATTTGCCAGTAAAAGCCTCCCTGCTGTTGAACTTTATAGTTGCATAGATAGTCATTTTGACTATATTGATTTTGCCTGTTCAAGAACAGGGGATACTGCGAATAAGGATAGCCTTTTACCTGTATGAGTGTCCATCTTTGTTCTTCTGGTCTCTCTCTCTCTCTCTCTCTCTCTCTCTCTCTCTCTCTCTCTCTCTTTTGGTTTGAGAAATGTGCTGTGTCTAAGAATAATATAGTATTACTGCTTTTTTGGGGCATGGAGTACTAATTTATATCTTTTTACCTCAGTTTATGTTGGATGAAATGTGTCTCTTGCAGACAACAAATGGTTGCTTTTTGTTTTTTGACTCAATCCACTGTTCTTTTCATTGATGAGTTAAAACCATTAACTTTGAGAGTTGTTAGTGTAAGATATTTGCTGAATGTTGTCATTGTCTTGTTTTTTAGGCATTCATTCTTTGATGCTATCTCTTTTTAAAGTTCTTTTATGTTGCTCTTTGTCTTTAAGATTCACTTAAATATTTTCTGGAAACATGGTCTCATGGTTATAAAGTTCTTTAGGATTTCTCTGCTGTGAAAAATTTGTACTTATACTTCAATTTTCAGAGATAATTTTGCCAGATACACCAATCTGAGTTGACATTTGCTTTCTTTTAAAGCTTGGAATATTTCATTACAGGTTTTCCTTGTCTTTAAGTTTTGCATTGAGAAATCTGCAGTTGTTTGTATGGACTTGCCTTGGTAGAGTACTGTTTCTTGCTTAGTGCTTTTAATTTTTAATTTTTTTTTTTGAGACAGGGTCCTCCTCTGTAGCCCAGGCTGGTTCCTGAGATTTTAGTATTCAATCCTTGTTTTGAATTGTTGACATTTTGATTATGATGTGGTGTGGAAAGGTTTCTGATTAATGGTCAAGATTACTTGGTGTTCTCTATATGCCTCTTGTACCTGAACATTCATTTCTTTTCTTAGATTCAGAAAGTTTTCTGCCTTGATTTCAGTGATTAAATTCTTTATGCCTTTTGTGTTGGTCTCTGTTCTCTTTCTCTCATACCCATAATTCTGAAGTTGGTTTTCTTTGAATCATCTGGTTGCTCTTGTATCCAGGTATCTTGCTGTATAGCTGTTATGAGAATTTCCCTGTGCATCGTTTAATTTGTTTATTAATTTTGTATTCAAAGTTTGATACTCTGTTGTTACAATGTTCAAGCCATCTTCCCTTGCTTTCAATTGAATTTTTATATCTTCTTGATTTTTTTTTGCTGTTTTCCACTCCTATACCAAAACATTCCTTCATATATTGTGTAGCCTTGTTTGTCTCAACCAGCTTTTTGTTTGTGTCTTCTATAAACTCTGGAATTTTTTTCACTGTGACTATTATCTGTTGAATATAAACTCACTAATCATTTTTGTACTTTTTTTGAGTATGTCTTGTTTGAACTGACCATTTACCTGGTCCATTTGTTTTATGACTTCCTTTTCTACAAGTTTTACCATTTGAGGACCCATAATATAGCTTCTGTTGAGTGAGGCATTTCTGCATGTGTAACTATTGCTTTGTCTTCTCATGATTCTATTACTAAAGATTGTTGATCTGTTAAAAGGTTAAAAAAATCTGTCTCTGAAAAAACTATTGAGATAAATCCAAAGCTTTCAGTTTATTGAGTTATTAGGACAAATAGTTTGTCTCTTTCTCTCTCTTTTTGTGGTGTGGCAGCTGTTTGCCAGATATAGGAGAGGGGAGAGTAGATGTTGCTGTCTGTTTTTGCTTCTCTGCTCAGTCTTAGTTATGTGCCATTGATGAGAACTATCTCTTCACTTCCCATGCTTGAATTTGCAGAGGTGTGTCTTGCTGGAGGGTTTTCATTTTAATGGCCCAGGTGAGGCCTTTCTCTGAATGCATATGAATGTGGGTGAGGGGAGCCTAAATTCCACTGGGTGCTATGCTGGGAATAGACAGTGAAGGGGACCTAATAATTGCCTCCAACTTGTGTTTACACACAGCCCCTTCAGCAGACCTCGTCTTTTTGTCCTGTCTTCTCTTCTGCACCCACTGGAACCTGTTCTCCCTGAGGCCCAAACTATTCCCGAGGTTGGTGGTCTGTTCTCCCTTCTCTGTAACTATCTGTCGTGCCCACTTCCTCCTAGGTACTGGTTATAAGTCTCCTGAACGTCTCTGGTGTGTAACTCATCTGTGGCTTCTTTAACCTACAACAGTTCGAAGTTGAGCTCTTTTCAAAATGACTCTGTCTTTGTCACTTCCTACTATGACACTGCCAATAATTGCTTCTCCCACGCTGGTCTGCTGAGCTGTATGGAGGCCTTTTCAAGGGGAAGCTCACAGTGTGTTTGCACTTTGCGCTGCTCACAGGCTGGCTTCTCCAGGAAGCCTTCTGCTTGGAACTATATATTCCTGTGGTTCCAGGCTCTGGACTTACTTTGCATCAGTGGTTGATGCTATTTGATGTCACTATTGGCCCTTCCTAGGTGACCGGGGGCAGTTTCCTGGTCTGGCATGTGTCCCTTAGACTCTGATGCATCCTTGAGGTTTCCAATCTTCCCGTTAATATTCTGGTGTCTCCTTCCCTGTCTAGGCTAAGTTGAGAAGAGAGCAGATAGGTTGGTTTTTTTAAAAAACTATTTCTCAACTTTTTTATGAGCCTGTGAGGAGACAGTGAGCAGGAAGCTTACTCAGCTTGCCATCTCTTTCAGATAAGAAGTATTTGTTCTGTCATTTAGCATTTTTGGAGCTAGTTTTAAATTAATACATGTAAATGCCAAAGAGTTTTATGAGTTATATATCTTGACTGTTTCCTTACACCAATCTCTGTTTATTTATAATCTTTTTAAGTGTTAAGATATTCACTGTTGCTGAAAGCAGTGGACACTTGTGACATCTGACCTCCATGAAAGCCATAATTTTTCTTAAAATGTTTCTTTTATCCCTAGCCTTTTCACTTTTGGGTCCAGTTTCAAATAATAATAGTCTTAAAACATCAATTATACAAGTACTGAAATACATTAGCTTTATGTCTAAATGACATCTTCTTTTATTATAACCAGTATAACTATTGATAGCCAGGGAAGTTGTCTCAGCTGCCCTGAGAATTTTCAAAGATTTAAAGGGATTGGGCTTTGGAGAATTTTTCCCCTTTATAATCATTACCTGGTTGCAAACGTCTGTAGGGCATATAGTTGTTTCTTAACATTGTCTAGTGGATCGATACAATGCTTTTATGTACGTTAGATTAGAAACCTATGGCTTTCAATCCCCTGACGTGTACTTTAGGATTAGAGCTGAAGTCTAATGCACAGTCCATGACCATCCAGTGCCGGGTCACACTTCACAGGTCACATCAGTGGTTACTCAGGTGCAATAGGATCCTGGCAACTTTAACGGGGAAGCCACGGGCCCTCTCCGTCATCTCAGATGGGGTGCCCTCCCTTCCTCGCCCAGCCAGGTGTGACGCTGCCTGGCAGCAGCATGGCAGATGAAAGGATGTTGGGCAGGCATTGAATTTAAATCTTCGGGGATAGCAGGGGAGTAGGGCAGCGCAGTGCTGGTAAAAGCTGTCATGTGCTTTTCTTACAAGTCTGTTTTGTTGTAAAAGACTCTGGGCTGGCCACATATGAATCATGCTGACTAGTCCAGAACAAACACACGGTGGTAGTGTGAAGTGTGGCTGCTCTTGTGGGTATGGCCTCTGTTCTATGGTTGCAAAACTACCCAAGAACATCTTATGATAAAGTTCAAATCAGCTCAATTGTTGTCCCTAAACGGTGCAAAAGGGGAGCAATTTGTCAACATGTTCATGGGGGGCGGGGGCGGGCAAAGGCTGATCATCTAGACCATGAGAGGACAATATTTTTCTTGTCATAAGATCTATAAAATTGGACCCTTGGTTATTGTAACCTTGTTTTATTGCAACAAGTTTCAGAATATACTGGGTATGTTTTCTCAGGATTAAAAAAATCATGCATCTGAAAGATATTATATGAAAGTATCATAAAAGATTATATTTGTATCTGTAGGCATAGCATCTATGAAGACATGGACATAAGATAGGTGACATAGATTCATAAATTTCATAGATTTCATAAATAATATACTTTATTACCACCTAGACTTAATTTGTTTGCTAATATTTTCTGTTCTGTCATTTTTGTTTATTGAATGCCACTTGAGATGGACTCTACAAAATTCCCCCTTTTGAGTAATGCAGCAGATTAGGTTTTATGAAGATGCATGTACACATCTACACAACAAACATGAAAAATATTAAGGCACTGTTTGTATTATATAAATATAAAAAACGACATCCACTTGTCATTCATAAAGCATAACTAACATTTTCACCAGCAGATACCAACAGATACTCAGCCTTTCTGGAGAAATCTATCAACATCCAAGTGGATCACTTGACCCAGCTTATAACTCTCAAGTTTTCTAAAGGCCGCTAAGTGTTTTGCATACTTTCTATTATAAAAAGTAATACCTCTCTTCAAGGTATTGTTAAAAATCCTTCCAAAATTTTACTTAGAAATACATATTATTTCTTTTTAAGTGAAAATTTTATTTTTTTAATTTAAATATCACATCCATATTCCCTTCTGTTTTATCTGAGTGGAGAGCTTGTGACTGCTCTGACAAATGGCATATGTCAGAAATAATGCTTTGTGACTTCCAAGGCTAGGTAATAATACGGTGCCTGCCTAGGTCTCTCTTCAAATATTTGCCCTTGGGACCTAGCCACCATAATGTGAGAAAGCTCAGATGAACCCAGGTAGGCAGAAAGAGCAATAGAGGAGCTAATGACCCCAGCTGACAACCAGTACCAACTGTCACACTCAGATTAATGTTCCAGCTTCACCCTTTAAGTCTTCTGGCTGAGATTCCAGAGAACATCGTAGGGCAAACACAACCCTTCCCTGCTGTACTTTTTGCAAGTTCTTACTTCACAGAAACCGTGAGAGAGAATAAATGGTTATTGTTGTTTCAAGTCACCGTATTTTGGAGTGATTGGTTATACAGCGTGGTAACTGGATTACAAAAGCTTTACTGAGGCTTATTTAGTATGCTGCTTTGGAGAAATATAGATTAGTCTCAACCTCTGATTTATGTAAACATTCCTCATTATATAAATCAGATTTTATGTAGATTAGATTTTATGTAAATCAGAACTGTTGACAAATTCTCTGGCCACCTGACCTCTTGCAGGTATAGAGGACAAATTCTTTTCTATACCTTGAAATTAGAGCTTTATTCAAGAAACTTTTATGAAATTTCTAGGCTGATCTCTATTATATGTTGTTTTTAACTGTTTTGGAAAGATTCCCAGAAGAGGTATTGCTGAATAAAATGGAGTATTTATTTTCCTTTTGCGGAATCTCCATACTGCCCTTCCATTGTGGTTGTACAAGTTTATAGTCCCAAGAGTCATTTAAAACCTCCCCACAACAACTTCACCAGCATTGAGTGCTGTTTGAGTTCTTGATAAATGCCATTCTCTCTGGGGTTAGATGATATCTTAGTAATGTTTTGATTTGCCTTTCTCCAGTGGCTAAGGGTATTGAATATCTTTCCAGGTATTTGCTGGACATTTGAAGTTCTTCATCTGAGAACCGCCGATTCATTTCCGCTGCCCAGTTTTCAATCAGGTCTTTCATTTTGAGGGGTCTGTTTTTCTTCTGTTTCTTGTATGTTCTAGTTAGCCTCCTGTACGAGATATAGGTGATAAAATCCATTCTCTTGGTTCTCTTTATTCTGTTGATGGTTTTCTTTGCTAAGCTTTTTAATATGATATAATCACATTTGTTGATTCTGGGGCTATTTTTTGCATCAGGTGTCCTATTGAGAAAATCTTTGCCCATACCTACATCTTCTAGATTGTTTCCTATTTTTCCTCCAAAGGTTCAGTGTTTCAGTTTTCATATCTAGCTCTTTGATCCATTTTGATTTGATTTTGGCACATAGTGGTGGATGTACGTCTAGATTCATTCTTCTGCATGTGGATAACAAATTCTTTAAGCACCATTTATTGAAGAGGCTGTCCTTTTTCCTGTGCATGTTTCTGGCCTCTTTGTCAAAGATCAGGTAGGGAGGTTACTACTTAAGGTTATCTATGCATCCTTAGTTCTATTCTCTTGGTCAACCTGTCTACTTTTGTGCCAGGGTCATATAGTTTTTTTTTTTTTAAAAAAAATAACTATTGCTTTGTAATATAACTTGATGTCTGGAGTTGTATGACACTTTGTTTTGTCTTGTTACTCAGGTTTGCTTTGGCTGCTGTATGTCTCTTTTGGTTCCAAATGAACTTAAGGGTTATTTTCTCAAGTTCTGTGAAAAAAGTTGTTGATATTTTGATAGGAATTATGTTGAATTTGTATAGCTCCTTGAAAAATTAAATACCTAGGAGTACACCAAACTAAGGAAGTGAAGGACCTCTACAAAGAAAGCTATATTATGCCGAAAAAAGAAACTGAAGAGTACATTAGAAAATGGAAAGACATCCCCTATTCCTGGATAGGCAGAATTAATGCAGTTAAAATGGCTATACTGCCACAACTGACATACAGAAAATATAACTATTTTTGTCTCAGACCCAGGTAGGATTCATCAGAAAAAAGTCTAAGTTAGAAACTCTTGTGCACTTGATGTTTTGAGAGCTAATCTTTAGAGAATATGAGTAAGAGAAACCAGACAGTGCTGGGGAATCAGACAGGAAGGATGAGCTCTTGTTTGAAGTCTGCTGTAGGAAGGCCTGAATTGCCCAGGTTGCACCTAATCTGATTCCACCTTGAGTTTCTGCAATACCTTTGGTATTTGGTGCCAGTCATTAGCCACTGTTTTCCTGGTGAGAGATGTAAACAATCTGTATTTTGAGTGATGTATCTTCTGTTGTGTTCAAGGAAATACCCTGGAAAAGGAAGCATATGGGAGCTGGGAACAGCTCATACTCACAGGAGTGGGTGTAGTGACCCATTGAAGGGAATCCAACTAGGACTACTGATAGCATCCAATGTCTGTCTTCTATTTAAAAAATGTTTAATGTGAAATTTTTTCCCCTTACCTCTGTGGACCATAGCTCTTAATGGTCATTGTTTGATGACTGATAGTCTTCCAGTCTTTTTAAATTGAGAGTGTTATTGAAGGAAAAGAGAAAGGTCAGTCTAATATGATAGACAATAACCCTCATTTTGTTTAAGAAGTCTTATCTTTACTTACTCTCTCTCTCTCTCTCTCTCTCTCTCTCTCTGCCCTGTAAGCCAGCTTCCTCAGGTATTGTGTGGTAAGGCTGGTTGTAGGTCTTCAGGACTGGAAAGGACGGATGGCTTCACACTTGCTTAACAACCCCAGGAGAAAGCTGTCAATACTGATGCTTGTGACATCTCTGTGGGTTACAGTGCAAAGACACCAGCTGGTCTTCCATGGTGACCGTCTGATCTGGTGGTGGGTAACTGCTGTCCATGGATCCCTTTGTGGGCTTTGCGTAGGCTGCCTGCTGGGTCCCCGTGGTTCTGGCCACCCCCCCCCCCCCCCATTGTAGGACATGCCTGCTACTCCTCTAGCTGATAGCTGCCCACGTGGTTGTCTTAGGAGGGAGTTCCAGTGGTGGCAGCGTGGTCTTTTTTCTGTAGAGCCCATGTCTGGGTATCCTTCTTTCCCGCAGGCTGGGAAGGTGACAAGGAGGCAAACCAAACTGAGCAGCAGCCTTTTTTCTACTGCCAAAGGTTTTATTTTTTTAATATCTTCATTCAGACTTGTCTGTTCTGATCACAAAAATGAAACCATTCAATACACATTCCTTTGTATCTTGTCTTTATGACTTAGCATAATGTTTTTGAGACTTAATCGCATTGTTTGTTTGTTTATTTATTTATTTGAGCCAGGGTCTCACTATGGACCCCAGGATGTCCTTGGACTCAAGCAATTCTTCTGTCTCAGCCTCTGGAGTGCTGGCATTACAGGTGTGCGCTACCACACCCAGTTTATGTGGTGCTGGGGAATCAAACTCGGGTACTTAGTGTGTGACATAGCGCTTGCTGAGCCATTCCTCCATTTTCTTAATCACATTGTTGCTTGTGTCAGTAATTCTTTTTTATTGATGGGTAGTATTTTCAAGAGCAAAGTTTTTTTCTTTTCAAAAAAATTCATTCTCCTATTTACGGGCAGGTGGAATGTTTTCAGTTTTGTGCTAACAGAAATATTGCAAAGCATCTGGCTGGCTGAAGATGGAGGCTTACCTTACACCTGCCTCCTGGGGGCAGTGAAATGGAGCTTGAGGATTGCAGTTTGGGAATAGCTTCTTTCAAGGACTATTTTTTTTTCCCTCACAAATTCTCTTTTGGTAACCTCTAATATTCTAGATCCTTTCCACTTCTTTGAGGTATAGTTATTTAATGGATTCTTTGCTGCTCACCTTGGAAGTTAATATTTCATACTGTTTGTCTATATACTTTGGTATCTAATATACATAGTATTGAGGTGTCCCTGTTGAAACTTCTGAACAAACTGTTACTTACTCTTCTTTGAGTTTCTGGTGATGAATCTCCTTGGTGAAAAGGTACTAACGAGGCTAAGTAGATGGGCATTTCAGAAAGAGTGAAGAGGAGGAACTCGCTTGCAATAGTCTGTCGTGTAATCTTCCAGGCTTGTACCAGTGGTGAGGAGCTAATGGCCTACAGAGGTGTGAAAGGAGGTCTTCCGGGAGCAATGCACATGGATATGCATGTGGGCATATGGAATTCTAGGAGAGGTGGTGCTTAAGGTGATTTATTCTAGGTAGAACACGAGATAAACTACTGAGATAATCGTCAAGTGAAATTGATTGTACTGAATTTTAACATTTAATTTTTCTAAGTCTACCAGTTAACCTTGCAAAGTCATTTCGCTAATCCCAAAATATTGGCATGGTTAGCTAAATTATGTTGGATGTAAAGAAATACAAGAGAGCATTTGAATTTAGATGTTCAGCAAAAAAGAATAGCAGATGGAGAAAACCGAAGGACAGATAACACAGTTACACCTCTTTGTCACAGGTTAAGGAAATGGAAACTCCCAAACTCCTGAGGATGGGAAATTATTGCTGTATGTACTGGTCATGTGTTTACTACTAAGGAAGAACACTGTTCTTAAATGCCCATCAGTATTCAAGGAAATAAATTTGTGATTTCTCTTTTTACCTTGACTAACTACGATATTAAGGACATTTTGTAAAGCTTGAGCTTGTCTCCAAAAATTTCCCTTAGTCATTGTGGAACATGATTTGATTTATTTCATAAAGAATTGACTTAATTTCGTAACTCTATAATCAATTTTCTCAATTCATTAGGAAAATGTGATGTGACTTTTACTTCTTTTTGTTTCTTCTAGGGATAAAAATAATAAGATTTTAATCATTTCCAGTGTATCCCCCCTTTATGATCTTGGGAATTGTTGAGGACTTCATTTGTTCTTGATACTAGCGAATGTTTGCCTGGACTCACTTGGTGCACTTATGTGAATTAGAGGGTTAGTCATAGAATAGAGTGATAGTGCCCAAGAAAATGCTATGTAACCAGCCCGTGCTTAGTTAAGTCATCAAATTACTTATAGTTGGGCCTGGAGGTACAGGACCAGAGGAATGCAGCTCAGTGTGAATGCTCTGGGTTCAATACCTAGTACATATATATATATATATATGTAACTATCATTCTTCTGTAAAAAATACAGGAGGACAATGTACTACATAGTAGATAAAAGTAATCAAAGGCAACAGAATAAAAATAAAGGCAAAAAATTAAGTAAAGCTATGGATAAAAGTAGAATACAGAGTTTAATACTGTAAAACTTTGAGGATACTAGTTCTAATATTTGTTTTTGAACTTTCTGGCAACCACTAAAAGATAAAAGTAACCAAGATATAAATTTCAGACATCTATAAGATTAAAGAAGCCAACTATTCAAAGGAAACTATTATCAATTTTGAGAGCAATTTCACCTCGGTCTGAGAATGTAGGATGATGTCATGAATGATGTTCTCAACAACATCTTCCTAGTAAATGCAAATGCTGGAATATTAGCACAATTCAGTAAAAGTATTTTTTTTTGCCCTTGGCTAAAAAGGTTAAGGTACTCCATACATGTAGATATATAGTGTTATGATTCAAACTGAATTGTTTCAAATACCAGAAGAGTGGCTGGACCATTTGTCCTTCAGGCACTTTTCCATAAAATTTATTTCTTTTCATCAAAAGTTAGACAAGTTCTGAGCATCAGTGATTTTGAGGTTATACTCTCTGACAAACACTTGGACTGGAAATATTCTCATATTTGTTATGACTTTCATGTTCTACTGCTCCAGGGATAATATTGACACCCTCTCCTGAAGTCTAAGAAGCTTCATAGGGGAAACCCTACCTCCTTGCAAAGGTAGGTTAAAAAGTTACCCGAGGTCAGAGACATGGTTTTCCTTGGAAAGGAAAATGGAATCTGCCCTGACTCATGCACGGATGCTTATCTGGCATTTCTTAGGTTGATATCATAGAGAACGGCCATCCTAACTTTAATCTGGAAAACATTTCTACATGCCTCTTTCAGCTACCAAGAAGTCTAAAAGTTTTTTCATGGAATATTTAAAAATTTTCAGCTTGAATTTTTCAGATGGAGCAGTTTGCAAAATGTACTTGGTAGTAACTGAATGGATCAGCTTTCTGTATTGGACCAGTTGTTTTCAGTGATGGAGACAATTGCCGTATTCTTTCAGCTTTGGAGAAGCTGGGCATGCTTTTCTTCTTGAAAACCATACAAACTAGGCACATACACCTGCTGGACATACCTTGGTATGGTAAAAGGACAAAACCCCTTGGGGGATATTTTCACATGGGAACTTGTCTAAATTGATAGGTTTACAAAGGTTTTTTTCTATTAAAAAACCCAACTCTGTTTATATAGTCTCAGACTTATCAATGTAGCGGATAAGGTGTGTTCATTTCACAGATGGACGTACATGGGGAATAATTCTGATCTGCGTCTTGTGCATAATAACAGACTCAGGTTTAGAACGTATTTAGAACATATTTAGAACATATCTGACCAGCCTCAACTGTGCTCTTAGACTAAGAGATTCTCATAGTGATTGCTGAGTTCAAGCATCAGCCATGTAATTGGTCCTGCACATCTTAGGATCTCTTTTTTTGTGGTGTCTGTGTATTTCATAGACAAACAAATCCTGCTATAATTTTTTTAAATGAAGTTAAGAACTTACTTGTGGAATGTATCTTTTTGTCCTCTCTTTACTTGGCAACTCTATCATTTAATATTTATTAATATTAATTAGCTCATATTTAATTATTAATGATCAAGAATTGACTTTAAAGAAATCCTAGAGTGCTTTCTTCTTCTATCTTTCCATTGTTATCTTGAGAGCCAAACTGTAGTTCAGACACTTTAGTCACAAATAGGCCTAGAACTAAGGAAAATTTCCCCTAATAAATATATAGGATAACCTTATTGGAAGTATTAGTTGGAAATTGTTTTTATTTTCCCCTGGCTTTTACTCAAGGGAAACTGCACATGATGCTTAAAAAACAAAACAAAACAAAACAAAACAAACAAAAAAAAACTGGTCTGGTTGAAGGACCAACTGAAGGTTGCCTTCGGAGGACTGGAGTCTCCCTGTCCTGGCTGGCTGGCTCTGTCTACATCCCTTTGGGATATTTTCATCCCTCTAATTCCAGCACTCAGTCATCTTCGTTTCCAGTGCAGGTCTGAGCTAAGAGCTGTGCCTTCATGTGCTTCTTCCCTCAATGACAGTGCACCCCCTCAGTCTTGGGCACTGTCAGAATGGGAAGACCCAGTGTCATGGAGTTGTCAGTCTACTTCACATGAGAGATGGGTGCGTGGATGTGGGTATGTATTTTTACCAAAATTAAGTCCAGAAAGACTTGGTATCTTGGATAGTAGGAATATTAAATCTGGACATCAGTGATTACTGCTAAATAAATATATTGTGAAAAATAATATGTATACTGGTTTTAGATAATTAAAACTCGAGAGTAGTAGTCAACAATCAAACGCTCGAGTTGAATATCATTCACTGTCTCTGTCCATCTGTGTTAGTGTAAAATATCTCTACTTTTTCTACTCAGAAATAGAATAAATATAGGAAAGTTATCTGGCACATGAAAACCACTTGGCAGGTCTGAAAGTTTCAGTGGCTCAGAGGAATACTGGACTTTGTTAACTGCTAGAAGAAGGGTTAGCAAGTGGGAAAAATGGGAGAAATGGAGACTTCATGAGTGAAGGCAGGAGGACAGAAACTGCTTGTTGAGAAAAAAAGCTGACTAGGGATTTAATGCTTTTCCCTTTTGTTCATGGAAGTTTTAGCTAGACAAAATATTTTTGTGCAGTGAGACCTAAAGCTTTTCTTCAGGGCATAAATACCAGTTATCAACAGTAGGGGCACCATATCTGGCTTTTCACTTCCTCTCAACTTGGCATTTTCTCACAGGGATGTAACTTGGAAGAGAACTCTATAAGGGTAAAAAATTGTTACATTTTGTGGACTGTCCTATCCTACCTCCAAATAACAGAAACTCACTAATAGTCCTCTGAGAAAAAGGCCCAGATTACCTAAAAGGCTACAAGAAGGAATCAGCACTGTGCCACTCTTTGTGTTTCCCATCTATGATTATCACGGAACTGTTACCTCTCCCAGCTGCTGGTTTATTAAGCTGGCTGAAATTTTCCATGCATCCACATTAGTAGGACCAGTACTAGTCAGATATTCCTGTGCATTCCTCTTTTACCTACCTTTGTCATCTGCCACTGTAATACCTGAATCACCAAGTTTTGAGTCATAAACTTACACTTCATCAGCTTTCAAATGGTTCCGTGATCTGCCAGCAATGACCAAAGTGGTGCAGTTTCAGAGCAGAGACGTGACAGAGTGTTTTCAGCCAGGAAAGAGAAAGGTGAAGCGTGGGTACATTTGAACTCACTCCACTTGAGTCTTACTAGGTTTCGGAAGTTCCCAAAGTAGGTTTGCCTGTGTGTATGTATGTATTGATTGTGCTGTGAAGCAAAAATTCATGTATCTGCCTTCAACTTGGCATGTTAGGAGTTAGATGCATACTGTATAGAGCTCTGGTAAATAAACCTCCATACATGCCGAAGGCTGTTTATGGTCTATATGGGTGGAACAAAGCAAGAGAAAGGTTAGAGTAAGAGATAACATTTGTATGTGAACAGGCATGGGAGTTCTCTCTCTCTCTCTCTCTCTCTCTCTCTCTCTCTCTCTCTCTCTCTCTCTCTCTCCCTCTCTCTCCCTCTCTCCCCCTCTCCCCCTCCCTCTGTGTACTGTGCATGTGCCAGTGCATGCAGGAGAGAGAGAGAGACTTGGAAGGAAGGTAGCTCATCTTGAGTGGCAGAAAAACTCAGAGGTGTAGGCAGATAAAGGCACTAACATTTATTTTTTTAGAAGCTACTATCTTCCAGGTATTAGGCTAGTGTATGCATATCCATTGTTATTTAACCCTCAGGAGAACTCTATAGGATTAAATAGCTATAGGTTAAGTAGTGGGATTTGTATTTTTTTAAATAGACAAAGGCAAACTTTTTTTTTCTTACAGGCAAAGAGCTTGGCCCTTGATCAAGGTCCTATGTACAACCATTGTATCAGCAATATGACCTTGAGCAGCTTAAGATGTGTCATATCCTGTACTATATGCTATTTGCATGATAAATCAGGGGTGTGGATGTTAAGATTTTTTTAGTCATCTCCTTGAACTCTATATCCTGTCAGATGGCTTTGGGATGGCTTCAATTCTCATAAAGTATTATCTGAATCTATCTAGCAAGATCTTTTCCAGCCTTATTTCCTATCATTTGAAAAACATTTATTCTCTCTTTAACACTGTGGCAGTCTGCCTGGAAATAGGTGCAATGTATCATTTTCCACAATAATGGAAGGTGGACTAGGAATTGCCTATAATTTGTTTCTCCATCCAGGCACGTCAAACTAAGTTATGCTGAAAGTGGAGCAGCAACCTTGATCACCTACCGTTTTATAGCTGATGTGATTGTTTTTATGAAGCCTATAATGTTTTTAATGTGATAGCTGCAATGATCTTGATTTTTTTTGTCTCAGCAGAATAGTATTATAAGAGTTGAATCAGTTCTGGTTGCAGAGGATGGGAGAATGGCTTGCTGGTAGCAGGGTTTGCCCCCATGAGCCAGCTATGTAGGGTTCTTTGGCCAGCATTCTGCTACCTCCATGAATCACTCAGTATCTGTCTGACAGGGATGGGATGGAAGGGGCTTATGTGGCAACTAAATCATTCTGAAATGTCTAGGGATTTAAGATGAAATTCCATCTAGACCATTACATTCAAAGAGAAGATATGGGTGGAGGGTACTAATGGAACCAGACTCAGGGTTTGGGAAGATTTTGCAGAGAGATACTGTAGGTGACTTCTCTTTGCTAAAACTGCAGTGAAAGGAAGTGGGATGTAGGAAAGTGCAGAGTGGTGGTAGCAGCTCATTCATGGTCTTTGTTATATAATTTTATTTGAACAGATATTTGTATAACATTCAGTATTGGCCATACTGATACTAAATTCTAAATACAGAAAATAAAGATGAGCTACCATCTCCAAAAATGTTCAAGAGTATGGACTATTAAAATTTTTAATATATCTTGGCAATTATTATAATAATATTTTAAAAATACAAATGATAAAACTTCTAAAAGTGATCAGAAAAGGCCACAGAACACTGATTTCATTTGATATTATCCAGATAGATTGAAAGGCAGAGTTTGCAGGTTTGCTGAGCGTCAAAGCCAGTATGTTGCTATGCAGAGGGGCACAGGACATATGGCAAGCATTTGTGGGTTTGGAAATTAAGTCAGACAAATTTAAGCTGGAACAAATTTGTGAAGGATTTGAGAGGCCACAATAAATAGTGTGGACTCAATACTGTAGGTTGTAAGTTATAAACTCTGTCTAGGAGCTAGGAAGGTAATGCAAATGAGGGACGCTGACCAGGAAGGGATTACTGTCTCCTGAATGATAAGGTCCCTTCTAGGAAAGGTAGCTGAGATTTCATTCCCACAGATGGTGATTTTTTTCTAGCATATGAGCCTTATATTGCCAAATAATCCTAATTTTCTAAAAGAAGCCGGAAATACCACCTTTTATGTGAGTTTTCATGATAATCAAGTACTGACAATTATTTTTTTTGAAAGAGAGCTTATCTTAAGATTCATGTCTGTCCATATGCCAGTGACTCGTAACTACAGTTGGAGACAAATAGAGACTCACACATATTTATACTCAAAAAGCCAACTCAATCCTTTGTGCTCTTCGAGTCAATTTTGCGAGCATATTGGGTGAAGAAAGATGACACTGGAGACCAGGAGACAGTTGGGCAGCTGGAACCAGAGAAATGAAGAAAGCCTGGACCTCAGGTGTTAGAGGAGAAGTAGTGGAGGGAGGGAGACAGAGCCGTGGAGCATCTGGGGATCACGGAGGTGGGGGCGGGGATGCGGCTTCCCTTAGTGGTCATGGAGTTAGTTATCTGTGGGAAGAAAGTATAAGGAGCTGCTCGTCATGTGCTTAGGGCTTAATGACATGATTTTGATTTTTACCAAATATTTTATATTTGCTCTCTACAATCTACTTTGTAATTCTGGAAAAATATCATTTGAAGAAATGAGAATAGGTTTTTTTGAGTCAAATAAGTTACTCTTTTCCCTTCTTCCCATTTATACTCTAAGATGAACTGTGGGCATTCACTGCTAGATTTCACTCATTCCCTGTGTAGCATTAAACACATTGATGTGGTTGAAGCAATGAGCTGAAAGTATTTTAATCCTTGATGGATAGCAAGAGAAGAGGAATTTATGAGTCTAATTCTTTTTAAGTTTGAAGATAATGATTTTTGCCTTTTCTGCCTCTACTTTTTTCTCCGGCATTTTACATTTTGTGACAGGGAGTCAGATACATTATTATTCTGTTCAGAAGCCCTGATTTCAGCAGCAAATTTACATGAAGTAAGACAGGGACACTTTTATATTATTGTCTTTAGTTTTAAGTAGTATTTTATTACAGGGGAGATTTTAGGTGGTCTCCTCATTAAAACCTCTAATTTTATAGGGACTTTCTCTATTGCCTATTGATTTGGTTATGGAACCGTTGGGAGGTGGAGTGTGACTCAGAGAAGCAATTGAATGAACTGAGCACTGCTTAGAGCTTCTGGGGAAAGCCAAATCTACAGTAAGATTCTCTTCAACATGTGGAATTTACTAGAATGCTTTCCTGGTGTCACCTGTGCAGTATTTGCTCATATGTAGCCAGTTAGGAACCATACTTGCACTTGGCATATTGTCAGGGGTCATGCCTTTACTCCCCTTCCCCCGACAACCCATTGCTCCACACTCAGACTTTTATTTTGCATCAAATAAATTGGGTACACTATCACTCGACGAAGTAAATTCTCACTGTGTTTGGATGGGATGAACACAGCAGGGGTTTAGATGTTCTCTAGAAAATGCTTCAGTCATCTTCATAAGTCCACAGATGGTCACCAAGAGTCAAGGATCCTGCCTCGATTCAGTTGCTCTGACGTGACCTACCCATACTGTATCCAGGAAGGCACTACGTCTACGAGATGGGAAGGAATCTCCATGTTGTTTAGCATTGTCTTCTGTGTGCTTTAGCAGGAAATAAGCACTTGCAGAGGGAAGGTGTGCGAGAGTTTAGCGGAGCTTGCTCCCGCAGGGAAACGTCAAGCAAAGATGCTTTGGCTGCTGGATCATTGTAACTATCAGAAAACTTGTAGGGATGCTATGCTTTCTGTATAATGAGACTACACAGTCATTTAATTTTCTTTTGTTTTTATTTTAAATTATTAAACAATGAGATTTTTATTGTGTATTATATGTATATGGTAAAAAATTCACATAGTTAAGTTACTCTTTAGTATTTCTTAAATAATAGCAAGGGCCATGGAAAAGAAGAGTTAAGGTTGTTTTTGTCCCAGATCTGTTTTTTGGTAACATGGCTCAATTATGACACATTCTGAGTGTCATTTTGTGCACATGAGAAGTAGAAATTAGAGTCTTTGTTTAGTAACCTTATAGAATTGTTGTGAGATTTTAAAGAACTTGATGTGTGAACGTGGTTTAAATGCATGGAAACTAAAGAATTCTTGCTGTAGTTTGCTATAAACTTAGTTGATAACGCAGGTAATGTCTACTGTCTGCTTGTGGTTGAATGATGATAAAAGAGCTTTCAGTTATTAATTTAATCTTTCAAAAGTTTGATCAGGTAAATACCATTTTCTCAAATTTACAATGAGAGAATTGAGGCACAAAGAAGTTAACTAGATTCTCAAATTTCACACAGTTGGAAATTAGTAGCAAAGTTAAGATTACGTCTTAGTTACTTTCTTGTTGATGCGACAGAACATTCAACATCGGCAGTTTAAGGGAGAAAAGAATTATTTTAGGTCACAGTTTCAGAAGCTCTCAGTCTATTCACAGGCAGTTGGCAAGGATGGAAGCCCATGGCAGGAAGGGTCTGGCAGAGGACCATGCCCCAGCATGGCAGGCAGGAAGCTGAGAGAGTGAGGAGGGAGTCAGCGTCTTGAGATTAAGGGGAAGGCCAGAGCTCTCCTGGAAGATGCTGTAATGAGATTTCTTCTTCCTACCTTTTATTTGTTCGTGCTGCCAGTCAGGCTACCCACAAGTCAGTCACACATACCTGACATAATCTCTCCAGGTCAGGATACAAGCATCCGCCCCTCCAGCCAGTCACCACCCTGGAAGAGTACAGAGTTCCATAGGTATCCCACTTCAACCTATTGCATGAGGCTTTTGGGGGGGACATTCCAGATCCAAACTGTAAAAGGTGAGGACCAATCCTCTTTCTCTCTTTTTCTTCTTCCTTCTTTACTTCCCTTTCTCTATACATGCATGTGTAAATTTGTATACAAGAAAATTTGTTAATAAATATATATTATGCATAAATGCCTATACGTCCAATCTATTATGATTCTAACTACCTGCTATTTTACTATTTTAAGGTAGGCATTGTTTATTTCATTAAACATTCTTTCAAAACATATTTTGTAATGATTTCAAAATATAATAAATGTATAGGGAAGAGTTACTTACCCATTTCCTGTTTACTAAGCTTTTGTTTCCTTTTTTGTGTTTACACTGAAGTAAAATTTTTTGTTCACAAATCTTTGCAGGCATCTATGATTATTTTCTTAAAGTAAAGCACAGAGGTAAAATTACTACGTTAAAAAAGTCTGAGCGTTTTTAAGGTTCTTGATACGGATTGACATGTTTTATGGAAAGGTTGTGCCAATTTATTCTTCCTCTGGAGCTTCATATTTTTATAAAGAGGACAGAGCAATTATAGAAGGCTGGGTTGGGACAGAATGTTAAAACCAGTGTGTGTGTGTGTGTGTGTGTGTGTGTGTGTGTGTGTGTGTGTGTTCGCTTGTTCCCACATACCAAAGACAAAAAAATAGAAGGTAGATAACTTGTCCAAGGGCACAGAGAGAAGCAGTGGTTGAATCCCAATCTCCTAAGGAGAAGTTTCAGAGGCTTATTCCTGGTAAGTAATAGGTTAGGTAGGGAATGACTACATGGAACTGGGAGTGTGTCTCAGTCACCTTGTAGTCCCATTGGTTTATCCTGATGACCTAAGAAGCTGGTCCACATCAGTAGAACTAAAATGATTTTTTAGTAGTAGCAATTTCAAATGACAATGGGAAAATTGAGTCTGGAAGGTTCAGGCCACATTTCCAAGGCTGTGAGTGATCATTTTGGGATTGCGTATCCACAGAGTGAGAGTGAGCACTGGCTCTTTACAAAAGACATTTGTTGCAGAAACAACCCAAAAGCCGTATGAATGAAAGTAAAAATTAAATTTCAATGCATACATAATTCTTTGATTATAAATAAATAAAATTGCTCTTTCTCATTTTCATAGAAGTATGTTATATAGTTTAAATTGTGTAATAGATGCAGATATGTAATTTGCTTTCTTCCCTCTCAAATCATATTGTTATCTTAACAATTTACTATTGGCTATCTATAAAATTATTTTTAAATAGCTTCCTAAATAAGTGGTTTGTCATATTTACTTAATCATTCTCCCTTTCTTTGGTCATTTAGACTATTCCACAATTTTTAGTATCATGAAATGACATGCCTAAGATACAAAAAAGTATCTATATCCAAGTTTTCCTTTTAATTACATGATTTATAACTTCTTGAAAGGGGGACGACTACCTTAAAAAGTATGAAAAATTTTACATTTTAATATAGGCTGCAAAGTACTTTCCAGACTGATGGGAAAACTAAGTCATGTCAATACATGTTTACTAACCTCTGTAGGTTTTGATCAGAACATTTACTGTTCAGGGGTTCCTGATTTGTAGAGGCTGAGGGCAGAATTGCTCAATTTATGAACTTACATAGTTTTTTTTTTTTTCATTCTGAATATAGTTTGAAGTCCCCTAGTTATTTTAGTCTGAATTGGTATGGTGCATTCTAAGCCTACCTTGAATTCAATAAACAGATAACACCGACTGATAGCTGCTGGACAAACCACTGCTCTGATTATTTCCTTCATATTTATGTAGTAGTTTTGACAAGATCATATCTTTATGACAAAAGAATACAAAAGTTCCCCAAACATATTTTCAGAAGCTTTCTTATTGGATAATTACAACTAGCAGAAGTTGAGATGTAGAGATGCTGGGAGAGAAAATGAACTCAATTTTTAAATTCAAATTGAGATCATAAGAGGCCAAGCAATGGGAGCTCATTCTGTACAGAGGGGACTTGCTGTGCTGGAAATCTGTGGTAAGAAATCCCAGGGTTTGAAATTCACAGAAAGTGCCTTAGTTACTTTTTCATCACTGGGACAAAATACCAGACATCTGCAACTTTAGGAAGGAAAAATTTATTTTATCTCATAGCTTCAGAAGTTCACTGTTGGTTCACAGGTGAGTGGCTTGAAATTGTGGACTAACATGGCAGGGCCAGAGCTAGAGCTGGAGACAGGGGTCCTCACAGCACAACAGAACAGAGACAAGTCTAAGAGGAAGGGCAGAACCAGCATACACCCCTCCAAGTTAAGCCCAAAGTATCTGCCTTTTTCAGCCAGACCTCACCCCCCAACAGTACACAGTATCCATAAGTACATGAGAATTTGGAGGATATTCCTGCTCCAAAACACAACATTCTGCTGCTGGTCCCCAAAAGACTCATGTCTACCTCTTTATGCAAAATTCATTTATTCCTTCTCTAAGAGTTGCCAGAGTCTTAACAGTTTCAGACATTGAATGGTCTCTCTGTTATGATAAACCCAGATCACAACTATCTCATGGAACTTAAAATGAGAAACAGAGTGAACTGGGGGGTAAGGTGGGGAGGGACAGAGAGGTCAGTAGGGGAAGGAACAAAACGAGAGTGGGATAACCCTTGTCACCTTGACAAGATACGTATGTGCACAAAATGCTCAACTTTATTTTAAACCTTAAATTTTGTGCTTATACATATCAATAAAATAGGGAAAAATAAATAAAAAATAAAAAAATTCAAGCACGAAGTCTTCTCTGAGACTCAAGGCAAACTTTCAGCTGCAAGGTCTTGTGGAAACCAGAGTTGAGCACTTCAACATTCAATGGCCCAGGATGAATATTCTTATTCTAAAAGGGAGGAATAGAAAGATAGAAGGCAATCATACCAAGACAAATTCTAAACCTGGTGCGGAGAGGGTTAAATCCTGTAGCTCTCTGTGCAGGGTTATACTGTGGCTGCTGAGAGATTTGGTCTCCCAAGGGCTTGGGTAGATCCACCCATACAGCATTGCCTCTGGCTGCAGCCTCAGTCTTCTGTCCTTAGGACTGGATCGTCTCACAGTGTTCAGCTTTTATCATCTGATGATTCATATTTCTGGCATCTTTAAATTTCCAGGATTTCTATTGTACCTCAGAATTCTCCTTTACAACTTCATGTGTTGCTCTCCTGGGAGCACACTGCATGCTCTTCAAGGCCTGCCTCTGAAATCTGGCAGAGGACCAAACTCCATGCATCCATGACTCTTGCAAGAGTCAAGCCTATAAAGCCAGGTCCACATGGATGTTGCCAAGGTCCACCAGTTGCTTGAGCAATATCCTGTCCCCTTGGACAAATGCTGTAGAAGCTTTTCAGTTCTTAGATGGTTGGACTCCATGTGGCTGATATTTGGCAAATGTTTTTTTTTTTTTTCTTTGATTCTGAGGTACAATTCTCAGAACAAAGACTTTTGTCTTTCCATTCTTGAGTTGATAAAAGGTGGAGTCTTTTTGACTTTTGAGATAATTTTGAGGCATCTTTCCTGTAGTCCTGATTGAAAGTACTTCATTTCTTTTTAATGCAAATCTTTTTAACTCCCCTATGCTCATCTGTTCCATCTTGACAGGTTTGTTGAATCTGATAAACCTGAATTCCGCCCCCTCCCCCATTTTATTGATATGTATAAGTGCAAAATTTAAGGTTTACAATGCAGTTTAGCATTTTGTGCACCTGTGTATTTTGTCAAGGTGAGAAGGACTTTCCCTTTCTCCTTTTGTCCTCCCTCCCCTTCCCTCTCTCCCCACCCTACCGAAGCAGAAGGTGAAACATCGAATGGTGTCTCTGGTAGGAGAGACCCAGATCGCAACTCTTATGATGTTGGGAGCCATATGTATTAGAGGCCCCAGACCTGAGATTTAAGCAACTCCATCTTGGCTCAAGTCTACCATACTCGGTCCTGCTGACGAGAGAGCAGCCAACACCCTGTCACTCTGAAACGCCCAGTTTTCCAAGAACTCTTTTCTTAAACTAACGTGACCTTTGCCTTTCTTTTTCTGGGGAATTCTATTAAATATTTTAGCATAGATTAGCAGATAAGAAATCAGAATGTCTTGCGGTTTGGTGACCATAGCAATCGTGCTTATGAGAATTACCTCCCCCATACTATTCTCCTTATATACGTTGTCCTAACCTGCATTAACGAGACTTGATCAAAAAGCCTGTCTTGTCTCCATTCTTTGCGCCTCTTGTCCCCCTCTCACTTATTTCCTAGAGCCCTCGTTGATGGTCCCGGCCTGTGGGACATTATGAAACTTAAAATGAAATTTTTTATATCATTTTCCCTGTGATTTTTTTTTTTTGCCTTTACTATAGAGTTGGTTAAAAGCTGCAAACAGTAACCACAATAGAAAGGTAATAGTTAAAGCAGTTGTTATCTTTAAAAAGAGGGAAAGAGGTTAGTTACTAGAAGATAAGTGTTAAGGATGTTATCTTAGAATTCAAAAACAATGATTTACAATTTGATGCTGACTCTTTGTCTGTGTCCTTGGGAATGTTACCCTTCAAGCCTCAATGTCCGTAATACCTACATTGTAGAATGGATGTGGGAACTGAATGAGATAATGCAATTTACTAAGAGTAAATGAATCTTGACTTTTTATTGTTATGAAACTGAAAACAGGTATTTGTAGATAGTCATAGGAAGAGCCAGTAGAAGACAGGAATGATTATCAGAGAGAAAACAAGAGAACTAAGAAAGACAGGAGATCATGAAATCTTAGGAAGGAAGAAATGAGCAAATGTGAGACAGGAGCCAGGAATGTCAAGATGAGATGTCCTTGAATTTGATGACCACTGGGTTTCTCATGACTTTTAGGAGAATGTTTTGAGTAGAAAAATTGGGCTGAAATACATTAGACAGCAGTAAGGAATGCTTCCTAGGACCCAGTGTGCTCAAAATAGAGAAAGCATATTGCTAAAGATAGGTAAAAATTTTAGCTATGTGACTGTCATTGGATTATCTGTTGACTTGATTCCTCATGTGCTCTGTTGTCCTACATACACTAATACCCATGGTCCTGTGATGCTGAGATGTGCCAGTGTTTGCAGCCTTTCTTACAGCTTGACTTTCATATCAACTTCAGATTCACCAGCAGTTATATTTTATTTCGTTGTCCACATTTTTCCCTTTTGATACAAAAATAGGATGAAATCAAAAAGTATAGGTTGGATTCAGCAAATTTATAAAGAGCTAGTGGCATTTCACTACACATGCTTCTCTTAACGTGAGTTCACTTGCAATGAAGGAAATTTATCCATCCAATGTCTTTGACCTGTGATAGTCCTGCTGGAGAGTTCTTCAGTGAGATTAGCTTTCAATCCTGTTTTTGAGCTGCAGGTTCTGTGTCATCTGTGACTGAGTTCTAGTGTTAATTGGCTTAATAAGAAACCATCTTGCTAAGTTTCTAATCTCACACAGAACTCGTATGTCAAAGCTGCCACCATAAAATAATTTACTGATAACTCACAGATTCTTTTTCAAGAAAAAATCCATTTGAATAGTTTTGAGAGACTATTGATGAGTAACTCTTTCAAACAGTGATTAGAAAGTGATTGAAACAGGTCAAAGAAGGAGCTGAACATGGTTTATAGAATTCTGCATATATCTCTGTTATCAGTTATTTTGTGTAAGGATCTCTTTTAATCCTTAATAGGACAAGGAAGGTAGGTATTCATGGTTAGTACCAGGAATCCCTTCAATAGTCAAGATTTCTGCAGTTAAACTGGAGAAGAAGCAGTAATTTTATCCTTAGCGTTTGAAATTTCTTGACTTACAATGCTTATAGACATTCCCTGACACCCTGCTCTAGGGAGTAAATCTTTATAACAATTGATATTTAAAGTAGCAACTGATATATAAAGTGGTACCAGGTGGAATATGACTTGCTGACATAAGTTTTCAGTCTCAAAAGTATTTAAAAAACCCTTCTAGGTGGCTGCCAGTATTAACAAATTTGGAAAATTTTCACATACACTTAGATTTATACTTCTTAGATGAATTGATGTCAACCTTCTTTTTCCTTAGGTCATTAATAATTAGAGTTGAGTAGCATTTGTCTTCTGTAGACAGCCTAAGTGCTTTCCATGTAGCTTTAATGTTGAAACTCCCTATTTATGTAGAGGATATTTCTATTTATATAGCTCCTCCTAATTTAGCTTCTTGCGATTGTTATATTATTCTACATCTTATAACATTGGTAGCCATAAATAAGAGAAGAAAATGGATCAAAATTTTTATTACTAGTTTTAGCGCTTTCTACGAGATCTTCCTTAGGTTCTTAAGATAGTAGCATATTTTCTCTAGCCAGTGAGCACTTAAATAATTCATTTTTGATCAAGTTGCTATCATGGTTCCAGGGATAATACTCTGAGCAGTAATGTCTTCTCCAACATATAGCATTCATACATCAAAGATAAAACTAATGTTAAAATTGTACTGAATTAGAGCAAAGTTATGTCACAATCCATATCCTAAGCAGCAACATCTATAAAATACTCTGATATAGGAGAGAATACAGGATATCACACAATGGGCATAGGTGAAGCTTGTGCATCAGGTTGTGGTTTTAAAAAATACATGATGTCATTATTATCAGAGTTACCATTTTACAAAGTGGAAATTTAGTAGTAGTACATAGTAGTACATGCAAACAAAGCTAGATATTGAAAACTGACAATATGTACCTGTGTCTACATCATTATCTATATCAACTTATGATATGTATACACATACTCTTATCTACCTAAATTCATTGCCAAAGTTAGCTTAAAAGTAGTCCTAGAAATAACACTGTTTTCTGTACTTTATATTCTGTAGATCATCAGTTTCCCTGGATCACTAGGAGACTGTTGAGAGAGCATCCATTAGGAAACTATCGAATGTGATACCCACACTCATGGATGGAGGCATCTTGTTGCCTAGGTGACAGTTTAAGGAAGAGAACTTGAAGGTGTAAGACACGAGTCTGCAAAGAGTCTCTCCTTCGTTCCTGAGGTGGGAAAGTTATTAACAAGTATGTCACTGAGCCATCTCATGAGACCTTGACATGCATTTGCTTATTAGTATTTAAGCTCTCATTTGCATCAAGGTTTCAGTTCAGGGTCTTTTTGTCTACCATCTAATGTGCAAGATAAAGAATTTCAGCTTTATTTACTATATTCTAGTCAAAGGAAAACTAAGATCAAAGGAATTCGGGGTGCTAGGGAGCAGTATGGCCACCAACTAAGTAATTAAAGAAAGGGAAAAAGTCCCACGGCCTTCAAATTGAGTGTCCAATAGAGAGCTCCCTTTGGTCTGCTAGACTATGTTCCTTCCCTTCCCTTCCCTTTCCTTTTTCTTCCCTCCCCTCTCCTCTCCTCCTATTCTTTCTTCTCCTCTCTTCTCTTTCTCTTCAGCCTTCCTAACACCCAGGACATTTAACTCTATCTGAAAAGAGAATTTGTTTTCTCTTTTAACAAAAGACAGAGTATGAGTCTTAATATTATTTTATCAGAAATATAATTTTGGACTATTGCTTTAATATCTCATTTTATACAGCATTGTCGACAAAATAAAAGTCCTAATAAGACTCAGCTATACAATTTCCAGAGAGAGAAGGGCACACACTAAATAATACCTGACGTTATAATTTGTGTTAATAAAATTTCGTTTCATTCTTCTTTCTATGAAACTATGTATCTCTACAGTTGGTCTTAGTTATGTGCAACAGAATAATGAAAGATCCTAAAAACATTTATTATATTTATAGTAGATCAAGAATAAATATGCTTCAAGATTGGATGGTTTAGTAATTCAAGGATTCAGGAATGAGAGTCAGCCTCCTTAAAATAATTGTATCATCAGAATTATGCAGCAGTGCCAATCATCACATTCTTACGTAATAGTGCCAAGAGGCAGGGAATGGACAGCATTTGAATTGTACACAATTAAAACATTGATTAAACTTCTCCAGAATATTTTATCCTGCCTCATGACCATCCTCATATTCATGCCAGTCCTTACAAAGGAGATGGCACCAACATAATGTGCTTAGATTGGGCAATATTTTAATTTTGAAGCTGGAGAGTGAATGAACTTCACTGAACACTTAAGCCAAAAAAAGCAGTGTGTGAATGGCTGAAGAGTAGATGTCAGACAGTGAATTTCATATGCTTTTATTAGAATTATTTTTTTTTGTTTTCCCCACCATTTTATTAATATATATACATAATATTTACAGTGACCTTGAGTATTTCATGAGCATACATATCACATCAATGTTACGATCTCTTTCCCTCCCCATTTTTGGCCCTCCAAAACCCTCCCAATTCCCCCGTAACTCTCACTGTCACACTCCTTTAGTTCTATAGAATGCTGTTGATCTGGGTTTCCCAAATCAGAAAAACCATGCACTAACATATTTCATCTTCTGTGTTTGACTCGCTTTGCTGCTCAAATAACTATTTATGAGTTCAGTTTCCCACCCCTAGAATGGCCTGCATGGGCCATATCTTGATGCCTCTTCTCTGGTTCCAGCAGAACCCTTCATTGGGATGATTTGCCAAAAGTTCATTTTTTCTGTATCTTATTGTGTCTTTGTTGAGATTATGTAATGTGGCTTCACCCACCAGAGTACGTAAGGAGAGAACTATAACGATGAAACTCATAAGACTAGAAAATATAAGAAAGAAAAATAGAGAAATTAAATTTCAAATTCCTTAGTTGAATCTGGCAAAATGTTAATAATTAGTGAAATGTGAGTAAATAATTTGTGAAAGTTAAAAAAATTCTGATATACCTAAGCATGCCACTTTATCTGTTGCTTTAAGTGTAGTATACTTATGTGATATAGATTTTAGTTAATTGAATTTAGCAATTCGATAAGACTTAAGCTTATTTAATATAGCGATTCCCTCATTTGGTCTTATGTGTAAGTTTATCATAAGAAAACTGACTGATGTGATGATTACGTGAGTGTCTTTTGAATGCACAAATATTTACCTTTCAGTGCTCAGCTAAGGAATTTATTACAATTAATTTTTTATACGTATGTTCTTTAAAAAAAATAAATTCTACATAACCCACTCACTTGTTATTCAAAATGTATTTGGAAAAAAATTAGGAAACACATGGACTTTTACACCTGCATTTCCTTTGCAACAAATGGGTTGTCGCTTTTGAACTTTTTTTTTCTTTCTAGGTCATCTCTAGTCCTAAAAGATTCATGCAGGTAGATTCAATAGTATAGCAGTGATGGAAAAAAAAAAAAAAAAAAAAAAAAAAAAAAAAAAAAAAAAA